>JARQOC010000002.1:502774190-503266585 GCA_033576535.1 Allobates femoralis
TACAACTTTGCTGTATTTTTGATTTTCAGCGCAGATAAAGCAGACATCTATGTAGCTGCCATCCCCTGCTGCCTGGCTTTACCTTGGCTGGCAATCAAAATACAGGGAAGCCCATTATTATTTTAATTATTTAAATGAATAGTAAAAAAAGTGTGGACTTTTTCCTATTTTGGATTGCCAGCCAAGGTAAAACCCAGGCTGCTGCTGGCTGGGATTCTCAGTGTGGTAAACCCAATGCATTCTGGTTCTCCTGCACTGAAAATAGCAACCCGCAGCCATCCACGTAAATGGTGCATTCTTTCATAGTGCTATTATATGGTGTGTTACTTAGCTTTTCCAGGGGCCCTGGTGGAAATGGCATGCTGGGTAATAAAGGGGTTTAATACCAGCTTTGTATTGGCAGCTGGCACTAAGCCCGAAAATTCATAGTGTCAGGCCAATATTAGACCCGGCCACTATGTAAAAAAACAGAACGCCGAGAAAAAAAACTTTTACTTTAAATAAAACAAAACATATCCCTGGTTCCCATCTTTAATTGTTCAAAAACCATCCCTCTGATGATAAATTTACAGGCAAACATATTCAGCTCTGCTATACCTCTGTGAGCAGACACATGTTTGCTGACAGCAACTAGCAGGCTGACATGAACACCTGGTGCTGTGAGAAAGGTCACCTAAGTTCACAGCTGAGCCACATCAGCGTTGAACTCGGGTGACCCCATGAACAGTATCACGGCACTCAGATCCCAGCCGTAAAGTAAGCACTTCTCATGTAAGCATCAGGACGCCAAGTATGCAATACGCGTATGTAGAGGTACCGCCCCTATGAATATTTAAAGGTTTCCTGCATGTGTTGTGGACTAGTCAACCCCCTCACTTCCTGAACTGTGCAGATCGACTGATCCAGATGGGAAAGTTAAAGTAAAGACTGAGCAGAGCAGAGGAAAGCAGAGGAAAAAACAGAGACCACAAAGCTGTGAGCTTGTCTGTGTGTGAAAAAGGACTTGCTGCCTAGAGGCATTTGCGTACTCAGGCTTTTGGAAGGCACGGTGGCGGCTGTGAAGTGACTGTGGGCCAGACTGTGAGAGAGCCCTGGTGATTGCTGAGTAGTACCGGACTGAGAAGTTCCAGGGTTTGGCGATTCTGATCAGGACCCAGAGACGTGATCTGCAGGACCCAAGGGGTCCCAAACCGTGAAGGAAGAAAATGAGTTTTCGCTACCTGTCCTGCAAAGAGAAGTGCGCTCCACTAAGCAACATAGCATCGGGCCCAAGGGCTCGAGTTGTGTCCCCAAGACAATGGTAAGTCTGTACCAGTGTGTGCATATATTAGGGCAGAGCATAGCCAACCTTGAATTTACTTGCTGTCACTAACCTATATGTCCTTTAAAATAGGCTTGCCACCTACTATATGGTAACACTAAAAAAAAGCAACATGTAAAAGAAACAAAGGTATGTACATCCACGATTATTGCAAATTGAAAGAAAAAAACTGTTTATACGTCATTGAAAACAAATTAAACATTAATAATAGCAAAAAAAAAAAAAAATAAAACTGGCAGATAAAACTGAAGATCACCAAGATAATTATATCCTCCAATAGTACCAGTACGTCATAATTTGCTGTGCTCGGGTACACTAAGAGCACGGTAGCCATGTTGCCTGATCAGCAGAGGCCAGTGAGTTTCTAAATGTAGCAAAGTATTAATGTTTTTCTGTTTTCTCAAAGTTATCTGTTTGTAATATTTGGGCAATGTGTGTCTAGAGTGGCCCAACTAGAAACTTCAGTAATTGTTAATTATACTTTTGCCACAGCATACTCCAAGTAAATCTGCTTTACCCTTACCTATCCACACCTGCTAATTAATTTGTTAACCCTTGTTATTTGCCACCTCATCTTGTATACTGTAATTGTACTCTGCACCGCAGTGGTCTCTTGGCCTTTGCACTGGCTGAGTATGCATATTGCATACTTGCGATCATGTGACCACCGTTCCCGCCACTGACACTAGCGACATCCTCATGGCACGTAGTGCATGTGATGTGTGGACTCTCCAGTCTGCAGACACATAGAGTGCCTGCATACTTGTTGTTTTAGACTGGACAACCCCTTTAAGGCCTATCATCTACTTAATCCGCTACTTTGTAAAAATATATGTCTATAGCTATTATGCAGATCTATACATTTCAATGCCTTGATACTGGTAATAACACTTCTGGTCTTGCAGTCATTCCCTAGTCTCATTCCTACTATTTCTTAAAATTAATTTGTAGATATGACCAAATCGTCTGAAACTCGAATTGGCCAGGTTCAGCAAATTTTTAAAACATTTGATTTGCAGCAAATTTGATTTAACGTGAATCACAATATTCCAAAGCCTTCAATTGCCCTGACAGACATATGTAGTAACACTTACTACTTTCAAGCTTTCTAACAGAAACACAAACTTAGTAATGTTAAAGTGACCTAGCCATAGAAAGGAAGGTTACCTGGTAGTAAGGAACAGTCTAGTCAAGACCACATCACAGTGACAGAGTTTTCATTCAGCTGTTTCCATGTTGAACGTATGGTTTATACACTTTTTTGAAGTATCCTGGATTCTGTCACAATGTTTTAGTTTTGAATGGTGACAAGACTGAGCAAAAGTCCAAAATTGCTGGATTTTTGGTCAAAAGTCATATTCTGTTATACAAGGCAATGCCAATAACAAATTGCAGATGTTCATATAATTCTATGTATATTTAGTGACCTATATCCTGCAGATAACAAAAGGGATAATCTTCTGACATTATAATCCCTGCCAATTACACATATGGGTAGGTTTAGTAATATATTGTCCTACTGCTGGCAAAACACTGAGAAACCTGGTGACTACCAAGATAACATGATCCTGCTGTAGTACTAAGCCATTGTAAGTAGAGAAGAGCGGACTCATGGAAGTTTGGATTCTGGGGTTCAGCTGGACTTTACCAATTGTTTTCTGGCCCCACACTTTACCCGAACCTCATTAGAAGTCACTGATTGGGCAGTTTGGCTCTGCGCTCACATACAGCCAGCAATAAACAAAGGAGAGTGAGGGGTGTTGTCATTTTTCTTTTTTTGTACACACTATATCCGATAACGCTGATTTTCCCTCAGTGAGAGCCATTCCAACACTGCAGGCGTCTCATACGGGGCCGAGCACTGAGTGTACCCGAGTAGAGTGATACTCGCTACAGTGATTTGCGTACGTAAAGCACCCGAACTCTGAAACATTTGGTAAAGTCTGTCTCCGGTACAAGTTCTGAACTTTAAAGTCATCTCATCTCTAAATATAAAGGCTAAGAGCATATTATGACATACTGGTACTATTAGAGGACATAATTGGTGATCTTCAGTTTTATCTGCCAGTTTATTTATTTTTTGCTATTATTAATGTATAATTTGTTTTCAATGAAGTAAATTTTTTTCTATTAATTTGCAATAACGTGGATGTACATACCTTGTTACATGTTGCTTTTTTTAGTGTTACCATATAGTAGGTGACAAGCCGGTTTTAAAGGACATGTAGGTTAGTGACAGCAAGTAAATTCAAGGTTGGCTATGTTAGATTTATGTTTGTAAGCAACTCTTTATCATTATCACAGTGGCACTGAACAATGGAGCTAGACATTTCTGTAAAGTCTTTATCGGGAAACAATTCATTTTATTCTGGTTTTCCAAGGACAATTCAATAGAAACCTGCATACATTATTTCCAGTTGCAGCCCTAAGAGGAGTGTGGAGGTACGAATATGAAAGATTTTTATTATGTATGTATCTTTTATATGATTTCATCTATACACTTGAAAATGTTTTGTCCTGAAGCGATCATTTGATAGTCTATGATTAGATCTTTGATTTGTAATAGTCTTGAGGAATATTCCCTTTTTAAGTTGAACATCCTAAACTTACAGAAGACTACTATCTATTCCTGTAACATAGAGACACACATTGCAATTAAAGTTAAGCTCCACCTTGTGAGTTAAATAAATATTTAGAGAATTGCATTATGAGAAATCCTAATAGGAATACTTATTTTTCAACTTTTGAGAAGGAGGAACAGAAAAAGTACAAATACAAGAAGAAAAATCAGCACTGTAGTGCTCAAAGCCAAGCTCTCCTCAAGCCCTGCCCTCTTTTATAAGACACACCTTAATCTATGACATTTCATCCCTTCAGTAGACCCCCAAATGAATATGTACCACACACCAGACTCCCTACATAAAGATGTAAACCCCAAATCCTCCCCCCACAACTGTATCATGAAAACAGATAAGACCCTTCGTTTTCCACAATTCGGTCCACATCTTTTAGGATTGCTGTATTATAGCACAAGCTATAGAGGTATTAGCATGCCGTGATCTCTTCGGGACCCTAAAGAAATGGAGGTAAAAAAGGAAATCCTAAAAACATGATGTCTTCGTCGACCCGTGAGTAATGGAGATAAAAAAAACACTGCTCTGCAAAAACATCTTCACATCTCCAATGTCTGGGCAACACCAACATTTCTTAAATACATGTCTCCACTTTAGAACAAGTATAATGGAATTAATGTTCAAAATGGATCACTGCATAAATGAGATAAGTGGAAGAAGAGGGACCTTATTTATTACTGTATGTCCATCTGGTTCTGTTTAGTGTCCGTTTTTATACTGAAAAACAGTGTATGTTGCTAAACCTATTTGTTTGTTACATTTTAAAGAACCCAATTGGATCCTATAATACGTAATCAATGGAGCCCCTGTGCTTCTGCTTGCATCAGTATTGTAATTATTTCTCTTTGTTCCAAAAACGCAATAGACTTTGGAATAACCAAACACAGGTGTGCATGAACAACCCAAAACACTATAAATACATACCCCAGTCTAGACCCCTAAAACTATGAACTCCAGACCAAACATCATATTAAAATACAGAAACAAGACTAGACCTCAGTTTCATATTAAGTATCATGTATAAAATCTACAGTAAAAAATTCTAATCAAGGTATCAGCATTCCTAACATCCATAAAAATATGGTAGCTCTTTTACTTGTTTTTTCTTTTATCTGCAAAGGTCAGATATAAGTTAGATAAAATGCACAAAAAATTGAAGAGATAAACCAGGTGGACCTTTTTCTGAATTTTTATCTTGATGTGTACAAAAAAGTTTTTTTTCCAGTAAGTTTTATACAATGAAGTGGTGGAAAATTTCCTTTTAAGCACTACACCCAGTTTTCTCCCTTTTGTGCAGCTTACCCTATTATTCCTTTGGCTACAAGCACAAGAAACTGAATTGGATCCTGCATGGGCTGAGAGGTGTTTTGTCCTGAGCCAGCACCTGTAGTTGAAACTGTGTATTTGGAGAAATGCCTAAATAAACATGAATATAAGAATCTGAGAGTCCTCAGCGGTTGATACCTTTTAATGGCTAACTGAAAAGATGGTAAACATAGCAAGATTTCGAGACTCTGTGGCCTCTTCATCATAGAGTCTCGAAAGCTTGCCTTTTCTTACCATTTTTTCAATTAAAAGGTATCAACCACTGAGGACTCTCAGATTCTAATATACATTTTACTATCTACTGGTTAACACGGTACAATTTTTTTTTACCTTAAATAAACATGACTATTCTTTGGATACAGGAAACCTGCTGCAAGGGGGAGGAGTATCATCAATTTCCCCCTTTAAATGACGAGTCTATTTGAAAGTTCCTGTTATAGACTTTTACAAAAATGCAATAATACATGTGACGTTACTGTACGTTTGTGAATATGTGGAACGCTGATGCTTCCATTACATTTTTTTTATTGTAGATTTTCTTAGTAATTTCTAGCTCCACTCACTGATGTAATGATCGTGGTTGCAGAGGTTGTGACCATAATCGGGTCTAGGGGTACAAAGGGCACAATGAACTCAGCGCCTACTTCAGCTGGATATGTGTCTGACGGGGCACATCTAGCTGAAATGCATTGCTACAAAGAGACCCAGCTGGTCCCTGTACTGTAACATATGCCGCCAACCAATAAAAGGTCAGCAGGTGATGACGGCTTGCCCATGACTGAAGGTGCATAATAGTGAATCATGTGTCCTCATGATGCCAAGCAGCTGCCAGTCAATGCACTGGCTATAGAGGAGGACGCAGTACAACGTGTGAGACAGGGAAGGCTAGTAGAATGTTTTTGGTTTGATTTTCATGCATTAGGTGCAGAATGAGAGTATTTATAGCAGGAAGGGGCACAGTATAGGGACATATATGCCACTATGAGGAACATATTTACCAAGAAGGAGCCCATGATCGGGGGACATATTTACCAAGAGGGGGCTCAGGGGACATATATACCAGGATGTTGGACATATATACTAGGAGAAAGACATATATACTGTCATGCCCTCGGCTACAGGGCCGGTTTCTCATGGACAGCGAGACTGGTGCTCATCCTGCAGCTCTATGTAACTCACCTGCTCTGTCCCTGCTGCAGGGCCGGTCTCTGCTAAGCAGGAAGATCAGCGTCCACCATGCAGCTCCACTAATTCTGCTTACCATACCCATGGTTCCATGTGGCCATCTACCTCCTTCTCTTCCAGGAACCTATGTCCCTTCGCAGGTCTCCTTGGAATCCTCTGTGCATAAAAGGCATCCTCCCACTAAGTGAGGTGCCTGGGCAACTTGTTCATTCTTTAGGAACGTTGCCTCTGCTCAGGTAACACTCTGGCAATGTCTGCACTAGGAAGACTGTTACCTTGCATTCAGACTTATTCTAACACATTGTTTCCACAGAATCCTCTGCTGGCAATTCATTATCCTGGATCTCTCTGATGCCCCAGATTCCACCCCCAGCTGGCCAAGCCTCTCCTGAGTGCAAGGAACACTCTAGATTCCTTTACCGCTGAATCAGCCTCTCCAGGATTGTGTGGAGCTTCCATTATTCATCCTACTGACAGAGCCAGTGTTCCAGAGTCTTCTCCTCTCATCTGTTCGGTCTGTACGGGTCACCCCTCTGGTCCAAGACTTGCGGCATTTAGACTTACTGGTGCTGTACCAGTGAATCCCTGTACTGGATTTACCTCATCAGTGCTCTGCTATGAGAGTTCAGTGTCGTGATCCAGAGGGTCTTCCCTTCAGAAACCTATCCATTTGGTAACATCCATTTAATAAATATCCTTGGTTTTACTGAAGTCACTCTCCAGTCTCTTGCTGTATTGGGTATTCAGCTGCCACTACTCCTCCAGTGGCCCAGTGAGTCCAATTTACATCTCCACACTCTCCGGGCGTAACTAATACAATGAAGGTGCCTAGGATAAGGACATATATACTAGGATGTGACTCGGGATGGGCATTTATAAACCAGAATGGGGAACATATTTACCATGATAGGGGATATATTTACCAGAAAGGGGGCCAGGATGGTGCACATTAGTACAGGATTGGGTACATTACTACATAATGGAAGCAACAGTTATGTCTTTATAGGAATTAGAATGCTACAAGGTCCTATACATCTGTTCATCTGACCAACATCCTGGGAAGGGGATTGTCACACTTGGACAAGGGAATTTACAACTACCATGCGTGACAGTGGCGCACGGACTAACGATGTCCGGTGCGCAACAACAAAACAGGGAAACACCAAAGGGATAAATACAATGGAAGGCCCTGCTCATAGGGAATGGGGGAGAGGTGACCTCCTGCACTCACCTGCAGATGTGCCCTACCATTCCTATATGAGTTCTTTCACCGCTTGCCAAGCAGGAAACCTAAGCCCTCCGCTGGCCCTGATGTTAACTCTCACCAGGGAAGGCTGGTGAGAGCACTAGTCCCATCCACTACAATAAAGAGACATGAGGAAAGGGGAAGACAGACAAAGAACAACAGGACAGCTACTTTCACATCTCCTGACACTTCACCAGACAGCAGACGGCTTGACAGCAAGAGGTTCTCCACAGAGCTCCTTTCACCTCAGGAGTTTGGCCAGGAATGAAGTTCAATCTCCAGCAAAGCATGCTGGAACCCTGTAATCCTATAAAGACAGAAGTAATCACAGAGTGGGTTACACCTGGACAAGCCCAGCGAGCTTACTGGCAACAGAGACTTACATTAACTCCTCCATTGCAAATGAAAAGGACATGTTTAATAGAAGTCTCAATTCAGACATGAGACTTAGGCCCGAAGCAGTCACAAGTCTCCTAGGAAAGCGAGACCATCGTGACAATGGGCAGGTCCAAATATATCAATGCCCATCGGAAAAATAAAGCTATCTTTATAGATACATTTGCACTTGGGATAAAACAAATGATTAATATGAAACATATAAAAGGTTTTGTATGCAAGGAGAAAGTCATAGCGAGTAATGATTCTAGCTGATCAATAGTGAGCAGATTGGAATTGCTACCAAGTGAGGACAACACAGTGGCAGTTCTGTTTCAATGGTTATTAGGTGCTTTGTTCTGTACCCTACTTATATGAAAAAGTCTAAAATAGAACAATTCATTGATATCTACATATCTAAAAATGAAATTAATTAATTTGCAGTATAGAGAACACTTCATATTGTCACAAGTAATTGCTTAATATACCTTCTAGATAAAAAGAAAAAATAAACAGAGATATACAACAGACTAGATTCAATCTCAAACCTTTTTCATTTTAACCTCATCAGTCAGAGCTGGGTGAATAGTTGTCATTATTAATGAATGAAGAAGTCTATATTAATATAAAATAGATTGGCAATGCATTAACAGCAATGAACATATGATCACTTTTAAAACTACCTTCTGAGCTTCACCTCATCAATAATGAAAGCCTTCATTACATTGTGGGAATCAGTGGTAAAAGACTGGACTTGGTGACTTTTCTGTAATTTCATCCAAAAATCTGTTCTACAACGGCTCGTGAGTCATCTCTGGCATCTCGATTGGTTTGAAGTGTGTGGATATAAAGCTGTGATACCAGGCACAACCTGTGAACAGATGTGCAGTTGCTTTTAAAAGACTGCAGCCATATTTTTCTAATCCTGGAAATCACCTTTTAACTAGGGCCAAATGCAAACAGAGGATTGACTGCTACAAATGACCTCTTCATAAAAACTAAATGAGATAAGATAACTCATGCTCATTATTACAAAGTTTGGTAGCTGAAAGATGTCTATTAACAAACATAAGCCAAAAAGCAGAAACTGTGATTTTAATGGATTGCAAGGACGTAATGATTTCAAGAGAAACCTGGAAGGGGTCCAAGAATATACAGGGAATGGGCTGCAAATTCCATTGGAAATGATTGCTGTTTGGCAACACACAAAGGCAACTGCTTAAATTAACTTTAAAACGTATTAAGGCTGTGTTCACACATACAAATCGTTTTTCTAAGGGTGCCAATACTGTCCCCTGGGGTCCTGGACGTTTTTGGCAAATTTTGGGACTTAGTCATTCCTTCATGAAAAACGCTTATGCGTTATAGGCACCTGCGTTATGTGCCATGCATTAACGCATGCGTTTCCCATAGGGCCCCATGTTAAAAAAACGCATGCATTTTTTGAAAGCACCCCAAAAACGCAGCTACCACGTTTTTGGGCTGCTGCATAAAAACGCATGCATTTTTTTTAAAAAACACACACACACACACACACGTTAACGCATATGTGTTTTTGGACTTAAAAAAAATGTCCAAAATGTTCCCAAAAACGGATTTAAGGCAAAAACGGATGGTATGTGTGAACCAGGCCTAACTCCTCTTCTCTGTGCTAGGAGCTCATACTGACTTGGTTTTACCTCTCCTGGTTCCTTTCTGGTCTCTTCTGCTATCAGATAATGATGCTCAGTGTGGTAACTTGAACCTCATGGGCCCCGATGCTAAACTCCAATGGGTCCCACAATTATTGCAAATCAAGTAATTTGTCATTGTTTCTGTTTCTCTAGTTCTGATATTGTTAGCACTTGGATTTCCTCAATTTGCACAGCTACTTCGTGGATGCAGCCCAGGGTCCCCTGGCATAAAAAATAAATCCTTGTATGAGGGTGAAAATAAGAAACCTACTAGATCAGTCCATGGATGATTATTTGAGTTGTTGGATTTCCACACAGACGACATGAGTTATATCTTCATTTCCAACTTGCATCTGTGATGCAGCAGCCAATAGTGGTTTTGATAAACATACTGGCTGATGTGATGAATTATATGGACAGACTTTTCTAAAATACTACACGGACCAAACAGACTTGTATTTCTTTTGATAAATGTCTTTCTCATCTATCAGATGAAATTATACATTGCCATTAGAATAAAAACATTTAAGATATAGTTGTTTTATTGATAACACAAGAATACTTTGACATTGACATCTTGATGTGCGGCAGGGCGGAGTTGATAAAAACTGTTCTGCTGATGAGTTGTAAGCACAGAGATGTCAATGTCAAAGTATACTCATGTTATCAATAAAACAAGTGAATGCGTTTTTATCCTAATGGCAATGTATTGTTTCATCTGATAAGACATTTATCCATTCATCAAAAGAATTATGAGTCTGTTTGATCTGTGTAGTATGTTTAGAAATGTCTGTCCATCCAATACATCACATTAATATTAATTATAGTGGCATCAAGCTTCTCCTGATTCACAATTCATGAATTACACATAATTGCTGATAAGAATTAACAGAAATTAAAACACAAGTTGAAGGCTATGTCAAAGAATAATGCAAAACCTATATCTAACAATCAATTTGCACCGAAGTATTGAATGATCAGCATTACTGACATACAATATGCTGAAAATGCATTCAATATGACAGGCAGGAGGAATGGCTAAATTCATTAACACTACAGGGTAACACTACAGGGACGCGCCTAGCAGGCATGTATAATAGCTGCCTACAGTTGTGGCCAAAAGTATTGACACCCCTGCAATTCTGTCAGATAATACTCAGTTTCTTCCTGAAAATGATTGTAATCACAAATTCTTTGGTATTATTATCTTCATTTAATTTGTCTTCAATGAAAAAACACAAAAGAGAAGGAAGCAAAAATCAAAACATTGATCATTTCACACAAAACTCCAAAAATGGGCAACACAAAAGTATTGTCACCTTCAGCCTAATACTTGGTTGCACAACCTTTAGCCAAAATAACTGCGATCAACCGCTTCCGGTAACCATCAATGAGTTACTTACAATGCTCTGCTGGAATTTTAGACCATTCTTCTTTGGCAAACTGATGAAGGGCCCTGATATTTGAAGGGTGCCTTCTCCAAACTGCCATTTTTAGATCTTTCCACAGGTGTTCTATGGGATTCAGGTCTGGACTCATTGCTGGCCACCTTAGAAGTCTCCAGTGCTTTCTCTCAAACCATTTTCTAGTGCTTTTTGAAGTGTGTTTTGGGTCAATGTCCTGCTGGAAGACCCATGACCTCTGAGGGAGACCCAGCTTTCTCCACACTGGGTCCTACATTATGCTGCAAAATTTGTTGGTAGTCTTCAGACTTCATAATGCCATGCACACGGTCAAGCGGTCCAGTGCCAGAGGCAGCAAAGCAACCCCAAAACATCAGGGAACCTCCGCCATGTTTGACTGTAGGGACCGTGTTCTCTTCTTTGAATGACTTTTTTTCTCCTGTAAACTCTATGTTGGTGCCTTTGCCCAAAAAGCTCTAATTTTGTCTCATCTGACCAGAGAACATTCTTCCAAAACGTTTTAGGCTTTGTCAAGTAAGTTTTGGCAAACTCCAGCCTGGCTTTTTTATGTCTCGGGGTAAGAAGTGGCGTCTTCCTGGGTATCCTACCATACAGTCCCTTTTCATTCAGACGCCGACGGATAGTACGGGTTGACACTGCTGTACCCTCGGACTGCAGGGCAGCTTGAACTTGTTTGGATGTTAGTCGAGGTTCTTTATCCACCATCCACACAACCCTGCGTTGAAATCTCTCGTCAATTTTTCTTTTCCGTCCACATCTAGGGAGGTTAGCCACAGTGCCGTGGGCTTTAAACTTCTTGATGACGACTTCCGGTTCCGGCGCTGCGGGGATAACACCCTGAGGGAATAGCTCCTGGGACCGCGCTGACCATCCGCTTCAATCCCACCGAGAGCACGGGCATCCAACCTCCAAACAAGCTGGCGGCGACCCCCCGTGGTGTGGGGACCCTGGACAGATACGTCCTGCGGAGCTCGGGAAGAGACACGGCCATATCCCTGAGCGCCGAGACACGAGGTGGGAAGCCAGGAAGCATGGCGGCGGAGACAAGGGGCCGCGATCTCCTGAAACACGTGACCTGCTGCAGCCGCAGCTGTTCGGGAGCACAAAGAGAGAGATCAGCGGTGGCTACAGATGGAGGAAAACGGGCAGAGGAACCGACCCCAAGGAAAAACAGTGAGTCTACCGGGTGTGGGGCTGGATGAACGGAGGAGAGGGAGTCTGAGGCCTGGGGTGACCACCAGGAGGAAAGCCCTGACACAACACCTGCAGCCTCATTACAAAGGGTCAATGCAGGGATGATAGATGTGCGGGCACTAGCACGAGAAGTGGCCCCATTCATCTCGGCCGATCTGAAAGCACTCATCAGAGAGGCCATAACGGACGCTGTGGCAGGCATCCAACAAACTACTATACAACATGGGGAGAGATTACTAGAGGCAGAGCGCAGACTATCAGAAGCTGAGGACAGAATATTACATCTAGAGAATCACATAGCTTCCCTACAAAAACACTCTGAGGAGAAGCTGGACGATCTAGAAAATCGTTCAAGAAGGAACAATCTGAGACTGGTGGGGCTACCTGAGTCTATCGCGGCTGACCTACTGGACACCATTTGGGAGGAAGAATTACCAAAAGCCCTGGGATATCATATCCGCTGCAAAGTTGAAAGATCACACAGGGTAGGCCCCCCAAAAGACCCCAAAGATGGGCCAAGACAGGTTATAGCACGCTTTCTAAACTTTAAGGACAAAGAAAAACTACTTAAAGAATATAAATCCAAAAAACTCCCACTGATAATAAAAGGTCACAAAGTCAGACTGTATGAGGACTATTCGGCCGAATTAGCCCGCAAGAGGAAATCATTTAGCCCGGCATGTTCACTGCTATATAAAAAAAATGTCAGATTCCAACTAGCATATCCAGCCATCTTGAGATTCAGGGACTGGAATGGAGACACGAAATCTTTCTCGAATGGCAAATTAGCCTTACAATATCTACAACAAGGCCCCACAGAGCCAGCGAAAGACCACCACACAACGGGAGACGCAATGCCCCCCATACTCCTGTCCCAACAATCCTACGCAACTAAAGCAGCCGCCACACCAGACCCCAGAAGTGATAGACATATGACAGAAAGCAACAGCTCATGGTCTAGAGTTCACCACAAAAAGAAGGACAGAAACAGCAACAACAACAGCCTCAACGAGAGACCCACTCAAAAGGAACACCATCTGACGCCAGATAAAGGGGCAAAGGGAAAGCCTGCGTATTCAGGAGGAAGATGAAGCAACTCGAGCAATTTGCATCCGATTGAAAGCCTTCTCTTGTCGAACTCTGGCTTTATCCCAATACCAAGGAAATAGAAGAAAGAAAGAAGTAATCCCTCTGTGGGGGCGGGAGGGGTTTGTTTTTGGGTTTTTCTTTTTTTTTTTTTTTTTTTTTTCTCTTCTTCCATTTAAATAGGTTGATAAAGGTAAACGTTTCGGATTTCCTGGGAATCTTCGGAAGTCGGTACATGATTACCCAAAACTGTGAGTGACATAAACTAAAAACCCATTTGAAGCCCTGTTAATGCTTCATAAAAAATGGGGAAGTGGTTTGCCAGATCTGGACATGGGGGAACACGATCCCCGTATTAACTGTACCACAAAAATAATATACGACAATATACATAATTCACAATAAGGAGAGATGGTTTAACATGCTACCATTATCATTTGTATACTGAGACATCAGGATACCCTTCCCCCCCACCTTTTTTTTTTTCTTTTTCTTCTTTCCCCCCCCCCCTTCCCCTCCCTCTTTCTTCCACCTCAGGGGTACACATGGATGTAGGATGTTTTGCTCTTTCTGAGCTACAGGGAATACCAAAGGCGCAGTCCGTAAAGGGCACACGCAGAATAAGGGAAGTCACGAATCCGGGTAACATTTTGCCGAGGAGAGGACACGGTGGGAAATGCTCTCTCTCGAGTTGGTTAATTTTTGGAAAAGCTTTTGTTTTTGTTTTTATTGATAATTTTGTTTATATCTCAAAGTGGACTACCAATATGATCCTTAGTGTGCAGGATGGTAAATGTTTGTACATATCTCGAAATTGTAAAATCACATTGCCCTTTTCACAAACAATCACCCAGAAACTAAACATGGAAAAAAGGGTTGAAGATAACCCTGCACAACATCATAGGAATTGGAAATGATACGTCTGGTGTCATGGAACGTAAAAGGATTGAGATCCCCTAATAAAAGGTTCATGGTATTGAGACACCTAAAAAAATTACAGGCAGACATAGCCTTATTACAGGAAACTCATTTGCTTACACATGAGGTGCATTACATCCAGAAGTTATGGGTGGGGTCAGCTTGGATATCAGGGGCTCAGAATAGAAAAGCAGGAGTTCTGATATTAGTCAATAAACACCTGGCATGCTCACCACTATCCGTCTCCCAGGATCAAGAGGGAAGGCTCCTACATGTAATATTGAAAATACGTGAACAAACGTTTAGTATCTATAATGTTTATGCGCCGAATGGCCCACGTACCCAATTTTTTGGAGCTCTTCACTCGAAAATTCGAAAGAACCCAATATCATTATAGGAGGTGACTTTAATGAAGTAATGAAGGAAGCCATAGACAGACAAAGAATCGTAGTAGGAGAAACAAAGAGCCAGGTGGGTAATAGAGGTCCAGAAACATTGGCACACATGACAAAATCACTGGGTCTAACTGATGTGTGGCGGGTCCTCCACCCACAAGATTCCGAATTCTCACACTTCTCTCACCCTCATTCCTCGTGGTCCCGCATTGACATGTTTTTCGTAAACACCCAATTGATGCGAGTCATAGAGGAAGCAGTGATAGAGAATATGGTTATATCGGACTATAGTCCGTTACGTATCAACCTATTAGATTCTCAACCTAAAGGTACAGATATACTTTGGAGATTCCCCTCACACATGGTATCTAATGGCGATTTCAAAACTAAACTCAAAGAATGGTGGTCTAGGTTCTCCATTGATAATGACATACATAAGGAAGATCATAAATTATTCTGGGGGCAGGGAAGGCAGTAATAAGAGGCCAAATTATAGCTCATATGTTGACGCAAAAGAAAAAAATCGGGGAAAAGTTCATTAAGGCTAGTGAAAAAGTGGCAGATAAATACAGGATGTTTCGCCATTCCCATGACCCTTTAGATAAACAACATTGGATGGAAGCTAAAAAGGAATACGAGAATTGGGCAGGACAGAGGGAAACCCTAATTCGAGGACAACTAGATGTAGACCTCAATAAATATGGGGACAAAGCGGGTCGCTTAATGGCTAGACTGGCCAAAGGTAGGAACCACTTAGACCCAATTATGGCTCTCAAGCAGA
Organism: Allobates femoralis; assembly: GCA_033576535.1. Lineage (NCBI taxonomy): Eukaryota > Metazoa > Chordata > Amphibia > Anura > Aromobatidae > Allobates > Allobates femoralis. The sequence goes on from JARQOC010000002.1 coordinate 502,789,748, forward strand.
AAGGAGGTGCCATCACTACCAATCCGAAAGAAATAAACTCAATCTTTGAGAATTATTACCGTCATCTATATAGTACAGAAGCTGAACAGATCCAAGGAGCAGACAACTGGCTGGCGGGGATACCACTCGACTCTGTTTCTGAGACAGACCTGGCGATTCTAAATGGGCCTGTAACGGAAGCTGAGGTTGACATGGTCATCCGTCATCTCGGAAATAACAAAGCACCAGGCCCTGACGGTTTTTCTGGGGAATTCTATAAAATCCTCCGCGAGGAACTGACTCCGCTACTGACCAAATTGTTTAACGCTATGACTGAAGGAGACCTAATCCCAGATGACTCTAATGTAGCCTACGTCAAATTATTACCTAAGGGCGACAGAGACAGAGAAGATCCAGCAAATTACAGACCCATTTCACTAATAAACCTTGATATTAAAATCTTATAAAAAATAATGGCGGATAGACTGGCCCGGATTCTCCCTGATCTTATTCAAAAACAACAGACGGGGTTTGTTAAAGGCAGGTCAGCTGTGACTAACGTCCGGAAGGCCCTTATAGTTATGGACGCGGTGAGAAATGGAACAGACAAAAGGGAGGGAGGCCCGGCCATGGTCACTCTCGATGCGGAAAAGGCTTTCGATAATGTGAGGTGGCCGTGGCTGGGCTTAGTCTTGGACCAAATGAAAATACAGGGGAGATTCCGCCGGTTCCTACAAACTCTTTATGCTAACCCGACAGCGAGGGTACATACGCCAGGATTTTTATCTCCTAAATTTCCCCTACAAAAAGGAACCAGGCAGGGCTGCCCATTATCCCCACTTCTGTTTAATCTGGCTCTGGAGCCGCTGGCGAGGTTCATAAATAATCATAGCTCATTTAAAGGCATCATGGTGGGACAGGCAGAAGTAAAGTCTGCTATGTTTGCAGATGATATAATTCTCTTTATGGACAACCCTGACAGTGCATTACCGGCTTTAATCATAGAATTAGAGAAATTTGGAGAATTTTCGGGATTTAAACTTAACAGGAGGAAATGTGAGATTTTAAGGATAAAAGGGGGAAACGATATGAGTGAACTTCTAAGAACCCTGGGGATTCCCATGGCCCGCTCCCATATCAAGTATCTAGGTCTCCTATTAGGTAGAACTCCGGGTCAAGTCTATTCGCTTAACTACATGCCACTCTTTGATAAGATAGAACAAGAACTGAAGAAATGGGCTGGACTGCCCTTGTCCCTATTGGGACGCTGTCACTTGTTGAGAATGGTGAGTTTTGCTCGGCTTCTTTATCCCATGCAAACCCTGCCTTTACTCCTAAAACACTCTGACATCAGAAGGATAAACAAGGCTTTTTCAACATTTATTTGGAGGGGAAAAAAGCCGAGACTACGCTTGGGGACATTGATGCTACCTAAAGATAGAGGAGGAATAAATTTTCCAGACATACGAGGTTACAATTTGGCCTGTATAATGAGACATGCAGTAGAATGGATATATCATACGGAAAGATACTCAGATACACAACTAGAGATGGCTTTCTGTGACCCATGGGACAGATGTTCACTGCTACATACTCCCTTGCCAAATATACCGAAACATATCAAACACTCAGTCGCCTTTAGGGACACAGTCATGACCTGGAAAGCAGTGAGAAAAAAATGTAAATTATCATGGAGAATGTCCAAATACCTCAATCCGTGGGCCAATCCTAGCTTTGAAATGGGAAGAAGCAATAAGCTATTTGAACAATGGAAAAGGAAGGGGGTAAGAAAGATGGGAGACTTGATTCACATGACAGACAGACGTTGGTTGACGTATCAAGAGATCACGGACAAGTTCAACCTTGAGGGCCCACAAGTGCTTCAGTATCTACAACTGAAACACCAGACAATGCAATTGCTCACTGATGTCTCTAAGGAAACAACATCTAATCCATGTGACAAATTAGTTAACTTAGACATTTCTCAAATGAACATTTCTGTGCTATATAGAGGGCTACGGGAGATTTTAGTCCCGGAAGGATCGGAACGTGTTTTCACTAAATGGATCAAATTTTTACCCTCTGAGGATGTGGTAGATGGGGCTCTAGCAGGACTAGAAAAAGTGAGGAGACACATAGTGAACGAACAATGGAGAGATACTCATTTTCGGATTATCCATGGCCTTATATACGGTTTCAATTTTCCTCAATCCGCTAACAATCCAGACAGATTGTCCTGTTGACCCAAGTGTCAACAAGATAGAACTGACATGATCCATGGAATTTGGAAATGTGCTAGGGTACAAGAATTCTGGCTAATGATCAAGAACATGATCATTGACATATGTGGCAATGCGGTGGAGTTGACACCCATGAACTATATATTCCAGGACCTTGATCCATTTTGTGGGCAGAATTCGGGGTACCACCTGTCACATGTTCTAATATTACTAGCTAAAAGATTGCTACTCTCTTACTGGCTGCGAGCTGATTTGCCTGGACAATCGGATATCTTAAAGGGCTTGTCCTTAGCAATGACCATTGATAGAAGGGAAACTTTAAGAGACAAGGAAGGCATGATGGGAACCTTTATGAAAAAATGGAGACGATATATAGAGTCACGGGAAACAGATGATGAAATTCGACAAATTATGAATCCATTCAGGGGGACTACTTGGTACCTCTTAGAGGACATTAATCACTCCTTGGGAAAACTGGGAAATTAGAGATCGGGCAATCAGAGACGAGATAAGAGATAATTTCGAGATACCATATTGAAAGTTTCAAATCAACCTGCCTTAATGTACACTTGGAGATAAGGATCATTACTGCACATTATGGTCCACTTCAAAGTTCTAATGTTTTGAAATTTGTTTTAATTTATGTTGATGATACTTATTTTGGAAAATACGATTGTTAGGCGAACAATACATGATACGATTGTTAGGCGAACAATTCAGCTACGGGACAATATCCCTATCCAATGTTTTTGAACGATGTATGTTATGTGTTGTACTTTCTTTAATAAATATGATATTTTAAAAAAAAACAAAAAAAACTTCTTGATGACACTGCGCACGGTAGACACAGGAACATTCAGGTCTTTGGAGATGGACTTGTAGCCTTGAGATTGCTCATGGTTCTTCCCAATTTGGTGTCTCAAGTCCTCAGACAGTTCTATGGTTTTCTTTCTTGTCTCCATGCTCAATGTGGTAAAAATAAGGACACAGGACAGAGGTTGAGTCAACTTTAATTCATGTCAACTGGCTGCAAGTGTGATTTAGTTATTGCCAACACCTGTTAGGTGCCACAGGTAAATTACAGGTGCTGTTAATTACACAAATAAGAGAAGCATCACATGATTTTTCTAACAGTGCCAATACTTTTGTCCACCCCCTCTTTTATGTTTGGTGTGGAATTATATCCAATTTGGCTTTAGGACAATTATTTTTGTGTTTTTTCACTGAAGACAAATTAAATGAAGATAATAATACCAAAGAATTTGTGACTGCAATTATTTTCAGGAAGAAATTGAGTACCGTATATACTCGTGTATAAGCCGACCCGTGTATAAGCCGACCCCCCTACTTTTGCCCCAAAAACTGGGAAAACTTATTGACTCGCGTATAAGCCGAGGGTGGACTCCAGCACAGGTATACAACCCCCAGCAGTGAGGAATACAGCAGCCTCCCCAGTGGTAGTATACAGCAGCAGCCCCAGTGGTAGTATACAGCAGCCCCAGAGGTATATGCAGCCCCATAGGTATATGCAGCCCCAGAGGTATATGCAGCCCCATATGCAGCCCCAGAGGTATATGCAGCCCCAGAGGTATATGCAGCCCCAGAGGTATATGCAGCCCCAGAGGTATATGCAGCCCCATATGCAGCCCCAGAGGTATATGCAGCCCCATATGCAGCCCCAGAGGTATATGCAGCCCCATATGCAGCCTCAGAGGTATATGCAGCCTCATATGCAGCCCCAGAGGTATATGCAGCCCCAGAGGTATATGCAGCCCCAGAGGTATATGCAGCCCCATATGCAGCCCCATATGCAGCCCCAGAGGTATATACAGCAGCCCTTAGGTAGTATACAGCAGCAGCAGCCCCAGGGCTGTATACAGCCGCAGCCCCGGGGCTGTATACAGCCGCAGCCCCGGAGGTATACAGGCCCCCCATCAAGTTCCAGGGCCCCCCCCCCTTGCGCGCCAGCCTGTAAAGTAAAATCATACTTACCAGTGTCCTGTCGCGCCGTCCGCAGCTGCCGACACGCGATCCCGGGCTTCAATCCGCGTCTTCCGGCTTCCGACTTCCTGTGGTCGCGGGCAATGACGTCATTGCCCGCGAATACAGGAAATGCGGAAGACGCGGAATGAAGCCGGGGATCGCGTGTCGGCAGCTGCGGACGGCGCGACAGGACACTGGTAAGTATGATTTTATTTTACAGGCTGGCGCGCAAGGGGGGGGGGGCCCTGGAACTTGATGGGGGGCCTTTATACCTCCGGGGCTGCTGCGGTATTTTTTATATACTCGCGTATAAGCCGAGGGGGGACTTTTCAGCCCAAATTTTGGGCTGAAAAACTCGGCTTATACGCGAGTATATACGGTATTATCTGACAGAATTGCAGGGGTGTCAATACTTTTGGCCACAACTGTATGTGTCCATGTGTGCCATGTCCTCTCCTGTTCCTCTGTCATACCTAAGTGCAGGCCTTTCTTTTCCAATGTCCCATCTGTTACTGGAATTGTCTTGTGCATTTGCTGACATAGTTGAAGTTAAGTTTCCTTCATATATAACCTCAATAGAGTTGAAGCATCCAGATGGCCAAAGCTTATTACAGCCTGTTATATCATAGAAAATAGACTATGATTTATTTGTAACAAATCTGGGACCAAGGAGATTGTGTGCACGGCACAGGATCTATAAATCTTCATTGCTGTGTTTTTTTCTCCAGCAATGCCCCACCTGAGTAAGGATATAGTGTACTCTGGCACTTAGCCCAGTATATTGCCAGTGAAGAAGTTACATTTTCTTTTCTCCATCTATTGAAATAATTGTTCATTGAGAAAAGAACATTGTGTGTCTTGTTTTTACAGGTTTGCAAATGCAATATTGGTCTGTTAGGAAACGGGATTTGGATTGATTGGGGTGACCTGCAAATAGCTATTTTCAGATCTGCTTTTTATTGCAAGAGTGTCGGTAGCATTCAGCAATTCCATGTAGTACATCATTACTTCTACATTTTAGAATTTCTGCTGCATGGTAAATCTTAGTAAATTGTTTTACATGATTGTCTGGATGTCATTGAATATTCTAAGTGAACACCAATAGCCACAGTACCAAATAATATGAAGTGTATAGGATACTAGCACAATGAAAACTAATTCAGTTTTTAATGACTTTCTAACAATTAATTTAGGTATATTCACCATAGATAACCACGCATAAATGACCTATTCTCTGTATAAGAATTAATTGTTGGCCTCAAAATACCTATGACAACATAACGTGCAAGCAATCTAATGAGTTTAAAGGTGCTTATCCACTTTAGATAACATTTGTCCGAACATTAGTACGCCCTACAACTATCTCTCTGGTCTCTGTAATGCTCAGCCAAACTGAACAGTCATGTGCTCTCTATGGGGAAAGCGGAGTCACCTGTTGACGACGTCTCTTGCAGTGTCTTTTTTTTGGTTAAACAAATATACTGCCCATTTGAATTCAATCTTCAAATCTCAGTCCACATTCACTCAAGTGTAGGAGCAAAACAAGTGTCCAGATCACTAGCAGAAAGAAAAGGTTGTGTCTGTATTAAGACATGTGGTTACAACAATGTTTCTGTTCCTCCTGGAACCTTTTTCAAGCCTTGAGAAAGGTACCAGGAAGAGCTGAGCATGTTGTTATAACCACATGGTCTAATGTGTCACAACTTTTTCTTTTTACTTGAATCTTGCTGTGCTGCCATTTTTTAGCATCATATCTACATATGTGGTTGAATGAAATTCTTGGCTTTTCACCCTTTCCCACTATGGTGGTGCTTCTTCAGCTTTTCTTTATCAATTTTCTAGTAGTCCACACTGCATCAACCATTTACTTTCATTTGCCTCCCATATCATCTATCTCAGAATATGATAGAATGGAGACACATCCTTCCAATAATAAAGCTCTGTAGTTATTCGTTTATCTCAAAAAAGCTTTTAATAATCTCATGATTCACCCAAGGGCCTATGGGGACTCGGTACCCGGGTGTGGAGTCGCAGTGATGTCACTGGTGGCCCGCCTGGACCCATGGCCCTTGTGAATAGCCTAAAAATTGGGGGATGATTGAAGGGGAATAAAAGTTTGCAAGTTTATCGTGACGCCAGCTGCAGATTCTGATGTTGATCACCAGCGCCGCTTCAGACCTCCGGGGCGATGGTATTACAGCTTGGATGATGCAGCTCCCTGCAGGTGGAGCTGAGTTCCCGGGGCAGGACAGCAATTTTGGTGGTGGTGCTGAATATGGTGTATGGAGTAGTGCAACGACTCGGATAAAGGATACTCAGAGGCTGTGTGACTCTGTAGGGGTTCTTTTACTGGAACCAGGTTCAGATGACAGGTTAGGTTACAGCTTTTACAGTCTTTAGAGGGGTAGTTGGCCAGGTAGTTGCAGAAGAGGGTAAAGTCTTTTTGAGGCTCACGTAGTATACCTTCTTTAGTCAATCCTACGTCCTGCTGCCTTAAGTTGCGCCTGCCCTGTACAACCCGCTTGTATACCAGGCCCGTTGGGCACTATGAGGTACCCTTCTTCTTTCTATAAGGGGCTCAACCCGGTTTGGATGATCCTGGCGGGGCTGTATGTTCTGGATGGGGTTGTCGGGGCTGCTGAACTAACCCGCGACAGCCTGTGTTGACGGATCAGGGGATGAACTCGCCTGTACCATTCCTCTGAGCCGGTACTCCATTGGTAGACTAGGATACCCCCGGATTATGGTCGATCCGATACAGGGTTTCCTCGTTCTTCTCCTGGGCTGCCTTTTCTCTCAGGCCCCCTCCCTGGGAGACCCTTCTCTCTCTCTGGGATCCCCTTTGTTTCTTTCCTCAGACCAAACTAGAACTGTCTGTGTGTCTTCCCTCATCCCCTAACTCTGCCCTCTGGGAATGGGTCTACCTGTCTACCCTGGCCTAGTGTGGGATTGCTGGGATGGGAGCCTCATGCAGACTTTACATGCCCCTGCGACAGGAATACTGTACACTTTATTGTGGGTGCAGTACCTATACTGTAGCGCACTGACCAGTGGGGCACCACACTCATAGGATAATAAATTGTTATAATGCAATTGACAATATTGAACATGTCCAGGATCTTTTTTGTGCTTCAGGTGAAAAAATTATTGGATGACATAATATAGCTTATGTTTCCTAAAACTATAGGAAATTCATGGTGACTATCAAACATTTAAGAGTTAAGGTTATACAAGTTTACAAAAAAATTTAAGATGGAAACGTCCCATGAGATCAAAAAAATGTATTTAAAGTGAAATGTGCCTGGATATCAGGCTTACTCCCTATCAAACTCTTTTAAAATACTTAAAAAGATGATGCTGGGGACTCCAATCCTCACTATTATTTAATATAGCTCTGGATCTTCTTATATTAGGAGACTCAACTCTCTAACCATACTTAAAGACATTTCCATGGACCATCAAAATACTGCAAAGGACAAGAAAACAATGGAGGAAGGATCTTCAATAGTGCTGCCGAAGAAAAAGGGAATGTGTGTAAAATTGCAGTTTTCATTAGTCAATGCACTTCAATCTTCACAGACTTCTTTATTAGGACTAAACAACCCTATGAAATTTGAAACACGTTGACTAATAAAAACAGCAATTTTCCACACATCGCCTCCTGGATTCCCATTTCCATCATTTGGTTCTTCCGCAGCGCAGTTAAAAATCCTTCTTCCATAGTTTTATTCTCTATTCATGTTTCCTTGGATTTGCAGTAGTTTTCTGAGTCTTTAAGGCTGCCTTCACACTTGCGGTTCCCTCCGCAGCGTCCTGCGGAGGGGAACCACAAGCTGAGCGCAGGCATCGCAAGTCCCTATGTTTAACATGGGGACGCGGGTGCCTGCGCTTTGGTGCAGATTGGCATGCGCACCTTGTGCGCACCCATTCACTGCCATGTATGATTTGTACGCATGGGGATGCATGCGCACAAATCATACATTCTCGTCCGCACCAGGAACGCGACATGTCGCGCTGAGGGTGCGGCCGAGAGTGTGTGATTTGTACGCATGCATCCACATGCATACAAGTCATATATTGCAGTGAATGGGTGTGCACAGGGTGCGCACGCCAATCTGCACCAGTGCGCAGGCACCCGCGTCCCCATGTTAAACATAGGGACTTGTGGTGCCTGCGCTCAGCTTGCGGATCCCCTCCGCAGGACGCTGCGGAGGGAACCACAAGTGTGAAGCCAGCCTTATAGTGTTGTGGTCCCAAACAATGCCAGGTGAGCATATCCCTGCACTTATTGTTCTCTTATCCTTTATTCAGGTATGTCCCCATTTTGCACTATTGTCTTCCAGTTTTCTCCTATCACATCAAAATACTAGCATTTGCAGAAGACATCCTAATAGTAGATAATCCTCATGGAGCTATGCCTTCGAGTGTGTCAATAGGTGAGAGGTTTGGAGTAAACTTGAGATTTAAAATAAATTTCTCAAAATCAGAGATTTACCAATATTTAAAAAGGCTAGCAAAGGCTGGAATGAAATGATTCCATTCACATGGACTCTTACTCCTTTGCAATACGTGTGAATACAACTAAGTCCCAGCATAGTTAAACTCTACATAATGAATGTTACTCCTTTAATACACAGACTAATACCAGATTTGAGTAACTGGAAATCACTAATGGCCGCTTTACACGTCCCGATATTGTCATCCAACTTCGATAAAAAGTCACGTGGTTCGTGCGTTGGCGCCGATATTGTTCATGCGTTGTGTGGTGTAAATGACCAATTCGATGCAAGAACGATGCCAAAACAATATCGGGGAAGAATTGTGCAGGCTCTCCAACTGCCTGATATTGGATGGACGATCTGGCAGGATCGTGCTGTGTGACAGCTCAACACCGACTTGGAGAGCAACTTCCCCTATTCACTCCCATGTTTAATGGTCGTTCCCTGCTTCGCGCGTAAAATTGGCGTAGACATCGCACTTGTGTTGCCTGACAATATCTGCCTGTGTGACAGCTCCTATGCGATCTTGGATTTCAGCCAAGAAAGTGCGCGCTCCCGTGCCATTGTATCCAATATCGAAACGATGGTGGGACGTGTAAAGCGGCCATAACACTCTCATATATGAGCAAATATCACCATATTAAAAAAGAAAACAAAATTAAAAATTATTATATAAAGAATTTAGATATGTTATATAGGGAAAATAAAATGCAAATTGGATTAGTATCTTTACCTTACAGCAAGACAAACTTCATGGTTGTGTGAACCTCCCACATCTACAATTTTATAGTCGAGTTGTTAATTTGCAATATGCAACAGTTGCACCTCAATGAATTAGAATATCATCAAAAAGTTTATTTAAGTAATTCAATACATAAAGTGAAACGCATTATATAGAGTCATTACAAACAGATTTTTTATTCAAACCACCCAAAGGGGGTAAAAGGCCCTCCAAAGCTAGAGATTACTTCAGAACAAAGATTCAATAGGAGTGAGGCCAGATCAATTGCAATATCAGTTTATTAAAAAAACAACAAAACACTGTGTAAAATGACAATGTCAAATGGTACGCAGAAGGAAGACCACATGAGACAAATAAAACCATAATCCAGCTTAATCATCAGGTATACCAAACAACAAGTAAAGTTACAAATAATAAGTGCCCCAAAACTGGGTGCACCAGTATACCAAAAGTAAAGAATCAGTATAGGTTACAGTCATGGGTCCATATTACCTTACTGCGACCGCCCCCTGACGCGTTTCGCACCAGCTTCTTCACAAGGAGGGTGGTCGTACTAAGGGAGAGCCGACTTTATATAGTGTGTTCTATTACCCAGCGTGTCATGTGACTCCCGGTCCGAAAACCGGAAGTCACGGTGGTCCGCACATGACATCCGTCTCCGCAATGCATATTAGGTTGCCTAGTAACCAGTGGCGTCATACCAAGGCGCCCTGGCCAATAGTAAGTCGCGCCGGACGTAATATCCGGCGCCACGTCATGCCGAAGCTCCGGCGCCAATATCCGCCCCCAAACGCCCACGTCAGCCGGGTCCGCCCACGGGCGTGATCACTGCATGCATATAAAGTCGGCTCTCCCTTAGTACGACCACCCTCCTTGTGAAGAAGCTGGTGCGAAACGTGTCAGTGGGCGGTCGCAGTAAGGTAATATGGACCCATGACTGTAACCTATACTGATTCTTTACTTTTGGTATACTGGTGCACCCAGTTTTGGGGCACTTATTATTTGTAACTTTACTTGTTGTTTGGTATACCTGATGATTAAGCTGGATTATGGTTTTATTTGTCTCATGTGGTCTTCCTTCTGCGTACCATTTGACATTGTCATTTTACACAGTGTTTTGTTGTTTTTTTAATAAACTGATATTGCAATTGATCTGGCCTTACTCCTATTGAATCTTTGTTCTGAAGTAATCATTACAAACAGAGTGATCTATTTCAAGTGTTTATTTCTGTTAATATTGATGATTATGGCTTACAGTCAATAAAAACCCAAAGGTCATTATTTCAGAAAATTAAAGTAGGGAGGATGAAGGGTCTGAGAGATAAAATATTACCTAAATAGGTATCAGAGGATTCACCTTGTGTGGTTGTGAGAGTCACAATCACTATAAAAGCATATTACTGCTGCTGCAGTCCTCAGCATGATGCATAAACAGCAGGGAGGATGAACAGCAGGAAGGATGAACAGTTTAAAACTGCGCTGCCGCTTCCTACAAAAGGGTGAATATAATATGAATTTATTAGTCATTGCGTTTCAGGGCTCCCTGGCCCCTTCCTCAGGGCAAATCAATATCATATTGCCATGTTTCAGGGCGTTTCTGGGAGCCCTGAATCGCGTTAACTAGTAAATCAGTATTATATTCACCCTCTGATGTCATCGTGGAATAAGGTATTGCAATTTTTAACCCTTCATCCTTCCTACTTTAATTTTTTGAGATAATGAACTTTGGGATTTCATTGGCTATAAGCCATAATCATCAACATTAACAGAAATTAAGCACTTGAAATAGATCAGTCTGTTTGTAATGACTCTAGATAATATGTGCATTTTGCTTTTTGTATTGAATTACTGAGATAAATTAACTTTTTGATGATATTTTAATTCATTGAGATGTACCTGTATGTATTGTGGAGAAGATCAACCTTTAGCAATTTGGCCTCATTGATCCGGATAGTCTTCGAAAATCTATACTATTGTAAACAATTAGTACATAGGGTCCTACTTAGGAAAAAAGAAGGAATCTCTCCATTTTGGTCCTCAGGTTTTCCTTTTTCGGTATACACCATGTTCTTGAAAAAATAACGTTAGTGCTGTCTTAGACATCAAATGTTCAATTTTATCTTTTGAAGCAAATACCTTGAAATTCCAAATAACTAAACCTTCACACCCCTACAACTGCTAAGCTTTCAAAACTTTATCAAACTAAAATCTTCATGCAGGGAGATGATAGGACACATCTAATATGTATTAAAAAAACTCTACTTTGATTATTCACTTATACAACTCATTAGACCTACAATAAAATGGGTTAACTCGCCTACGGGCCTGACTAAATAGGCAGCACAAATCCCGGGAGTAGAGATAAAAGGTATGTTAAATGTTACTTTGAAGTTAAACCCTATATTACCATATGATGCTAACCGAACAATGGTATTAATAATTATTTCAAAGAACATACATTACCCCTAAGGTTCAAACTAACATGTCCCCATTATCAACCCACTTATGACCCCGATGCCAATACCGCCAAGCTGACTTACCATTGTTTACAGTAATAATAATGTTTATTGTCATAGTGTCAGCATATTCTGCAATTAATGTGTAAAATTTCAACATAATAATCAACCTCTGAACAAACATGAGGTTACTAGCCTACAGTCTAAAAGGCTTTAAACTTCAAGTATAATTTGAATTAGCATCCAAAATTAGTATTTCGCAGTAATAAACCTTTCTGACATCTAGCCATATCCTTGATGGAGCCACCAAGACAAGATGCCAGGTGGCACTTATGTATTATGTGCTGTCCTCCATTAGTACTGTAAGGCTAGGGTTACACTTGCGTCAGCCCTTGCGGCTGACGCAAGCACTAAAAATTTAGGAATTTTCTCTGTAGCGCATAGTGTTAACGCTATGCGCTGCCATCGAATGCAGCCCCATAGAAACCCGCTGTTTACCTTAGCAGCGGCTCTACACAAAGCAGCAGGAAGTGTGCTTTTCACCAGCGCACAGGAAAACATTGAAGGCAATAAAAGCGCACTCCCTGATGCTTTGTGTGGAGCCGCTACTAAGGTAAACAATGGGTTTCTATGGGGCTGCGTTCCATGGCAGCGCATAGCGTTAACACTATGCGCTGCAGCGAAAATTTCTACGTTTTTAGTGCTTGCATCAGCCTCAAGGGCTGACGCAAGTGTGACCCTAGGCTTAGTGCTACTGACCTACTAGTTAATCATCCTTATAAAACTAGCCTTCTACTTTATTTTTGTCTTTCCACTGATGTTGAAAGTCCATTTATTTTCAACCTTTCTGAAATATACTTTCTATTCTATCTTTGTCATCCTTTCTTCAACATTTTAAAGCACCTGTGTTTGCCTATTAATAGATGTGTGATCCCCTGGTAGATGATCCTCTGGTGAGTGTAAACGCACCTGATAACTTTAATATGACAAAGGGGGTTCCCTCTTTCCTCTTGATTAAGTGTTCATCATCGCCTATCCCAAAGCATTTCTTTAAATGGGTTGTCCAAAACAGATTTTTTTTTTTCAGGCATGATATTTGCCTAAAGTAAAAAAGAATACCGTAGTCACCTTCCAGCATCCGTATGTACCCACAATACAATAGAGCAGAGATCTTCGCTGACTCTGGAAGTAATGCATAGTCTGTTCAAAAGTCAGAGAACCTCTTCAGACCGTCATTGGTTCCAGCAGTCAGATGACCAGAATAATGCTTTACCAAACAATAATACTAATGATTTTTATTTATATAGCGCAAAACATATTCTGCAGCAATTTACAATTCAGAGAGAACATGTACAGACAATAAGAGACAATGTAGAGTAAGAATTCAACAGATACCAAAGAGGAGTGAGGCTCCCGCTTACAAGCTTACAATCTGTAGAAATAGGGGAGGCCCAAAAAGTAAATGTTTTCAGATGATGTGCTGCTCAATACTATGAGGCCACTGCAACTAATCATAGTCTGCAGTGATCTATTGACTTTTAAACAGATCATACCTGGTTTTCAGAGCCAGCACAGACCTATGGAGCTGCCAATGCTGGATCAACAGTGGTGGTGAAAGGTGGCATGCCACTCTTTTTATCTGAAATGCTGAATCCTGAAAAAAAATGTCTATTTTGGACCACCAGTGTTTTCACACTTTTCACTACTTTTAATTTTTGCAAAATATAATTGCAATTTGTGATTTAGGGTTTAGATCATAAAAGCCAAGAATACATCCAGCAAGAGTGAAAAGTATGAGTTGGTCCTTTGCCTTTGGACATCAACCTAACTTTAGACATACAGTGTTTCTCAACTCCAGTCCTCGGGACCCACTAACACTTCGTGTTTTCAGGATTTCCTTAGTATTGCACAGGGGTTGGAATTATCTGCAGTGCAGGTGATTAAACTATCACCTGTGCAATACTAAGGAAATCCTGAAAACATGACATGTTGGTGGGTCCTGAGGACTGGAGTTGAGAAACACTACCTTAGACATATATGTTTAACATGGGTAATACATCCTTGTACATCTATTTACATTTTTTTTACAATCTTAGGCTGCCTTCTCACTGGCGTTCTCCTCCGCAGCGTTCTGCGGAGGGGAAGCGCCATGTGAGCGCAGCCAGCGCAAGCCCCTATCTTTATAATGGGAGCGCACGGTGCTGCGCTTGACTGCGCATGACCGTGCGCTCCCATACACTCCCATATGTGATTTGTACACCTGCGCACAAATCACACACTCTCCTCCGCACCAGGGATGCGACATGTTGCATTCCTGGTGCGGAGGAGAGTGTGTGATTTGTACGCACGCGCCCGCCTGCGTACAAATCACATATGGGAGTGAATGGGAGAGCACGGTCATGCGCAGTTAAGCGCAGCACCGTGCGCTCCCATTATAAAGATAGGGGCTTGCACTGGCTGTGCACACATGGCGGTTCCCCTCCGCAGAACGCTGCGGAGGGGAACGCCAGTGTGAACCCAGCCTAAGAGTATGTTTTTCTCCTGACCAGTTTGAAAAAACCTTGTGGGGAAAAGCAGAGGTCACATCTAGAGAAGGGAACCTCTCATTACATTAAAAATGTACAGAATTCAGATTTACTGAAATGTATTGCTATACGTTTCAACACATCTCTCATTGAGAATAATGGAGAAAAAAGTTACTTGTTTTTCATACATTTGGGGGGCTGGGAGCAACAAAAAGCATTTTACAATGTAAACCTGACATGACATAGTCAAAATATATATATATATATATATATATACTAGATGGGTGCCCGATGTCATCATATGCATCGGGTGATTCTTAGCAGCACCCGGTACATCATTGACTGAATGGGCCCGCTTCGCGTGCCAAGCTACGGCGCTCTAAAGATGCGGGGCTCGCCATGGCCCCTCGCAGCGGTGCGAGAACGCAGTGGACCCTAGAGTTGCTCGCAATGACCGTCTGGAAAAGCGGTCAATGCTTCGTTACGTATCCACATTGATTACTGACATTGATTCGCACGTTAGACATCTCTCATAAATGGGCAAAAAGTCCCATTTGCTGATTTTAATAAATAATGACTATCAAATATATATATATATATATATATTCACATTTTAATTTACAGGGGCACCATATACATCTGAATATTTGTTTTACTTTATATAATGTGAATGGAGCCCAAGTAATAATATAGTAATTTTATTTATACAGTGCCAACATATTACACAGCACTTTACAATTTAGTGGGGACATATACAAACAATATGAGACAATACAGAGTAACAAAAAATAAAAAAAACATGAGGAGTGATGTCCCTGCTCACAAGCTTACAATCACACAAGACACAAAAGGTAAATGGTAAAAAGTGCCATCATATATGGTCCAGCCATCAATATAATAAATGGGGGATTCACGTAACACTGCATGAACCAGTCACCGGTCGGGATCTGTACAAGTACAAATAAAGTGCTATATTATGCATGGGGGTGCAGACAGATGACAGAGAGGCCAGATTTGGAAATGGGAAGATAGTTAGATAAATGAGGTGAGATGATAGGCCAGTCTAAAGAGATGCGCTTTTAAGGCTCGCGTAAAACTATTGGTATTGGGAATTAATTGAATTATCCGAGAAAGAAAAAGCCAAGTGGCACTCACCAACTTTCCTGAGGTCCTTTATTCATTCAATTATTCACAAGACATAATCAAGCGGGGAGAGGGAGTGGGGAGTACGGACGATGGCTGCCGTTCTGCGGAGCGGTGCCGCTTCAACGGGTCCAGTTTCAGGAACTGGACCCGTTGAAGCGGCACTGCTCCGCGAAACAGCAGCCATCGTCCGTGTCCCCCACTCCCTCTCCCCGCTTGATTATGTCTTGTGATTAACTGAACGAATAAAAGGATCTCAGAAATTCGGTGAGTGCCGCCTGGCTTTTTCTTTCTCGGATATTTGGATTTCTCCCATAATGGTGTGCAACACTATGCTCCGAGAGGCACCCTGACCCAGGATTTCTTTTCTCAAAGCCAAGGAAGACATCTAAGCCTGAACCCAGTAGGTGCCCGGTATTTTCTTCTCTATTGCATCAAATTAATTGAATTGTTTTTGGTAATTCATTCCAGAGAATTGGTGCAGCTACAGTGAGCAAGTCTTGGAGACGGAGTGGGAGGTTCGGATTGTACCTGATGTCAAGGATGAGGTCTTGCGGAAATGGAGGGCGTAGTGTAATATAGACGGATGAGGTAGGAGATTAGGACGGTGCAAGACTGGCAGCTTTGTGGATAGAGGATAAATTTATAATGTATTTATAGTGATTGGCACGGTGCATAACTGGCACAGGGTAGAGGCATCAGTAAAGCGGTTGAAGGAAAATGATCAGCTGCTGCATTGAAGATGGATTAGAGAGAGAGTTAGTAGAGGGACCATAGTAAAATTGCAGTAAGACATTTTAAATTAAGACATAAGTAAGACTATACTACACTTTCCTACAGGATTCAGTGAAGAAAAGCTATTAGTATTTCCACATCATGTTCATACATTGCAAATAAGCTTTTATTTCAGCAAATCAAATAGTATATTAATTTTATATAAACGTTTTAATACAGAATATTCACATTGTAAGTAACAATTATATGTGTTAATCTTATATCTGTTCCTCACATTACCTATTTTATGCTTCGTTCGTTTGTTTTAAGCAGTCACCTTGTAATACTTGACTGGCATGTGATCCTTTACAATAACGGCATTCTGCACTGTGCTATTGCTTACTAAAGTGCTATATTTGATTGCAGCTCTGACACAGCAGTCCTTGTCCTATATTTCTGCTTCCTTGGAACAAAACTTAGTCTCCGTATTCCCTAGTGACTTTGGGGCTTAGAAGAAAAAAAAATCTAGCAAAGGAACCCCAGGGAGATCTAGAGGAAAAAAATTCAAGATGAACTCAAGCAGGTTGGTTATTATTTGATGTTTTCTTTCATTATTCTTAAGCTACCTTCCAATCTTTGGAGAAAATCATAGCCTCTTTTGAAGGTTTGTACATTGCAGTCTTCAGAAAGTCAAGTACTGCTTCTAAAACATGTCAATATTACAGCTTCAGAGCCTCACGAGCCTTGACATTCTTGAATATTTTATGTTATGTTTTCTTTTTTTCCAATATGTATGTGAAACTCAGCTTGAAAAACTACACAAATTAGCTAAAATCAACAGACAAGAAATGTTTTGCACTCATAGACTTGTGGTATAAGCAAAATAATATTTGATCGAAGTTTGAAGTGTGTCATAATGAGTCATGGAACTGTATGTGTATTCCAACAAGAGATGTTTCAAAAGCGGAATACACTGTGTGCAGAATTATTAGGCAAGTTGAATTTTAGAGGATTATTTTATTATTGATTAACAACTATGTTCTCAATTAACCCAAAAAACTCATAAATATCAAAGCTTAATGTTTTTGGAAGTTGGAGTGGGTTTTTTAAATTTGGCTCTTAGGAGGATATCTTTTGTACAGGTAACTATTACTGTGCAGAATTATTAGGCAACTTAATAAAAACCAAATATATTCCCATCTCACTTGTTTATTTTCACCAGGTAAACCAATATAACTGCACAAAATTTAATAAAAAACATTGCTGACATGTAAAAACAAAACACAAAAAAAATTAGTGACCAATATAGCTGTCGAGCCCCAGGGCATGGGGTACTCGGGTATCAGGTGGCAGAGGGTTAACGTTGTCACGGGGAATGGTGGCCGCGCCTGATCCCGTGTCCTGGGTGACACTTCAAAATGGGGAATTATTTACAGGGGATTCTGTACAAGTTTATAGTTGTCGTGACACCACCTGCAGTACCTGGTGAGATGTCACCAGCGCCTCTACAGTCCTCCGGAGGTCGGTGGTGTTGCAGCTGTGATGGTGTAGTCCTCCGCAGGCAGGACTCGGACCTCCGGGGCAGCAACCCTGGGAAAAGAATGGGTTCATGCAAAGAAGATGCAGCAGAGTCAAAAGTCACTTCACCGGGTACTTTACTGGAACTTTAGCAGCGTTATTACAGTCCTCAGTGCAGTAAGATGTTAACTGACAAGTGGCTACGGGCGGCTGCAAGCGGATCTCTGGTAGATGGACAGAACCCCCAGCATGTGCATTTCTTGTTCCTTTTTCTTTCCTGCTTCCCAGTAGCTGTATGAAGCCTGACCTCATGAAGTAGATCTGACCTCCTGCTGTCTCTCTTTCCTTCCCTTGCTCCCATCGGGTAACCTTCTGTTGAACACTGCGGCTTTCTAGGCACTGTGGCTAGCCAGCCGTGTCTGTTCCCCTCTATGGCCGTATACTGATATACCCCCGTGCTTCGGATTTTCTGCAGGCTGTAAAGGTTCCTACAGGTGCGGGCTCCGGTACCCGGTTTCTCTCCTGGGGCGAACTCTCCAGTTCCTCTATTCCCCACTCGTTCTCCGTCTGGGATCTGTACTTGTTGTTCATGGGTCCCTCAGCCGAGGAGACCCTCCTTCCTCCCTCAGGCTCCCTGCCTGGAACTCACTACTCTCTGACTCCACTCACTAGTTCCCCCTAGAGGTAACTATATACCCTCCTGGGTTCCCTCTCACTGCATGATCTAGTGTGGGGTGTGGGTTTAGGGTTCCGCCTACGATCCTGAAATTCACTTGCAACTGGGGTGACTACACATCTTTTACGGGTGCAGTACACCCTCTGTGGCACCTACATAGTGGGGCGCCACATAGCCACCTTTCTATATGATGACACTCAACAGCCTTCCATCCATAGTATCTGTCAGTTGCTTGATCTGTTTACGATCAACATTGCATGCAGCAGCCACCACAGCCTCCCAGACACTGTTCCGAGAGGTGTACTATTTTCCCTCCCTGTAGATCTCACATTTTAGGAGGGACCACAGGCTCTCTATGGGGTTCAGATCAGGTGAACAAGGGGGCCATGTCATTATTATTTCTTCTTTTAGACCATTATTGGCCAGCCATGCTGTGGAGTAGTTGGATGCATGTGATGGAGCATTATCCTGCATGAAAATCATGTTTTTCTTGAACAATACCGACTTCTTCCTGTACCACTGCTTGAAGAAGTTGTCTTCCAGAAACTGGCAGTAGGTCCGGGAGTTGAGCTTCACTCCATCCTCAACCTGAAAAGGTCCCACAAGTTCATCTTTGATGATACCAGCCCATACCAATACCCCACCTCCACCTTGCTGGCATCTGAGTCGGAGTGGAGCTCTCTGCCCTTTACTGATCCAGCCTCTGGCCCATCCATCCGGCCCATCAAGAGTTACTCTCATTTCATCAGTCCATATAACCTTTGAAAAATCAGTCTTAAGATATTTCTTGGCCCAGTCTTGACGTTTTATCTTATGTTTCTTGTTCAAAGGTGGTCGTTTTTCAGCCTTCCTTACCTTGGCCATGTCCCTGAGCCCACCTTGTGCTTTTTGATACTCCAGTAATGTTGCAGCTCTGAAATATGGCAAAACTAGTGGCAAATGGCATCTTGGCAGCTTCACACTTGATTTTCCTCAATTCATGGGCAGTTATTTTGCGCCTTTTTTGCCCAACACGCTTCTTGTGACCCTGTTGACTATTTGTCATGAAACGCTTGATTGTTCGGTGATCACGCATCAAAAGTTTGGCAATTTCAAAACTGCTGCATCCCTCTGCAAACATCTCACAATTTTGGACTTTTTAGAGCCTGTCAAATCTCTCTTCTGACCCATTTTGCCTAAGGAAAGGCATTTGCCTAATAATTAAGCACACCTTATATAGGGTGTTGATGTCATTACACCGCATCCCTCCTCATTATAGAGATGCACATAACCTGATTTACTTAATTGGTAGTTGGCTCTTAGGCCTATACAGCTTGGAGTAAGACAACATGTATAAAAAGTATCATGTGATCAAAATACTCATTTGACTAATAATTCTGCACACAGTGTATACACAGTGTATATGACTATGTGTTGTTGATATAGTTATGTGGCCTTAAGCAGATTAGTGTGTCCGGTTCCTCATAATCAGGGGCACATCCAAGGATTTGTCATTTTAGTCATCTGACACTCAACCAATCATAGCCCCAGAGGTCAAGTGGCTGAAAAAAAAGAGCATCATCACAACAAAATCCTGTTGTAAAAAAGTGTAGTATAATGCTATTGAAAGTCAGTTCATATACAATAATATCAAAACTGTGCATGAATACATAGCAGAGCAAAGCTTATGCTGGCATCTGTTCATAAAACAAATCCTGAGACGCATGCACTCCAATCTGTACATGCCCACCTGCCAGATGTCATCATTCATGTTCAGCTGTCCAAATGTGCGAATCCCTGGAGCTGTAGGATTACACTAGAACAGTGATGGCGAACTCCAGGCCTCGAGTGCCACACACAGTCCAGGTTTTCAGGATTTTCAGGATTTCCTTAGAGGTTGACAGTTGGTAATTTGATTGCCAACTGTCAAATGCAATGGAAATCCTGAAAACCTGCACTGTGTGTGGCACTCGAGGCCTGGAGTTCGCCATCACTGCACTACAGGGGCGGGCTGGCCCAGGTGGCAGCCCCCTGGGCTGGTGGTATAGTCCACATTTCGGGCCGCCCCCTACAGAAACGGGCCCCCCCCCCGCTCCTCAAGTCAGGCTGACAGCACCCCGGCTCCTCAAGTCAGGCTGACAGCACCCCCCCCCCCGCTCCTCAAGTCAGGCTGACAGCACCAATCCCCCCCCCCCCGCTCCTCAAGTCGGGGCCGGCAATGGCCCGGTATAGAGGCTCCAGCCAGCCCCTGCTGCACTAGAAACTTGTGGTTTCATGTCTTAAAATGAAATAGTAATTACACTTTTTTCATAATCAACAATGTAGGTAAAGGTAAGAAACTTTGTAACATACTTTATTAGAGAAATATTAGTCTTTCCCTATTTTCAAGTCACTTCCTATCTCATGCATTGACTGATCGTTCAATATCAGAAACGTCTCTAATCTGTGTACAGTTCTGTCTTCAGTGAGGGATCATATTACACGTGCTTCACATAGAAATATATACAGAAGGGAGGTAGTGAGCAAAAAAAGCCACATTATATAAAGAGACGCTTCTAAGGCCTCTGGTGACACAACCTAAAAAATGGAAGACTACTAAAAATTCTACAACACAAGTCATATAATAGCCAGAAATTGTGTTATTCCACATGTAACCACAAGGGCAACATTCTAAAAACTCATCTGGAAGTAGTTCACACAATGCAAGGAAACAAAATGGTAGACAGGGGCAGGGCCGTATTTGGAGGTCCTGCTGCCCTAGGCACTGTCAGCGGTCGCCCCCCCCCCATCATGTTCCCCCTTCCTTCGTGGCCCCTCCCCTGTCACAGCCCCTCCCCCGTCATGGACGATCGCCTCCCCCTCACGTTGCACCCCCCACACACATTCCATGTAGCACATATAAAAGTTTGTAGGGGTAAAATCCTACCTTGAGATAAATACTAAAAATAATAATCTTTTAATGATTTTAACTTCTTTATGCCCAAGTTTATTCTCCAAGTGTTTGCTTAGGTTTCCAACCACACTCCAGAGACATACTGATAGGATGTTTACATTGTGAGCCCCAATGGGGACAGTGTTGATGATGTATGTAAAGTGCTGTGGAGTTCATAGTGTAATATAAATGCAAAAAATATTATTCTTAATATTATGTCACAATACCAGGATCTGAGGATCTTCTATTTCGAGGTCAGGGGCTCTCTGATGCCATGTTGCTGCCTGTCTCGCTGTCATCCTCTTTTGACACTGCAGTGCGGTGGACAAGAGAGCATTAACTGGTTAATAACAAGAAGTATGGAGTGTGTACTAACTGAGCCATACACCCTCCCCATACCATGTCCAGTAGACATTGTAGGATTACTGTATGGATTTTATTATGAGGGCACGGACACACTGGCGTAAAACTCGGATGAGTGCAATGCATGATTTTATACTGCACTCGAACCAATGTTATTCAATGTCTGACAGCACATTGGTGAGTGTCGGATGCTTTTTTCTCATCTAGATTCAGGATGAGTAAAAAGTCGCAACATGCTGTGACAGTATGCGAGTCACGCGCGAGACTCGCCAATGCAAGTCTATGGGCCTGACAAAATCACAGACCATACACGGACCATTCGAGAGGTATATGTTTTTTTCACTGATACATTATCATTCTGCAGCTGAGAACACTGTAAAATGTTCCTGTAAATGATTCTACAGTAATAGCTGCTGAGAAAAGAACAGATTGCACACGGACATCACACGGATGTGATCTGAGAAAAATGGGGGACATGGTGGCACACTGTCTGTGCACAGCACGGAGCTGGGGACATGGTGGCACACTGTCTGTGCACAGCACAGAGCTGGGGACATGGTGGTACACTGCCTGTGCACAGCACGGAGCTGGGGACATGGTGGCACACTGTCTGTGCACAGCACGGAGCTGGGGACATGGTGGTGCACTGTCTGTGCACAGCACGGAGTTGGGGACATGGCGGTACATTGTCTGTGCACAGCACAGAGCTGGGGACATGGTGGTACACTGCCTGTGCACAGCACGGAGCTGGGGACATGGTGGCACACTGTCTGTGCACAGCACGGAGCTGGGGACATGGTGGTGCACTGTCTGTGCACAGCACGGAGTTGGGGACATGGCGGTACATTGTCTGTGCACAGCACGGAGCTGGGGACATGGTGGCATACTGTCTATGCACAGCACGGAGCCAGGGACATGGTGGCACACTGTCTGTGCACAGCACAGAGCTGGGGACATGGTGGTACACTGTCTGTGCACAGCACAGAGCTGAGGATATGGTGGGTACACTGTCTGTGCACAGCATGGAGCTGGGGACATAGTGGTACACTGTCTGAGCACAGCAGGGAGCTGGGTACATGGTGGTACATTGTCTGTGCACAGCAGGGAGCTGGGTACATGGTGGTACACTCTGTCTCCTCTGTTCTCCTGGACCACATCCTCCTCTCCTCTGTCCCCCTGCACCCCTGTTCTCCTCTCCTCTGTCCCTCCCGCTGCTCCTCTTCTCCTCTGTCCCCCTGTTCCTGTCCTTCTGCCCCTCTGTCCTCTTTTCCTCTGTCCCCTGCTCCTCTGTCCTCCTCTCCTCTGTCCCTCCTGCTGCTCCTCTGTCCTCCTGCACCCCGTCCTCCTCTCCTGTCCCTCCTGCTGCTCCTCTTCTCCTCTGTCCCCCTGTTCCTATCCTTCTGCCCCTCTGTCCACTTCTCCTTGGTCCCCCTGCTCCTCTGTCCTCCTGCACTCCCATCCTCCTCTCCTTTGCCCTCACCCCATCCTCCTCTCCTCTGTCCTCCTGCACCTGTCCTCCTCTCCTGTCCCTCCTGCTGCTCCTCTTCTCCTCTGTCCCCTTGTTCCTGTCCTTCTGCCCCCTTGCAAATCTCTCCACCCCTCCTCTGTCCCTCTTGCTGCTCCTCTGTCCTCCTGCACCCCCATCCTCCTCTCCTTTGCTCTCACCCCATCCTCCTCTCCTCTGTCCTTCTGCACCCATCCTCCTCTCCTGTCCTCCTGCTGCTCCTCTTCTCCTCTGTCCCCCTGTTCCTGTCCTTCTGCCCCTCTGTCCTCTTCTCCATGGTCCCTCTGCTCCTCTGTCATCCTGCACCCCGTCCTCCTTTCCTCTGTCCCTCCTGCTGCTCCTCGGTCCTTCTGCACCTCTGTTCTCCTCTCCTCTGTCCTCTTCTCCTCTGTCCCTGTCCGTCTGCCCCTCTGTCCTCTTCTCCTCGGTCCCCCTGCTCCTCTGTCCTCCTGCACCTCCATCCTCTTCTCCTGTCCCTCCTGCTGCTCCTCTTCTCCTCTGTTCCTCTGTTCCTATCCTTCTGGCCCTCTGTCCTCTTTCCTAGGTCCCCCAGCTCCTCTGTCCCCTGCACAGTCAGGTCCTCACCTGGTGCTGGCTGCGGTCATTGGCAGGATGCAGCATGAGCAGCACCAGCCCAGCAGCAGCAGGAGCTCCGCCGCCAGCCACACCATCTCCTAGCCTTCAGTGCCCGCTCACTCGGGCCAGCTGCTCCCCCGTTCTCCGGGTCCATGTGAGGCTGACTGGGTGGAGGAGCCGCCAGCACCGTGGGACAGGAAGGAACAGAGCTGTATGGAACCCGCACTTCCGGGATCCATACAGCTCCAGCGGCTTCCTGTCAGCGGTGATCGCAGTCAGCGCTGGGGCACAGGCAGCACATGCGGGCGGCAATGTATTGCCACCACAACGCTCTGGACTGCACCAGTGACACCTCCCATCCCCCACAAAGACTCCGGATTTTCATATGGAGTCTGAGGGAGGGTAGGGAAGTAAATAAAAAAATACAATAAAAAACGCTCCCCTAGCACCGCCCCCTGGATCTGCCGCCCTAGGCACCGGCCTACGAGTGCATTATTAGACATACGGCCCTGACAGGGGGCACAGAATCTAAGTGTAGAACTTGATATGAATACAGGATTCTTAAAATATTGCACTCACCTTTACTGTGTCTTGTTTTCTGGTTTCATAGACCCGTCTCCGTACATGAGGCACCGGTATGCAGCTTTAGTGTGGAAGCAATGTGGACCTTGTCACAGGCACACATGAAGTCAAAGAATAGAAGGAGGGATTTCCCATTGTCCAGTGCTCCCGGTATTTGAAGAGTGAGGAACTTGATGATTAATTGAGTAAACTTTATTTGGGCAATATACATACAACACGTCTCAGCCTGCGCGGCTTTCATCAGGCATGGTGTGTACAGATAAAATTGTTAAAACAAAGTGACTTGTCTTGTCTTTTGAATCGTTGTAATGTTGAAAATCTACGTACATCCCACGGGCTGATGTGTGAAAATTTGCCTCCAGTATTTGCTGATAATGTGCTGCATTCATCTTTACTTCAACTTTGACCAAGTTTCTTGTGCCTTTGTAGCTCACACATTCTCACATCATCAGCGATCCACCTCCATGCTTTATAGTAGGAATGATGTTCCTCTCATTGTAGGCCTTGTTGGCACCTCTTCAAATGTAATGTTTATGGTTGTGGCCAAAAAGATTTTGGTCTCATCACTCCAAATTACCTTGTACCAGAAGTTTGGTGTCTTGTCTCTGTGTTGTTTAGCGTATTGTAGGTGAGATACTTTGTGACATTTGTGCAGTAATAACTTTCTTCTGGAGACTCGATCATGTAGTCCATTTTTATTCAAGCACCTCCTTGTTGTGCATCTTGAAACAACCACACAGCTAGTTTTCAGTGAATCCTGTATTTCAGCTGATGTTATTTGTGGGTTTTTCTTTGCATCCTGAACAATTTTTCTAGCAGTTGTGGCTGACATATTTATTGGTCTACCTGACCGTGGTTTGGTTTTTACAGAGCCCCTGATTTTAAATTTGTTAATCACAGTTTGAAGACTGTTGACTGTCATTATCAATTCTTGGGATATTTTTTGTATCCCTTAACAGTTTTATACAGTTCAACTATCTTTTCCCGTAGATCCGTTGACAATTCTTTTGCTTTCCCCATGACACACAATCCAGAAACGTCAGTGGCTTGATGAAAGATGCAAGAGTATGTCTGGATCCCATAAACTCACTTAGCTTTTATGCATATGCACTGATTACAACCAAACAGGTCACAAGTGAGAATGTTATGATACGCTCACTCCAGGGCTGGGAAAGACTCGGGAACCGGGCAGTTACTGGCTGTTCTCACTTATTCACTTCTCGGTTCTTTTCACGGGGACAGACGGGGCGGAGACCTGGTCCCATGACACTGGCGGTGTCATTTAAAATAAACGGGGAATGATGACAGGGAGAGTCTGAGGGGATAAGGGGGTATTCGTGATGCCACCTGCGGTATGTGGCCAGGGTGGCCGCTGCTGTTTCAGGACCTCTAGGGACGGTGACCGGCAGCTTGGATAGTTTCGCTCCCCGCAGACGGTCCCCAGGGCTAGCGTAATGTAGGAGTCAGTCCTTACCTTGGCAGATGTTCAAAGGAACGTCCATACCCCGGTGTTTCATGCAGTCTCCGCAGCCGATGGTCGCCGGTCAAGAAAGTCACCACAGCACAGTTGCAGTTCCGTTACTTTTACTTGGTGTTTCAACATGGCCGCCGGTTATGTCCCTTGCCAGGCTCCGATTCAGCACTTTCTCCAGGACCGGGTTGGAGTTATTGAGCCTCAGTTGGTGCTCTCTCTCTCTCTTACTGAGTGGTCTGTCTCTGGTGGGTCTACGTTCTCTCTCTCACCGCTATAAGGGGTAGTACTTTTATGAGGCGAGCAAGTCATTGCTCTGCCCGTCAGGCTCTCAATGCTCTCCGAAGCACAGAGCTCAAATACGGGTGCCACGGGTGGTTACTTGTGTCTTGGGCGCAATTAGGTTCCTCTCCTGGGCACTGCTCCCTAGTTTGGCCACCTTCCCCAAGATGTGTCGGGTGTTTGGCCACAGCTCGCGTTAGAAGTCAGGGGTCTCCGGATTTACGGCTTGGGCATGAAGTATCCACACTGTGTTCAGGGTAGGGTCCCTGTGTCATCCACCAACCCCTCTGTCTCGTCAGATTCGGGCATATGGGGAATCGGTGTCTCTTCCGCAACCCTAGGGCCCTTCTTTCATTCCACCCTTCTGGTATCTCCATCCTGGGGCAAGCGTGGTCATCCTCCAAGCCCGGGAGCCTGCACCACACGACTCTGCACCCTCCTGCTGCTACTTCCTCCACTCTCCAACTCCTACTCTGCTACTCTCCTGTCTAACACTTTCCTGTTTCCCTTTTTGTGACCTAGGCCCCTCCCTCAGCGTCCTCCCATCATCTCAGGGCCTACTTGTTGAGTACTGTTTGTGTGTCTTTTTGGCTCAGCCACACCATCCCAGAACCTGGAGAACAGGGGCACTACATTCCCTAACCACGGGAATGCAGCAGGGCTCGAGGCTGCAAGATCTTGTACATGCACAAGTCGTACCAACCCCATCGTCCCATGCATCGGGTGTAGCCAACCTCCTCACCTGGGCGGAGTTTCCGACAAGGGTGTCCCTTCGGCAGGTAGGACTTCACGTATTGCCGGCTGACGAACACCTCCTGCTCCAGTAAATACTCCTTAATGAACCCCAGCCGGTATGGAGATGAAAGTCCACAACTACCCCGTGGCGCCACTCCACTGGGATCAGAACCAAAGTCTGTCTCATAACCTCTTTTCCTCCAAGTTGGCCTCCTCCTGCAGCTGCCAATGATCTTTGCGCTGCCGTTGTTCTTCTTTTTCTGTCCTTAAGGCCTCACCCTTCAGGCCTCGTCTCCTCCTCTAGGCAGGGTCAGCAACTCTCGATAGGGCCTGATATTTTACGCCTTCTCCAAGGTCCTTCCCTCGACAAGGGTCTAGACATGCCGCTGACACGTACATGGCACTTGCTCTTCCCTCACCGCCATTTTAGCAAGCTAGTTCTTACACAGTTCTTTCACAGTTTTTTAAGGCGCACATGACCTGTTCTTTCTGGGCTGCTCGCATCCTGTTCGTGATTTCAAGTTGACATGCCCACTCCAGGGCCGTGGAAAACTCAGGAACCGGGAAGTTACTAGCTGTTCTCCCTTCTTGGTTCTTTTCACGGGGACAGAATGGGGCCGAGACCCGGTCCAGTGACCCTGGCAGTGTCATTTTAAATAAAAGGGGAATGATGACAGGGGAAGTCTGAAGGGATAAGGAGTATTTGTGACGCCACCTGTGGTATGCGGCCAGGGTGGCCACTGCTGCTTCAGAACCTCTGAGGACGGTGACCGGCAGCTTAGATGGTTTAGTTCCCCACAGGCGAGCGCGGTCCCCAGGGCAGTGGAATGGAGGAGTCAGTCCGTACCTTGGCAGATGTTCAGTGAAAAGTCGATACTCCGGTTTTTCATGCGGCCTCCGCGAATGGTAGTTGCCGTTCAAGAAAGTCACACACACCACAGCTGCAGTTCCATTACTTTTACTTAGTGTTTCAACATAGCCGCCAGGAACGTCCCTTGCCAGACTCCGGATTAGCATTTTCTCCAGGAACGGTTTGGTGTTACTGAGCTTCGGTTGGTGCCCTCTCTCTCTCTTACTGGGTGGTCTGTCTCTGGTGGGTCTACGTTCTCTCTCACAGCGCTATAAGGAGTAGTTCTCTTCTGAGGCGAACAAGTCGTTGCTCTGCCCCTCAGGCTCTCAACACTCTCCAAAGCACAGAGCTCAAATACGGGTGCCACGGGTGCTTACTTGTGTCTCGGGTGCCATTAGGTTCCTCTCCTGGGCACTGCTCCCTAGTTTGGCCACCTTCCCCAAGATGTGTCGGGTGTTCGGCCACAGCTCACGTTAGAAGTCAGGGGTCTCCGGATTTACGGCTTGGGCATGAAGTATCCACACCATGTTCAGGGTAGGGTTCCTGTGTCGTCCACTAACCCCTCTGTCTCGTCAGATTCGGGCATACGGGAAATCGGTGTCTCTTCTGCACCCCTAAGGCTCTTTTCTTTCCACCCTTCTGGTCTCTCCCTCCCAGGGCGAGCGTGGTCGTGCTCCAAGCCCCAGGAGCCGGCACCACACCGACTCTGCACCCTCCTGCTGCTCATTTCTCCACTCTCCAACTCCTACTCTACTACTCTCCTGTCTAACACTTACCTGTTTCCCTTTTTGTGACCTAGGCGCCTCCCTCAGGTTCCTCCCATCGTCCCATACCTACGTGTTGAGTACTCAGCCACACCATCCCAGAACCTGGAGAACAGGGGCACTACACTCCCTAACCGCGAGAATGCAGTACCTCTGGTGGCGGCTTACTCGGTGGGGCGCTACAGTTGCCTTTATTAGCCATTCTAAACCATATGTATCAACGTCTGTGCATGTTATCAGGCCTAAATCACCAGGGTATGTGAACTTTTGTTCAGGGTCATTTGGATGTTTTTGGTTGTCATTATGATTTAAAGAGAAAACACAGTAGTTTGACAATAAATGGCTTCAATCACTAACCATGAGTGGAAAAAAAATGTTTGTGTTATCATTCATATTCTCTGAAAAATGGCCAAGAAAGTAAAAAAACTAGCAGGGTATGTAAACGTCTGAGCACAACTGAATGTGTGTATGACATTCCAGGGGAATTCTTATGAGAAAGTAACTCTTATTTTTAGCCTTTTTATGCACTTGAAAAAGGTTTTTAACCGAAACGTTGTGCTGTGGTGGATGGAATAAATTTTGAAGATATAACTACCAGCTCTGGGCGCTGTCCTTCCTTTTCTCTTTGGATGTTGTTGAAGCTGGGTGGATCTCCCTGGCCTAGGCCGTGCACCCTAATGTGAGGTACTCAAAGAGTTCCATTTCCACGAGGTGCTGTGGATAATTTCTATCCCCTAGGGAAACAGTCTGATAGTTATCTCAAAAGTGCCTGGGAAGCAACAGCATGTACATTTAAACCTAATATCGCAGCAACCTGCGCTGCAAGATCACTCATCAAGTGGCTCCAGGATCTGGAGTCTCAAATTAAAGAAAAGAGACTGAGAAAACAACTCCTTGAGGCATTGCCGGCTATGCACAAAGCAGCCAGTTTTGTTGCAGATGCCTCAGTGGACAGTATTAAGCTAGCGGCCCGAACCTGCGCGCTCACCTACTCCAGTCGCAGGAACCCCTGGCTGAATGAGTGGAAGGCTGATTTTCAGTCCAAAATGTGTTTATGTGCCATTCCATATCAGATTATAAATTTTGGAGAGAGCGCCTATTGAGCTTTTTCAGTATCCACCTGATGAAGACGGCAATCCGCCGTGGAAACACGTCGTGGTAGAAAAAAGGTAACCAATTGTGTGATCCAGTGCCTGAGCGCTCCTTAATAATTAAAATCAAATTTCATATACCGTGTCAGGGGGTCTACCTATTCGGCTCTGCCCTTCATGATGTGCTTGAGAAAGCAGCAGATAAAAAGAAAAATTTTCCTTGTTCCTTTGTTCCCTGATTTAGCAGACCCTTTTATTCCACCTCAGATAGGAGACATGCAAAACAAAAAGGAAAAGGGGCGCAAATGTGTAGGATCCCCTTATTAAAAACGTCTAAGTGGCGTGGGTAGGTGGCCACTCACCTTATCGGGTTGTGCAAGTCCTGCACAACCCGGTTTACCAGCCTCCGCCGCCGGCGGTATGTGGGCTGCCTCTCCACTCTCCTTTCTCCTGGTCCTCGGAACAGGACCTATCCGGTCACGTGACCACGAAACCGAATTTGCGTCATCGCTCTTTGTTGTGGGTTGCCAGGGAAACGCCAGGTCCTCAAGGCAAATCGTTTGTGTTGTTCCTGAGCTGCTCCAGCCGCCAGTCCCTCACAAAGGGAGTAGTTTTCATGCAAAAAATAGTAATGGCGGTCTGATTAGGAGCGCTCTAAGGATCAAGCAGACATGTAAGATGTTTTAATAAATGGCAAACCTTTTATTCATTTCTTAGCTTCCCTCACAGCTCGACTACGCGTTTCAACTGTATAGAACAGTCTTCATCAGGTGGTGTTCACCTGACACCACCTGATGAAGATAGGAGAGGTAGAGGTAATCAGCAAAGGGATTCCTCTAGGGGTAGTAAGTATTGACATAGCAACAGAAGTCAGGATAAAGGTTATCTATTCTACAAGCCTAGCTACAGGGGAAAATCAGGACAACAATGACTCCAAGTACATGTAGAGGGTAGATTACAACACTTTACCTCAAAATGGGCATCACTGCCAGGCTCCCAGTGGGTGGTGGACTCCATTTCTCAAGGCGTAAAACTCACTTTTACTTCTCTTCCCCCAACTCAGATGTTGAATGAGCTCTAAGGCAACAAAACATAACCTTAAGAGTGGCCATGTCCCTGCTGGGGTCTCTAGCAGCCACCATCCCGGCAGTGCATTGGGCCCAACTTCATACTCGGACATTACAAAAACAGGTTTTGGCAGTACAGTCAGAGAGAGACCAGTCTAGATACGAAATTCCAGTTGTCAGCTGTAGTCCAGGACTCCTTAGATTGGTGGGTGGAGGAATCCAACCTGAGTGTGGGGGTTCCTTGGACCAGTCCAGACCCAATAATATTTACTACTGATGCCAGCCCCATGGGGGGGCCCATCTGGGGGGCCAATCAGACAACTACACTATAGTGTCTTATGTCAACCATCGGGTGGGCACCAGATCAGACCTCTTGATGCTAGGAACACACAGGCTTTTCAACATAGCAGAACAACATCTTCTGTCTCTCACAGCTCGCCATTTGAAAGGCTCAGAAAACATGGTCGCAGATTTTTTGAGTCGTCATACTCTACGTCAGGGGGAATGGTCCCTTAATCAGGACATTTTCGACCAGCTTTCTCTACAATGGGGAGTACCAGACATAGACCTTTTTGTGACCAGATAAAATCGTCAGGTGGACAGATTTATTTCTCTAAATCCCCGAGAAAATCCAGATGGGATAGATACACTTTTGCAGAGGTGGAAATTCCAACTCGTTATGGCTTCCCTCCGTTTCTTCTGATCTCTTTAGTGTTAACGAAGATCCGGGAATAGTGGACCAGAGTTGTCCTAATTGCCCCATTCTGGCCAAAAGGGGCTTGGTTTATACACCTGAATATGTTGTCAGCCTTGGACCCTGGGTTTCTTCCCAAAATTCCCAATCTCCTGGCTCAGGGGCCGATCTGTCATCCTCGATGCACAACCTACATCTGGCGGCTTGGCTCTTGAGAGGGGATTATTGTCGGCTAAGGCGTTTTCAAAACACTTGGTTTTCACCCTATTGCTTAGTACAGTGTTGGCCAAAAGTATTGACACCCCTGCAATTATGTCAGATAATACTCAGTTTCTTTCTGAAAATGATTGCAATCACAAATTCTTTGGTATTATTATCTTCATTTAATTTGTCTTCAATGAAAAACAGAAAAGAAAATGAAGCAAAAAGCAAAACATTGATCATTTCACACAAAACTCCAAAAATGGGCCAGACAAAAGTATTGGCACCCTCAGCCTAATACTTGATTGCACAACCTTTAGCCAAAATAACTGCGATCAACCGCTTCCGCTTAACCATCAATGAGTGTCTTACAATGCTCTGCTGGAATTTTGGACCATTCTTCTTTGGCAAACTGCTCCAGGTCCCTGATATTTGAAGGGTGCCTTCTCCAAACTGCCATTTTTAGATCTCTCCACAGGTGTTCTATGGGATTCAGGTCTGGACTCATTGCTGGCCACCTTAGAAGTCTCCAGCTTTCTCTCAAACTATTTTCTAGTGTTTTTTGAAGTGTGTTTTGGGTCATTGTCCTGCTGGAAGACTCATGACCTCTGAGGGAGACCCAGCTTTCTCACACTGGGCCCTACATTATGCTGCAAAATATGTTGGTAGTCTTTAGACTTCATAATGCCATGCACACGGTCAAGCAGTCCAGTGCCAGAGGCAGCAAAGCAACCCCAAAACATCAGGGAACCTCCGCCATGTTTGACTGTAGGGACTGTGTTCTTTTCTTTGAAAGTCTCTTTTTTTCTCCTGTAAACTCTATGTTGATGCCTTTGCCCAAAAAGAGAGAACATTCTTCCAAAACATTTTAGGCTTTCTCAGGTAAGTTTTTTGCAAACTTCAGCCTGGCCTTTTTATGTCTCGGGGTAAGAAGTGGGGTCTTCCTGGGTCTCCTACCATACAGTCCCTTTTCATTCAGACGCCGATGGATAGTACGGGTTGACACTGTCGTACCCTTGGACTGCAGGGCAGCTTGAACTTGTTTGGATGTTAGTCAAGGTTCTTTATCCACCATCCACCACAATCTTGCATTGAAATCTCTTGTCAATTTTCTTTTCCGTCCACATCTAGGGAGATTAGCCACAGTACCATGGGCTTTAAACTTCTTGATGACACTGCGCACGGTAGATACAGGAACATTCAGGTCTTTGGAGATGGACTTGTAGCCTTGAGATTGCTCATGCTTCCTCACAATTTGGTTTCTCAAGTCCTCAGACAGTTCTTTGGTCTTCTTTCTTTTCTCGATTCTCAATGTGGTACACATAAGGGCACAGGACAGAGGTTGAGTCAACTTTAATCCATGTCAACTGGCTGCAAGTGTGATTTAGTTATTGTCAACACCTGTTAGGTGCCACAGGTAAGTTACAGGTGCTGTTAATTACACAAATTAGAGAAGCATCACATGATTTTTCTAACAGTGCCAAAACTTTTGTCCACCTCCTTTTTATTGTTTGGTGTGGAACTATATCCAATTTGGCTTTAGGACAATTCTTTTTGTGTTTTTTTCATTGAAGACAAATTAAATGAAGATAATAATACCAAAGAATTTGTGATTGCAATCATTTTCAGGAAGAAACTAAGTATTATCTGACAGAATTGCAGGGGTGTCAATACTTTTGGCCAACACTGTAGGAAAGGGGTAACGTCCATTGAATATGCTTCCATTTGGGAAAAATTCCTTGAATTTTCAAGCCGTACTTTTCCTTCTCAGTGTCAACACGTCTTTCTCTCAGAAGTCTTAGAGTACCAGCAAAAAAGGTTTGTGAATGGACTCTCGACAAGTACCTTAAAAGTCCAAGTATCAGCATTAGGAGCGCTCTTTGATCCAAAAAATTGCAGATCCATAGATTTATTTGGCCTCATTTGCATCTCAACCCCTACGCGGTCCTAATATAGCTCCATGGGACTTAAATGTAGTTTACCAGATATAGAAGAGACGGCACTCACCGGTGTGTTGCTGTGCTTTATTCAGGTTTGCAACTTACATGATGAAGGGAGGGGGATTGGCTGAGGTGACCTCAGCCAATCCCCCTCCCTGCATTATGTAAGTTGCAAACCTGAATAAAGCACAGCAGCACACCGGTGAGTGCCGTCTCTTCTATATCTGGATTTACCACATTTTGCTTTGTGACCGGCACCCCGATGCCTAGGACTTGTTGCGCGCTATTGTTCCTTCCTGAGGCTGTTTGGTATACTGGTGCCCCACTCCTACTTCATTCATCTTAAATGTAGTTTTGACTGCTCTCACAAAAACTCCCTGCAAGCCTCTAGATTCCAGTTCAATTAAAGTTCTTACCCTCAAAACGGTGCTTCACTAGGCGGGTAAATGAACTACACGCCATTTCCGTTTCAAGACAATATTACATAATAGAATTGTTTTAAAACTAGACCCTGCCTTTACCAAAAGTAAATTCCAAGTTCCATAGAAATCAAGAAATCATTCTCCCTTCCTTCTGTGATATCTCTCGATCTGAAGGTAAACTAGCATTCACACCCTTGAGCCGTTGCGTCTTAAATACTTAGAAAGAACTAGTTCATAGCAACAATCTACAGCTATGTTCATACTGTTTCAGGGCCCTAATAAGGACATGTAGCTACTAAATCTACTATCGCTAGATGGGTTAAAATGGCCATTAACCAAACTTATTTCTTCGGGGCAGGATCCCCCTCAAGTATTAGGGCCTATTCCGCTAGAGCCATGGCCACCTCCTGGGCCAAAAGAGCCAATGCATCTTTAGAACAGATCGGTAGTCCAGCAGTCTGGTCTTCTCCTTCTACTTTTTTCCGACACTATCGGTTGGACCTTGGGCATTCTTCACTGTCCTTTGGGGAAAAGGTGCATTCAGCAGTAGTCCCACCCTAGAGTTCTTTACTATTTTAATCTCTCATGTCATGGTGCTGTCATGGTGAGACGAAAACATGATAATTACTTACTGGAAATTTGATTTCCGGAACCATGACAGCACCATGCTACTTCCCTCCCTTTTTTCTTGGTATTAGTATTATTGGTTGACCTGGGTGCTAA
The DNA here is from genome assembly GCA_033576535.1 of Allobates femoralis. Classification (NCBI taxonomy): domain Eukaryota; kingdom Metazoa; phylum Chordata; class Amphibia; order Anura; family Aromobatidae; genus Allobates; species Allobates femoralis. The sequence continues at coordinate 502,824,399 of JARQOC010000002.1, forward strand.
ACACAGTTATGGTTATAACCTGTATTAACCACTTTTTAAGTACGTTGTATTTTATATATGCACTAACTTGGCAGCTGCCTGGAGTCTCTGAAAACACACTGAAGGGCTTGAGAGAGTGGCCACCCCTTTTATCTTCAGAAGGGTTTCCTGTTCCTGGGCGCATCCTCCTCTCTCATGTCACGGTGCTGTCATGGTTCTAGGAAATCAAATTACTGGTAAGTAATTATCATGTTTATAAACACCCATTTGAGAGGTAATAGGTGTTCTTTTCAGATCCCTTATAGACGGTATTTTTTCAAAATTACTTGGTGCGACTATATTGTTATAGTCACACCTCTTTGGAACGTGATATTTGTTTTTATGGGCAGTTTGTTTTTTAAGAAATTGTCTTTAAAAGATGCAATATTTGTTCAAAATTGTTCTTACTTGTAAATTTGCCATTATATGTAGTGATGAACCTATATTGAACATTTTGTTTTTTTCTTCAATGTTCTCATTACTCAATTTTTATAAAGATTTTTTTATTTTTTCTTTAGATTTTTTATTCCCTTCCTTCCACTGGTCACAAAAGGTGGCATGATTCTTTTTTGAGGAAAATTCTCTTTATAGAAAATACAGAACAATCCAACACCTCATAACAGGGCCGGTCATGGGATGTGACTTCAGACTCCAGAAAATTATGAAATTCCAACTTCCTGGATTCATAGCCCCTTAGGGTCCCAGACAGAAGATACTGCAGTAATGTTTCTTATCGCAATTTTGACTTTCTATAGATATCAAATATGGCATGGCTGGCATCATCCAGTTGCCTGATAAATTTGGAACTCATAGGCAAAAGCATGTTTTAGGGTACCTTTACACACCGCAATTTTTGGAGGCGATCTAACGTGCGCGTGCACATTTTTCATGGTCGCCTCCGATCGCCCATGGCACTTTACACGCCGCAATTTCGCCCTTAACCTAAGGCGATGTGTCGCCCTGGAAATCGCCACATCAACAGCGGCAAACATCTGGTAGACTCCCTTGCCGCTTCACATGCTGCAATCCCCAAGGAATGTTCAGCGCGGCGAGAACATAGGCGTGCCAAATTGTTTTACACCGCACCCCAAACACGCTCATTGGACAACTCAATAGCGTCATGGTTGGCCAGCCTGCGCTGGAAACCTGGCTAATACCTGACGCCATTGTCTCGGAGTTTGTGATGAATAAACGCTCGTGTCGTTGAAAGTGGCTGCTGCGACACACTTTCGAGCCGCTCAAGCGTCACACAGGAGCGGTTTTGTGCAGGACAGTGGCTTACACTACACAATGGCTTGCTATGTGTGCGTCTGTAGCTGATGGTGGGAATATACAAACAACACTATGCCCATATGTGCCTACTTTGGTCCATGCCATGGCACAGCTGCCATGGCACAACTGAACTATGTGTGTGTACACATATTTGTGTGTGTGTACTGGACAGTACCTACATCCCCCACAAACACCATTGCTTGCTCAATGTGTGTGGACACGTGCCCCTGTGGGCCCAACACATCATAATGGATATGTACACACAGTTGCGCCATATAGTGTGGCCCAAAGGGCTGGACTTGTGCACTGCATTTACCACACAATGTTTCATGGACCCATCAATACCTTTTTACAGATCACATACCTCTGTGCACAGCATAAAGCCATGTGCAACTGTCCTGTATCCAAAAATAATGACACACACAGGTTTTTTTTTGGTTCAATTTTGTTTTAGTTTGTATTTTTGCGCACAAAAAAAATAAGTAGAACAACACACACAAAATAAAATAAAACATGAGTGTTCACATCACACAAACAAATGCAACATGATGCAAAATAATGGAAAACAAAAACAAAAACAAAACATTTCAAAGTAAAAAACCCCAAAACACTAATTAACTAACTAACTAATGTTCACATACCGAAACACAACCCCAATCCTCATGGTGCAGCCACCCTGGTGACTCCACCCCTCATCATGTTGCTGCCTCACAACACCAGCCACCCTACACCTGCTGGTGCTGCCAGGCCACTGCCCCAGGGCCATTAAAGTTGGAGCAGTATGCGTCTCTGCTTTCCTGGCATCCTGTGGAGTCTGACCCTGGCTCAGCGGCTGGATTGGCGCCACACGACGGTTGGTAGCACGCCAATCCCCGGGACCGCTTCCCCTGTTGTGGGGTCCACTGAATCCACATAGCGTGCCGGCGTGTATGATGACCGATCCCTACGACGCAGGAAGTTATGCAGCACACAGCAGGCCAGCACTACCACATCAATAGATTCCAGTTTCATATGCAGACGTGTATGAAAAACCCGGAATGTATTTGCCATGATCCCGAACGCATTTTCAACCACACGGCAGGCCCGGGATAGCCGGTAATTGAAAATGCGCTGCTCAGAAGTAAGCGTCCTCTGGGGATATGGCCGTAGTAGGTGTGCCTGAAGTGGGAAGGCTTCATCCCTCACAAACGCAAAGTTGAGATGATGGGTTGTCTCATCATTTGAGGGCAAGTTCAGCCCAACTGTCCTTAGGTCTTGGGCCATGGAGCAGTGTGCGAACACACCCCCATCTGAGATACGCCCGTTCATTCCAACGTCTACGTAGAGGAACTCATAGTTCGCGTCCACCAGGGCCAAGAGGACCACACTACAATATCCTTTGTAATTGTAGTACAAAGACCCCGAGTTTGGGGGTTTGTTGATCCCCACGTGCTTACCATCCAATGCACCTCCGCAGTTTGGAAATTGCCAGCGGTCCTGAAACCCTCTGGCAACATCCATCCATTGAGCAGGGGTTGTTGGAGACTGCATATAGGATGGCAGCAGACTACTCCAGATGGCCTCACAAGTCTCAGGGATCAGGCGGCTCAGCAGGGACAGTGATGCACGTGAAGTGTATTGCAGGTCGGTCCTTGAACGACCTGTTGCCAGAAACCGCAAAGTTACAGCCAAATGCTCCTCAGGTGGCACAGCGCGACACATCACAGCGTCTTGTCAGGCTATCAATGGCCTTATGCGTTCCAACAGAAATGTGAAAGAGTCCTCGGAAATACGGAGGTAGTTCCTGAAATCATGTGGACTCTGATCCTCCAGCTCATGGACTAGCCGCATGTGGCTCCGGGTGTCCCGGTGCAGAAGCCAATCCCGAGCCCACACACGCCGTGGTCTGCGAGCCTGCAACCTCTCATATCTATCCTCCAGCCACAATTCCTCTTCCACCAAGGCAAGAGCCATGATAACATTTCCATCAGGGTCCAGGATCATCTCACGTACCAACCCCTGCAAATGTGAGGAAAAGAAACATCACTACAAGAACGCTTCATCACACATCATCTACATACACCACCTCCTTCTCTATACATCTCCTGGCCACTTTACCACAGCCTACCCAAGTTTGATCACCAGCCCACACACACATACGTATAGAGCACCATTCAAGGCCCAAACACAACATTGCAGTGTCTGACAACCAAACCTGGTCACTCTACACCCCTGGCCCTCCTGTACAATACATCTCCCTTGTTAAATGCAAGACATCATGAGCATAAGGCCATATACGTGGCCATAATGTTGACGTCTGACCACAAGGCATGGCCAAAGAGATAAGTCACATTAATCAAATCATGGTTGTTTCCAACTCTATACAATTACATTATACACATACCCCAGCCTTTGTGTCTTATTCTCAAAATATCACACCACGCAGCAGACTATTGAGTACTCATCATGTCCAAGAGACATCAGTGATGTGTTTTGAACGCCAGATCTTTTGAGGCAGACATTCGCACTCCAATCCACATCTGAGTTTGGCCTTAAAAGTCCCATTGTGTGTGGTAAACGACAGTACTATGTGGCCACAATTCAGATGATCCCCGCAACTAAAGTCACACGCATTCTTCAACATTATCCTGTATGGCAAAGGCAAAATGGCTTGTGAATGAGGATAGGGTTTTGGTTGACAAAACACTCATGCATCCATTTGCCAGTATACAATAGAAAATAAAAAACTTCAAGAGTAACTACATACCCCACCACTTGGGCGTGAGCTACACTACACAATAGCGACCCGTAATGGTAAGGTGCTGTCAACGCAACACAGCAATATCACAGTTCATGTTTGCACATCAGTACTTACTTAATGACTCTGGCAGCAAGCGTGGCCTCTCTCGTCATGAGCGCTTTTTATATGGTAACCAACTAATCAGACAGCAGTGGCGTCTTGTAATCGACGTAGCCGCATGGGCATACACAGGTGCCACCAATGATCATGCGCCATTGCGCTTTTTTGATTGGTCAAAGCTCGACGCCAGCGGAGTCGAAATTGTACAATGTACCCATCTGTGTCAGCTAATTCACAATGCGTAGGGTGATTGTAGTGTGTGGCCCATGCCACCCATGGACGATGTATATGGACAAATCTGAGGTGCCACACAGTGCAGAGGAATACACACGGATGACATAGCCTGCGCTATTGAATGCGCGCGTAATTGGACTGATGTAGTGGATGGTTGTGTCGGTGAAGATGTGTGTGGTGCTGAAGTGAGAGCTCTTCAAATATGGCGCCCTGTGAAGTGACAGCCAATGGAAACACAGTAGCCACCACCAATCATCGCTGAAGGGGCGCGGACTCCAGCACGCTGTGGCACGCCTACGGGAAATCAATAGGCGACGCAGATTCCATCACTATCACCCGTTCACACGGCAAAAGCGGGGAATCTCGCCTCCATGATTGCCTCTGATTTTGAAGCAGTGCTCTGTAGTCGGAACCAGGCGACAGGTTTTTTTATCGCCGCCAAATTCCAATTTACACGCCGCAACTGGGAGGTAATTTGACGGCGATGGTGGCAGGGCGACATATCGCTGGACAGATTCCTCGCCGCGATTGCGGCGTGTAAAGTACCCTAAAGGTACTGTCACACGTGGCAATTTTGCAAGCAATTTCACTGGCAATTTGCTGGTTGCAGTGAAATCATGGATACATGGTTCTGTTTTGTCCTGTGTAGAAATGGAACCATGTATCCATGATTTTACTGCAACCAGCAATTGCAGTGAAATTGCTTGCAAAATGCCGCATGTGACGGTACTTTACAGTTATGAATAATATGCATGCTTTTCATATGACAATCTCGAAGTTAAAATGTATTTTCTATCAATTTGGGATCATTACAATCCCAAATTTTCATAATTTTCCGCTGCTGCCAAAGTGTCTGACAAAAATATTTTGAACTGAACATGCTGATTCCTGTGCAAGACTACTTCTCTACCATTAAATATACAAAATTCAGGCTTCATGTGTATTTCCCAACAGAAGTATCAGTTTTAATTACCTGTTTTAATTACCTGTCCACACTAGGAGGCCCTATGTTCAATGAACATGCCCTATCTCTCTACTTTCTCGGTTATAATTAGTTTACGCTGTCTAGCTATATTTAATCCCTTCTTTAGAGAGCTACACTTGTTCCATAACACAGAGTATGAAAACAATGTTATTCACACGTTATTACTTCTACTACTAAATAAGAGTCAATGTTTTCTTAACCCTTATTCCCTACTGTCAGGGTCCTCTGTTGTTATTGTGTCCCCGGTGTACCTTTGTGTGTTGTATTGTGTGCCGGACACCCGTTGGTCCATTCGCCACTGTTATGTGGAATATTTGGATAGATGCCAGTCCTTGCATGACAGTGATGAGCCAAGCTGTTGACAACAATATTTTGCCTGGACATCCACCTCTTGGCTTTTGAATTGATAGACAGACTTGACTTCATTTTGTATTCTTTCAACTGTCACGAAACTCACATGATGAAGTTTGGCAATATTCTTGACTGAGAGACCGCTATCAATGAACTTGATGATGTTTCTGTTTTCTTGGGAAATCTTCTTTATGGCTGCTCCTCAATTCAAACCAGTGACCTTTAGCTTGGGAATCAACCCAATAAAACTCAGAGCTATTAGTGAATGTGAGAACACTTTGTTATTTGTAGCATACAGGAAGAATTTTTTTTAAACACCAGGAGCAAAACATTAACATTGCAATAACATGACAAGAATCTGCATAAATAATCATTTGTGAATAGTACAAGTCAAACTTTATATGAGATAGCCAAGATGTTTGTGTATAAAATGAAAGTAGTCTCACACTCAAAGCTGTGGTGGAAGGTGAGATATGGAGACGGAAAGTCAAAATTCAAAACATTGTTACACTTATGCTTGTCAATGTAGATGAAAAACAAGCTGGTGGGAAGTACCACCTAAATGATTACCCCACACCAAGCACCTGTACTTGGTTTAAATAGTCAGTAATTCTGTGCTGACAGAGTATCTTTATAGGGAATCTGTCAGTAGGTTTTTGCTATATAATCTGAAAGCATCATAACATAGGGCAAAAAATCTTGATTCCTGAGATGTTCCACTTACTGGTGCAGTTTCATAGAATATCTTTAGTCTGATGTAGATGTAGCAGACTTAAGTCTACTGCTCTGTATATATCCCCACCCCACCCACATCCCTTGCTGTCAGCTTTCTGTGTACACTGTGCATTGTGATCAATCAGTGGTGGGGTTACACAGATTAGCTGGACAGACATGCTCATGAGATGTAGTCCGGCAGTGATCTACTGCTGGTAAAATACTGAGTATATTGAAACTACAACACACAGCCTAATTAATGACACATTGCTGTAATTAGGTTATAATATTCCACTTAAATAGCAATAACCTGCTGACAAATTCCTTATAACAGCTAGACCACACACAACCTGTTGACAAGTGTGACAGCCGTGATTTGTAGTATTTACACTGCTCAATGAACTCTTACAATACACTGACACGTTTTAGCTTTTAATGCTGTGTGCACTAAGGGAAGGATCACTAATAATTTTATTATTAAAAGGCAGGATAATAATGAAAAGTAACTTTAATTATAAAGATGGCAGCACATAACACAGAACCTGCCTTTTGAAAAAGAGGAAATTAAGGCAGTTCACCTACATGCCTTTTCTCCACAGTGACCTCATCAGGTTACAAAAGAAGCCTATATCTCTCTCTCATAGAAGTCAATGAATGCTTTTAATTTTTCCAATGCTTATATAGATCTGCCAAAAACAAATCTGTGGAATGTTTGTTCACAACTAAACTTAGCATCTCAGACGAGATGATCACCTCCATATATAAATTCACAAATAAACAAAGCTACAATCATAAAATATATGTAATTATAAAAATGTCTATGCTGGGTTTGTGCTGTAATCACCTGCCTTCACTTACTTAATTAGTCCTCTACTTAAGCAAGCTAGCTTCTCTATTCAGTGTCAATTGTACACTTGCTTTTGCCTGTGTAGGAATGATCCCTCTCTGCTCTTAAGCCAGACCTAGCCTGACTTTGTTACCTTCACTGGACTTTGACAATTTCCCTGTGACCTAGCTACTCTTTTGCCTGCTCCCTGTATTTGTTTTGTCCCTCTGGCTTTCCTGACTTCGGCTAGAATTGAACTTCGTCTCTGACTTCCTCCTGCTGTTACTGCACCATTTCCTGGACCTGACCATGGATCATTTGACCTCCCTTTACTTCCCGTAAGTAGTATTATTATTTACTTTCCGTTACTGAAGTCTGTTTCGTCACTGTGAGATTAGTTATTACTGTAATGACTCACATCACAGTCTTATTTGGATTAGCAAACATCAGGTAACATAATGTAGGTGATAAATTCCCTTTGAAGGTAATAATGTTTAATGACATTTGCATTTTTCATTTGACATAAAACTTATATTATTTATTTTCCTAGAAAATGTAATAATATTTCATGCTTTTACTTAGTATGTTTGTATCTTCCATCAAAGCTGGACACTGCTACAATCTAACCAATGTCCTTCTTTTAGCTTTTCAAACCCACTCTAAGAACTTCTATACTGTAGCTCCACTATGTCTCCTTGTTTTATAGCAAGACATGGAAGTGAAGGTCAAGAGTCCTATGGTAGATTATGAGCTGTCACGATGAATTGCTGCTGGATACGCACCAGAAATACTGAAACATTTTTTTAAACCCTGGATTCAGGTTTACTAAATGATTTATAAAACCGATCCTGCCGACTTTTCAGGAAGAATTACACGTGTTTAATGTATATATCACAGGTTGTGTTAACTGTAGGTTACAAACTGAGCAGACATTTGTATTTTATAGCATGTCATATTAACATGTAAATAAAACCATCAGCAGAAAAATCCCTATAGTGCATACAAGTACACTAACTCCTAACTGGAACACCTCTGAAATAGCGCTTCAAAATACGTAAAAAGAATTTAAATATGCAGTGTAATGTCACGACTTGCTGTACTTATGTTCCTTCTTTATTAAGACTATTTTAACCTTTTCAGGCTTAGAAAGCTGTGAAGCAGTTTAAAGGAGTAGTGTCCTCTCCATTCTTCAGGGGGCTTCCACTTGGAAGATGCTAACTGTTTTATTTGTAGAATTTAAAAAAAACTTTGATGGCAAAAATGTTGGAAAAAACAACAAAGAAGATGCTTAAGAAGAACACCACCAGTGTCTTCTGCTTAAAAAACTATGCAGGTATGCACAAACTCTTAGGCTACATTCACACGCTATGCAATTGCAACGCTTTTGATCCGCTAATTGCGGATCCACTATTGCAGTGGAATGCAGTGAAACGCATTGATGTTAGCGGACCCAGCCAAGTCAATGCCTTTCCCTGTTTCCCATTCACATGCTGCACTTTTTACGCTTCCACTTTTGGGGTGACAAGCGGATGCATAAAAAAAATGAACGTGTCAATTATTTTGGTGCTATTAGCCTGCTTTTTACTCACCTCAGCGCACTCCCCCGGAGATCTCTCCTCATCGTAAAGCTGTAGGACCTTTTGAGGACCCGGCACTGTACCATGTGACGGAGCGATGTCACCTGGTCACATGGCAGACTGCAGGGTCCTAGATGAGAAGAGATCACCACCGGCGGTCACTGGGAGAGTGCGGCGAGGTGAGTACGTGCAGGCGAATAGTGCAATGACATTCACACACAGAAGGCTGCGCTTTGTGAGGATCCATTCTTACTACAGTTTATGCACCGAAAATGGATCCTCACAAAACACAGCAATATTCTGTGGGTGAATGCATCCTTAGGATGTATTTGCACTGGCCTAACACAGCTGTAAATACCCAATAACTGGGTACATGCCAGCTAAACCTTTACCATTAATTAACCTACCGTATATACTCGTGTATAAGCCGAGTTTTTCAGCCCAAAAATTGGGCTGAAAAGTCCCCCCCTCGGCTTATACACGGGTCAATACGGTACTTGGTCGCCCCCAAATGCTGGCACTCGCCCACCCCTCTGTTGTAAGGGCCCCCCGCTGCTTAACTTACCATCCCCGGTCTTCTGCACCGCCGGTCTTCTGTGCTCCGTCCTCCATGCTCCCGTCCAGCTGCATCCGGGATCCCCGGCCGTCGCAGTAACGATGACGTCATCGTGCGACGGCCGGGGACCCCGGATGCAGCCGGACGGAAGCATGGAGGATGGAGCACAGAAGACCGGCGGTGCAGAAGACCGGGGATGGTAAGTTAAGCAGCGGGTGGGCCCTTACAACAAAGGGGGGCCCTTACAACAGAGGGGGGGTGAGTGCCAGCATTTGGGGGCCTGTATACCACTGGGGCTGCTATACACCACTGGGGCTGCTGTATACCACTGGGGCTGCTATATACCACTGGGGCTGCTGTATACCACACCACTGGGGCTGCTGTATACCACGGTGGCTGCTATATACCACTGGGGCTGCTATATACTACTGTGGCTGCTATATACCACTGGGGCTGCTGTATACCACTGGGGCTGCTGTATACCACACCACTGGGGCTGCTGTATACCACTGGGGCTGCTATATACCACTGGGGCTGCTATATACACCACCGGGGCTGCTGTATACCACTGGGGCTGCTATATACCACTGGGGCTGCTATATACCACTGGGGCTGCTGTATATCACACCACTGGGGCTGCTGTATACCACTGGGGCTGCTATATACCACTGGGGCTGCTGTATACCACACCACTGGGGCTGCTGTATATACTGCTGGGGCCTGTATATACCACTGGGGAGGCTGCTGTATACTATTACTGGGGAGGCCTGTATACCACTGGGGGGGCCTGTATACCACACTGCTAGGGGCTGTATACCTGTGCTGGGGTCCACCCTCGGCTTATACACGAGTCAATAGGTTTTCCCAGGTTTTGGGGGCAAAAGTAGGGGTTCGGCTTATACACGGGTCGGCTTATACACGGGTATATACGGTATTTTGACAGGCCAATTGCACTTTATGAGGACAGAAAAAAGGAAATATGTCACCAAGTTATTGTAACCAAATCTGAGAGCAACATAATGTACTGAAATACACCCTAATTCCAGCCACATATCAATAACTGGGCTGCTTAGTGTAGTTTTGAGAAAATTATTGTTTTATCAGCAGGAGATTATCAGTATAGGACTCATAATCCTGCTGCCAGGTAGTCCTCCATATTTATGAGCTCTGTATGTACAATATTATTATTATTATTATTTATTTATATAGCGCCATTAGATTCTATGGAGCTTTACATGAGGATAAGGGAGACAAGTACACTAAATCTAGGCGATCAGGACGTACACGTACAGGAGGGGCAGGGACCCTGTCCACGAGGGCTCACAGTCTATATGTGTGTCTACTATTCAATAATAGGTATATCAACCCCAGGCTTGCTAAATAGCCCTCATCCTTGCATATAGCCCCCCATTCTGGTACATAGTCTCCAATCCTGGTACATGGCCCCCAGCCTAGTATATGCCTCTATCCTGATACATAGCTCCCCATCCTGGTATAACATACCTCATCCTGGTACATGGCCCCCCATCATGGTATCTAGACCCTTCATCTTGGTATGTGACCCCCCATCTTGATATGTAGCCTGGTATATCATCCCCTTTCCTGGTACATAGCCCTTCATCATGGTAAATAGCCCCCATCAAGATATATAGCCGCCATCTTGGTATATGACCCCCTATCCTGGTATATTATCCCCCATCCTGGTACATAGCCCTTATCCTGGTATATCATACATAGCCCTTATCCTGGTATATCATCGCCCATCCTGGTATATTGCCTCCATCCAGGTATATAGCCCTCCTCTTGGTATATCATACCCATCCTGGTACATGGCCCCCATCCTAGTATATGCCCCCCAATCTGGAACATAGCATATACTATGCAACTTATTGTGCTGTAACTTAAACTGTGTCCCTCCCCCGGCATGTATCCCTGGACTATAATGTAATTAGGCTTTGGTCAACAGCTAGTGGGGGATTGTGTCATTGTCCCTCACAGCAGGGGACACAGCCAATATACAAATTGCTAGACAGAATGGAGCCAGATGTTTCTGGAATCTTCCCTTTGCAGCCACAAAAGTGGGTGTGAACCCTTCTCCCTCTAGGGGTGGATACACAGGCACAGGACAATACATTCATGTTTCAGGATGAGTCAGTTAGTTGAATGCAGAGGTGGAGGAGACCAAGATTTTAGCTGAGGTGAGATCTTGGTGCTATAGGAGTGTGCAGCGTCCTTCCTTGGTTGGATCCAGTGGACTCTATATGGACTATTTCTTCCATTAACCTGCCTAGCGGTATTCCCGAGCCTGACTCGGGGTTAACTTTCACTATCAGAAGCGGTAACCCCGAGTCACGCTCGGGCTTACCCGCAGGCAGTGTTACAGAAGTTGAAGAATGTCACCGCCGTCCCTGCAGCCGCGGGTGAGGACTGGAGGGGGATGGGGGTGAAAGTGCTGGCACATAATGTCACCTCCGTCCCTGCAGCAGCGGGTGAGGACTGGAGGGGGATGGGGGTGAAAGTGCTGGCACATAATGTCACCTCCGTCCCTGCAGCAGCGGGTGAGGACTGGAGGGGGTGGGGGTGAAAGTGCTGGCACATAATGTCACCTCCGTCCCTGCAGCAGCGGGTGAGGACTGGAGGGGGATGGGGGTGAAAGTGCTGGCACATAATGTCACCTCCGCCCCTGCAGCAGCGGGTGAGGACTGGAGGGGGATGGGGGTGAAAGTGCTGGCACATAATGTCACCTCCGTCCCTGCAGCCGCGGGTATGGAGAGGGGGGCCGCCGCCAAGCTGCACTTACCTGCCAGGGAGACGCTGTGTAGATATGGTGCTGCCCCTTTCTGTGCCACCGCTCCCCCTGCCAGCTTGCCCCTGATCTCCATCCCCCTGCAAGGGGGATGGATCCCTGAGGGATGGATCCCTGATCCCCATCCACATGCAGGGGGATGGATCCCTGAGGGATGGATCCCTGATCCCCATCCACATGCAGGGGGATGGATCCCTGAGGGATGGATCCCTGATCCCCATCGACATGCAGGGGGATGGATCCCTGATCCCCATCCACATGCAGGGGGATGGATCCCTGATCCCCATCCACATGCAGGGGGATGGATCCCTGAGGGATGGATCCCTGATCCCCATCCACATGCAGGGGGATGGATCCCTGATGGTACCTTTACACGCCGCGACGGCAGGCTGGATACATCGCGCTACTTCACGTGCACGAGCACGCTCAAACGGCTACAAACGGTGAACGCATCTCCTTTACACGCCGCGACAAGGTGCGCTACGCCACGCTACATCTGTAGCTAGCTACATCGCCGGGTGTCTCAAGTAGCCAGCTGTAGCTCATGTACACACCGCTACAACCAGCTACTATGGGAGGACCTGGTGCAGCAGGGACAGCACATAGGCGTGCCACGATCTTGGATTACGAGCCGTCCGTACGATGATAGGACATCGCAATATCATCATGATTGGCCAGGCATCGCAGGAGGCTGAGAAATACAGCACGCTCGAGCGATTGTGTAGTGTGACTGGTCAGCTCCTTAAATATGCCGCCCTAGGCAGCGACTACCAATCGTCATGCAGGAACTTCCTCCAATGATCGGTGATGGGGCGGGGTATCCCGGAGCCTGGGTCACGCCTTAGCTACATTGCAGCTACAGCCCCGGGTGTCCAGAGTTCCCTTCCGTTGCTTCTTTACACGCCGATACAGCTCGCTACCATCGGCGATATAGCCATCAGTTTTCGAGCAGAGCCCATAAACAGATGTATCTGTCGCCGGCTGTAGCGTCGCGTCTTCAGACGCCGCTACGACGGGCTACATTGACGCTACAAGCTACATTTGTAGCCTGTAGCGCGATGTATCCAGCCTGCTGTCGCGGCGTGTAAAGGTACCATGAGGGATGGATCCCTGATCCCATCCACATGCAGGGGGATGGATCCCTGATCCCCATTCCCCGGCTCCTCACCAGACACTGCCAGCACCCTCCCTGCCAGCACCAAACCCCCCCCCCCCTGGCTCACTGCCAGCACCAACCCTCCCCGCTCCTCACCTAATGCTGCACCAGGGCCCCAAAGGCAGGAGCACAGTGCATTACAGCAGAGATTCTTCAGAGGAGCCGGGGGGGGGGTGGTGCTGCCGCCCGGGACTGGGAGGTCTGGGAGCCGGGGTGGGAACAGTTACCCTCCTTGCCTCTGTCATGGTGGCCCCCTACTGGTGCTCTGAAGCTTGAGGGGCACTGGTGCAGCTGAACCAGCTGCACCATGGTGGGTCCACATCTGATGCTCAGGGTAAATGGCGGCGGAGTCTCCTTACCTTCTCCTGGTGATCCAGCGATGTCCCCGCTGTGATCGCCGGTGAGAGCTCCTTCGGATGCCTCCATATGACTTCCTGGTTCCGTCTCTGTGAGCCGCAGCGGCTCATTGGAGGTGGAACTGGGTGGGAAAAAAGAAAAGTATAAAATTTCGGCCCATAAAAAAAAATTTTTATGAAAAAAAATGGTACCGCTTTTAGGCTGCTTTCACATCAGCGTTTTTTTAAATCGTGGCAGATGCGGTGAAAAAAACGAATCTGCCGCGATTACCGCATAACCGCGACACCTGCGGCACAGTTGCGGCAAGCCCCATGCAATGTCTATGGGGCTTGCGGTAAGGATGCGGCAGATGCGGCAAGTGTGGTATCGGAACTTGCGGCAGGTGCGGGCGCAAAAAAACCGCGGCTGACCGCGGTTTTTCGCGGCTGCACCTGCCGCAAGTGCTGAAACCGCACTTGCCGCACCTGCCGCATCCTTACCGCAAGCCCCATAGACATTGCATGGGGCTTGCCGCAACTGTGCCACAGGTGTCGCGGTTATGCGGTAATCGCGGCAGATTCGTTTTTTTCACCGTATCTGCCGCGATTTCAAAAAAACGCTAGTGTGAAAGCACCCTTAGTACAAAATTCCTGACATAATCATACCGCCAGGTATAAGATTATTGATTATTGAATAAAATTATATTATTTATTTAATTATAATTCATGATTTTATGTTTCAAACTTTATCACATCTCAGAGGTCTACTAGAGTCTTCTTTGATCAGGTAATTACTAAGAATTGCAGCCCTACTGTACATAACACAAACTTTCCATAAAAAAAATGTAACGCTTTTAGCATAAAATTCCAGAATTATTCGTAACGCCAGGGAGGTTAACCTGGCGTCAGGATTGCCGGGTGATGCCATGGATCTGTTCCCTTTGTGTGGACTCATTGTGGACTCGGCAGAATTGTCTTCATTTGTGCAGTTCCATCTTCCGTGTTCAATAAAACTGGTTGGATTGATCATCGGCCTTGTGTCCCTTCCTGCTCTGTCTCACACCCTGTCACAAACTGGTTGGCAGCGGAGGGATCAGAGCAGAAGGAATGGAGGACAATGGCCCATCAACATCTGGAACCAGAACCTCAGAGTACAAGAACTGGACTGTGGGGAGCCTACAAACAAAGGCCCGAGAATTAGGAATCCGCTTCAAAGGACTCTCCAAGGAGCAACTAATTGAGGCTTTGGAAGGAGTTTGCCTGCAAGATGACGCTGAGGAAGGATTCCCACAGCAAAGGGAGATGGAGGTAAATACCAAAAAAAAGTCAGTGGGTTGTGTGGTATGAGGAGGAGATGGCATTGCTGGGAGATGAGGCCACCATAGAAGATAAGAGGGATGCCATTCACAGAGCACAGGAGAGGCAGCGCATGGTGGAAGCAGCTAGAGGCTCCAGACAGACTGTAATCCCAGAATCTATAATGAGGAAATTCCCCAGAGTGCAAGGACTTTAAGTCATTTAATGAGGCTGCAGGTGACATTGACGGCTTCTTCCAGGACTTCGAATATCAATGGCGATTAATGGAAGTCCCAGAAAAGGAGTGAGTCAGACATCTGGTAGAGCTCCTAGAGGGTTGAGCTGTCGAAGCCTATAGAGCTATGGACCCTCGGTGCAACTGTGAGTATGGGGAGATACAACAGACCATCCTGGAACATTATGCTGTTACCCCAGATACTTACAGGACTCAGTTCTGTACTTTAGCCTGTGATGGAGAAGTGTCTTCTAAGATGTATGCCCACAGACTGAAACAAGTATGTCATCGCTGGCTGGAAGGAGAGGAAGCCTTAACCTGGGAGACCTTCCTCCAGGTAATCCTAAAAGAACAGTTTTACGCCAAGTGCCCTGCTGAGATCCAGGAATGGGTGCATGAGAGGAGACCAGCAACAGTGGAGCAAGCTGCCGCTCTAGCTGATGGGGCTCTCCACATCAAGCCTCAGTGGAGGTATCTGCTGGAGGATGGAGAGAGGCCTACCAGCTCCCCAACACCGGTGGCCCTTGCCCTGCTGTCCCCATTGTTCATCGTTCCCCTAAACCACAAGCTTGTGCTGATACCCTTGTTAATGTGCCTCCAATTGTTCCCACTGCATCTTCTGGAATATGACGAGGAGAGAAACTAGCAGAGCGTAGGTGTTATGATTGTGGGCATCCCATCCTGGGCATCTGCAGGCCACATGCCCAGCTATCCAGTGGAGGAGTCGACCTCAAACCCCTACAGCACCTTCAGGTGGGAGCCGGCCTCCAGGTTCCCTTGTCCCCGCCCAGTGGCGTAACTAGAGTCCGAAGGGCCCCGATGCGAAATTTGGACCTGGGCTTCCCCCGCGCCTACATTGGTCAGATGTACAGGCCCCATGCAGTGGCGTAGCAACTGTTTGTGGTGCCCGGGGCGGTTGAAAAATTTGCCGCGACTGCCGCCCCTTTGGTCGTTGATAATCCGGAAGCAATGTCTATAATGTTTTAGGATCAAGTCTGTTAAGTTAAAGATTATAACATCCACATGACTACATCACCAGAACCACCGGCAATACAATAACACATTACTAGAACCCCTGTCAGTATATTGCCAGAACCATTGTCAATACAGTAATACATCACCAAAACCAGTCAATACATCATCCCATACTGTTCACCCCCCATATGTCCTATGCAGCTCATTCTCCATCCATATGTTCCATGCAGTTCATACTTCCCACCCATACCCCTCCCATGTTCCATGCAGCCTCTCCCTCATCCATGTAGCTTCTCCCCTACGTTCCATGAACCTTCTCCCCCGTTCACCCATCTTCTGCCCCCTTTTCCATGCCCCCCTCCTCCATCCATCTTCTGCCCCTTTTCCAAGCCATCCATTAATCCATCCCATTCGGCCCCCTCTTCCAGGCTGCCCCATCCATCCATTCGGCCCCCTCATCCAGGCTGCCCCATCCATCCATTCTGCCCCCTCTTCCAGGCCACCCCATCTATCCATCTATCCCATTCTGTCCCCCCCAGGCTGCTATCTTTGGCTGTAACAGCGCCTTACCTGACTCTACGCTCCTGAATCCAGATCCCTCATCCCAGTAGCTTCTTCCTCTGCGGCTCCCGGTCTCCAGCTCACCTGCACTCGGCACCAGGCACCCGGACCACCCCTGTGTACATCCATATCCCTGCCCCCCTGTGCCCCATCCATATCTCTACCCCCCTGTGCCCCATCCATATCCCAGCAGCCATGTGCCTTATCCATATCCCTGCCCCCATGTGCCCCATACATATCCCAGCACCCATGTGCCCCATCCATATCCCAGCACCCATGTGCCCCATCCATATCCCAGCACTCCTGTGCCCCATCCATAGCCCAGCACCCCTGTGCCCCATCCATGCACCCCTGTGCCCCATCCATATCCCAGCACCCCTGTGCCCCATCCATATCCCAGCACCCCTGTGCCCCATCCCTGCACCCCTGTGCCCCTCCATATTCCTGTGCTGTGCCCCATCCCTGCACTCCTGTGCCCCATCCATATTCCTGTGCTGTGCCCCATCCCTGCACCCCTATGCCCCATCCCTGCACCCCTGTGCCCCATCCCTGCACCCCTGTGCCCCATCCATATTCCTGTGCTGTGCCCCATCCCTACACTCCTGTGCCCCATCTTCAGCTGTTCCCAGCTACTAGAGCACAGCGCGAATCGATGCACAGTGTACTGACACCGGCATTGAAGCTGTACCCGCCCTGCCGCCTGCTCCTCACACACTTACCCGGTGCAGCGCTGCCTGAGCCACCGCCGCCATCGGATGTGCTGCCTGGGCGAGAACTTCAAATCCCCATCTCTGCTGCCGCCCCCACACACGTGCCACGTGGGGTGGACTGCTACGCCACTGGCCCCATGTAATGTTCTAAATCCTATAAAGACTCACAAATTGACCTCTCTGCCCTTCATTATGTGTTACTGTCCCTCATCCTGCTATATATGTTCCTCCTCCTGGAATATGCCCTTATCCTGGTATATATTGTCCTCCATTATAGTATAACGCAGCCTCATAGCCCTTCATATAATATAATGCAGCCTCATAACCCGTCATATAATATAATATAGACTCCTAGACCTCCAGACAATATAATGCAGCATCATAGATCTGCAGATAATATAATGCAGCCTCACAGCCCTCGAGATATACTGCAGCATCACAGCCTTTCATATAATATTATGCAGCGTCACAGCCCTCCAGAAAATATAATGCAGCGTCACAGCCCTCCATATAATGTAATGCAGCGCCACAGCCCTCCAGATAATGTAATGCAGCGTCACAGCCCTGCAGATAATGTAATGCAGCGTCACAGCCCTCCAGATAATGTAATGCAGCATCACAGTCCTGCAGATAATATAATGCAGCATCACAGCCCTGCAGATAATATAATGCAGTGTCACAGCCCTTCATATAATATAATGCAGCGCTATAGCTCTACAGATAATATAATGCAGCCTCATAGCCCTCCAGATAATATAATGTAGCGTCACAGCCCTTCATATAAGATAATGCACCCTCATAGCCCTCCAGATAATATAATGCAGCGTCACAGCCCTTCATATAGTATAACACAATAATTCAGCTCATAGCCCTCCATATAGCATACATCTTCCCCACACAGACACACTTCCCCCTGTACAACCTACCCCATTCACCCAGTTACACTGCCCTCTGTACAGCCCTCCCCCCCACAGACACAGCCCACTGTACAGCCCCCGCACACACACACACTGCCCCCTGTAGAGCCCCCACACACACACGGTCAAACACACAGTCACGCGCACACACACGGTCAAACACACACGGTCAAACAACCGTCAACACCGCACGGTCAAACACACACACGGTCAACACACACGGTCACACACACGTGGTCACACACACGGTCAAACACGGTCAAACACACACGGTCAAACACACACACACGTCAAACACACACACACGGTCAAACACACACACACGGTCACACACACACGGTCACACACACAACGGTCTCACACACACGGTCAACAACACACACAAGTCAAACACACACACACGGTCAAACACACACGGTCACACACACGGTCAACCACACACACGGTGACACACACATGTCACACACACGGTCACACACACATGGTGACACACACACACAATGACACACAGTCACACACACACATGGTGACACACACACACAATGACACACAGTCACACACAGTGACACACACTGACACTCCCTGTACCGACCACCAGCTGTGATCAGTCTCTGTGGCCCCCAGGGCCCCGCTCACCTCCTGACACTGAGGTCTGTGCTGGATACCGATCTCCCCCCCTCTCCAAGAGCTGCAGCTCTTCTGCATTTGTGCTCCCGCCGGCAGCTCCGTTCTGTGTGTGATGAGGTAACATGACCTCATCACAGTGCAGCAGCGGCGGCGGCGGGAGATTTAAAGCGGCAGTGCCTACCAGTCCACGGCGGCCGTGATCAGCCGCCTGGGGACCGGCCGGGGAGAGCGCTGCGCAGTGACATGGATGCACATCCATGCAAAGCTGTCACAGCGGTCGGTGGGTTCCGGGCCCCTGTACCTCCGTGTCCAGTCTCACTTGCGACCCCTGCGACCGCGGATGGTACGCCACTGTCCCCGACCAAGAGGGTGCCTTGAAAGTGGTGAGATACATCACAGATGTTATAGATGTGGGCAGCCTGGGCATCTGCAAGCCTCCTGCCCAGCTGGTCACATGAGGAATCGTCTTGCACCAAACCGGATGATTAATTATGTACAGCCAAGGGCCATGGAGACAGCCAAGGGCCATGGGAGGACTTGCCTAGTGACTCAGCCACCCATGTTGCACCACTAGGAGTTTATGGGGTGCGGGCCGCAGCTACGACGACTTCTGCTCATTCAGGTAAGCACATGCAGAAGGTTGTGCTGGATGGACAGAGACTTATTGAGTTTTGTGACTCGGGGACTTTCCTCACACTGGCTGATCCCCGAGTGGTTTGGCCTGAAACAATCCACAAAGGATCTGGGATTGTAATTGAACTTGCTGGTGGTAAATGCAGGACTATACCCATATAAGCCACTGTGGATCTGAACTTTGGCTTTGGGTCAGACGATGTGTGGTTGGGGTAATGAGCTTTCCGGCAGATGTTCTCCTGGGCAATGATGTGGGAGAGCTACAATGTCAATTTGTGGCTGCATGAAGCAGAGTATAATTCACACTATGACTCTGTGTACTTGACAAGTGACCTGTAGAGGTCCCTAGTCCGTACACAAATTGAGGTGGGAAGGGGTTGTAATGGTGTATACCTTTTCCTGTTCTGTATTTATATATACTATGCAATTTATTGTGCTGTAACTTAAACTGTGTCTCTTCCCCGACCTGTGGCGCTGGACTATAATGTAATCAGGCTTTGGTCAACAGCTAGTGGGAGATTGTGTCATTGTCCCTCACAGCAGGGGACCCAGCCAATATCCAAATTGCTAGACAGAATGGAGCCAGAAGTTTCTGGAATCTTCCCTTTGCAACCAGAAAAGTGGGTGTGAACCCTTCTCCCTCTAAGGGTGGATCCACAGGCACAGGACAATACATTCATGTTTTAGGATGAGTCAGTTAATTGAATGCAGAGGTGGAAGAAACCAAGATTTTAGCTGAGGCGAGATCTTGATGCCCGTGGGATTGTGCAGCGTCCTTCCTTGGTTGGATCCAGTGGACTCTATCTGGACTACTTCTTCCATTAACCTGGCGTCAGGATTGCCGGGTGACGCCATGGATCTGTTCCCTTTGTGTGGACTCATTGTGCACTCGGCAGAATTGTCTTCATTTGTGAGGTTCCATCTCCCGTGTTCAATAAAACTTTTTGGATGATCATCGACCTTGTGTCCTTCCTGCTCTGTTGCACACCTCATCACAGTCCCCCATCCTGGTATATCATTCCCCACCCTGGTACATAGCCCTTGATCATGGTACATAGCCTGCCATCCTGGAATATCACCCCCTATCTTGGTACATAGCCTCCATCCTGGTACATGGCCCCCCATCCTGGTACATAGCTCCTCATCCGCATATATCATCCCCCATCCTGGTATATCATCCCCATCCTGGTATATAGCCTCAACCTGGCACATGGCCCCTATCCTAGTATATGCCTCCATCCTAGTACATAGCCCCCCATCCTGGTATATGGCCCCCACATCACTGTATATAGCCCCCCATCTTGGTATATGACCCCCCCATCCTGGTATATAGCCCCCATCTTGGTATATCCTTCCCTATCTTGGTACATAGCCCCTCATCCTGGTATATCATCCCCCATTCTGGTACATGGCCACAATATTAGTATATGCCCCCCCATCCTGGAACATAGCCCCCCAACCTGGTATAACATCCCCCATGCTGGTACATAGCCCCCCACCATGGTACATAGCCCTTCATCCTGGTATATCATCCCCCAAACTGGTACAGAGCCCTAGATCATAGTACATAGCCCCTAATCTTGGTGTATTATCCCCCATCCTGGTATATCATCCCCATCCTGGTACATGGGTCCCATCTTAGTATATTCCCCCATCTTGGTACATAGCCCCCATCTTGGTATATCATCCCATATCCTGGTAAATAGCCCATCATGGTACATAGCCCTCATCCTGGTATATCATGCCCCATCATAATATACAACCCCCCTCCTAGAATATAGCCCCCCATCATGGTACATAGCCCCCCCCATCCTGGTATATTATCCCCCATCCTGTACATAGCTTAATGTCTGATACATAGCCTCCTTCATACCCTATTTTAGTACATAGCCTTCATCTCCTGGTACATGCCCCCATCCTGGTACATAGCTTCTCGTTCTGGTATATCCTCCCCATCCTGGTACATGGCCCCGCATAATGGTATATAGCCCTCCCATCTTGGTATATGACCCCCATCCTTGTATATGGCCCCCCATTATGGTATATAGCCCCCTATCCGAGCGCATACAAAAAATAAACAATTTAACTCACCTCTCCATCTCTCCCATGCTGTGCCATGGCGTACTTCTGTCTTTTTGTCTCGGCATCTGATCATGTGAGTGGCACACAGAGCAATGACATCACTGTCCTGCACCTTTCATATGATCAACTGCTGGAACAAAACTGGAAGACAATGCAGTGCTACAGGGGAGCAATAGGGAGGTGAGTTAAATCATCTGTCACTGGCATATTCACTGCTTCCCACACCAATGATGATGAGTGGAAAGTAGTGAATATCCACACACATGATGGCTCCTCATTACAGCTGCAACCAGTGATTATGTAGCCTGCAAATGGTGAACTGGGATCTGGTACTGATCAACTATAGCTTGATGTTCAAAGTTCCCTGCTGAACCAAAATTTAAGAAGGCCGATTCTGAGAAGTGAATAGAACCATGAAGAAATGGAGAGGACTTGCTTTTACCTAGGTTAGCCTCCCCGACAGACCCTAGGCTGAGTAGTTTTCTGGCTTCGAAGGGCCATCCCAGATCAGGTGTCTATTTCTACCACAATAGAAAAAGCACCCTCCACACGCTGAGTCTCTCGCCACTGCTTGGCTCTTTCCACTTGTTAGACCTCCATAGATTCGTGGGTGACCACTGGCCTTGCACGTTAGGGCAGCATAGGTAGATGGAAGGAAGACACCAAGCGTGGAAGTCTCCTCTCACGAGTCACTTCTTTGGTGCATTTTGGAACTGAAGGTCAATGAGCGTATCCAAGGATATCCAGCTTTCCAGAAGGGTAGGAACATCTCAACTGGCCAACTCATCTTTAATTCTTCTGGACAGTGCCTCCCAAGAGACATCTACCAGTGCTTCATTGTTTCATTCGAGTTCAGAGAATATAGTATGAAAGTGAATGTCGTACTGGCCCACTGTCTAACTGCCCTTGACCAGACTCATCAAACACCTTGCAAAAGGTTGAGAGGAAGGTGGTCAGGTGGGAGAGAGGATTCATCCAGGCTAGTGCTTCTACAGTAAGATGTGACATGATGAAGGCCACCTTAGAATGGTTGGAAGCAAAAGGCTCAGGAGACAGTTTGAAATGAAGCAAGCATTGGTTCAGAAATTCTCTGCATAACTTGGGGATGCCAATATATAGCAGTAGAGTATTCTGGATAAGGAAGTAGATGACATATAAAAAGAATCAATAACATTTATTCTTTTAATGTTTTCCGGAAGTGGTAGTCCTTATATCTATAACACGCCCACAAGGGCCATGAGGTACTCGGAACTGGGCCGGACAGGTGTTTGAGGAGGTCACGGGGCTGTGACCTGACTCAGTGGCCCCGGATGTGCTGTAAATGGGGATTGCTTATATGGGATTTAATCGTGACGCCACCTGTGGTGTTCGGCTATGGATGGCCGACGCTGCTTAAGGGGACTGCTGGGGCAGATGTTGATGCAGCCGAGATGTTTCTGCTCCCCACAGGTGGATAGGGGTCCCAGCCAGAGCAATTTAAATAGTTTATGAAGAGAATAGTGGACGATGGGGTGCAGGACTGAGGGCATGAGAAAAGACTGTAGTATACAGGGATTGTAATTTCCTTTACCTTTTACTTGGCAGTCAATGGTGCAGACCTGGACACTGGTAACAGGTGGTAACGGAGGTCCAGACAGCTTGGAAACAATTGGGAATCCATCTTCCCAGGTAGGTTCAGAGGCCTTCCTTCTGTGCTGTCCCTTTTGGGCCCTGCTGCCTAAGGCTATGCTGCGGCCCTCTTCCTACTGGTTAGTTCCTCAACCGTATGGCAGGTGGCGCAAGCCCTTTACAGGTGTTGCTCCTTTGTGGCAGCTCCAAGCTCTAGTATGCTGCTGTGCTGCTGGGTGTCTGGTGTGGCCAGGAGACGTGCAGTCTCCTGCCCTCAAGATTTAGCTGCTAGGTCTTCAGTTCCTGGGCAACCAAGGACTCCAGCGTCCTGTTTCTAGTGCTCTGCTCTGGGGTGAGCCCAGTCATAGCTCCACTCCCCAGGCTTTCCTCGACTTCTCTCTCCTCTTCCCTTGCACTAGCTCTCCACTGCCCTGGGAAGAGCCTCTGCGTGGCTCCAGTTCCCAGGATGTCTCTGCTGTTCTCCCTCCTGAACTGACCTGTCTAACCCCGCCTCCAGGCCAAAATTTATAGGGAGGCTCCCCTGAATCCGGGTACAGTGCTCCCCCTTCTGGCCTGGAGTCAGGACAAGTGTTGGATTCTGGTGCTACCTAGCGTGGGGACCCCTTCTTGCTTCCAAGCATGACATCCCCCCCTGTGAGGGAGGCATTGTCATTGTGGCAACCGGACTCCTGGGGTGCCACATAAACATTACAGCCAGGTCCATAATATCAATAAGAGCAGGATTATGTAAGGCAAACAGGCGAGTGTCCACTTAAGCCATATATATTCCAACATGTATTTCTGCACCTCATGCTGGCAAGTAATTTCCTTCTGCTTGTACGTCAATTGAGCAGAATTTGAAGAGTTGTCAGCTTGCATTGCCGTCAGATGGGCATCTACTGATTTCCTGTAGGTCTTCATCTTGGACTAGGTCTCTTGTTGGCAGGAGAGCTCTTGCTGCATCTCTGCTATAAGAACAGACCTGGTGCCAGCGTAGTCCTTGGCCTGAGCAAACTGTGACGCCAGGAGAGTAACTTATGTAAATACACATTCTTTATTTGCATACACCTACAGGAACGACCATGGTGTGGCAAGAACAAAGTCTCTTAAGGCCCCGTCACACACATCAATGTCGTCAGCGATCTGATCGCTGGCGACATTGACGGCTGATCGCTGGTGAGCTTTCACACAGGCAGACTCACCAGCGATCATTGGACCAGCGACATCATGGAAATTATTTAAATATCGTTTCCACGATGTCTTGCTCCTGCCGACAGGCTGGGGTTAGCGGGAGCAGGTCCCTAGTTACTCGCTGTGTACCTTGAATACCAGCCAGTGAGCGGAGAAGGCTGGTAACCAAGGTATACATCGGGTATCTAGGCAGCGCGCGCTGCCTAGATACCCGCAGTTTACCATGGATACCAGCTCCAGCCTCTAGAGCGCTGGGGGCTGGCCTGATCGCGCATCTCCTGGTGTCACACGCAGCGATGCTCCGTGTCCACCGGGCGACCATCGCCAGGTTTTCGGTCCAGTCCGAAAACCTGGCGACCATGAACCAGCAATTTATCGCTGGTTGATGCGCCCTGTCACACGCGTCAATATCACTGCAACGTCACGTGCAGCAGCAATATTGCACACGATATTGATGCGTGTGACGGCCCCTTTAGTGCTGCTTGCAGACTGTCATGTGGATGGGACAGCTTCTGATGCCGACAGATACCAGCAGGAGCAGAGTCCAATGCAGATTGGTAGGATGTGGCACATTCTCACCGATGAAGAAGGCAGGCTGGCTTGGAAATGGGAGAGCATAGTATTGTTCTGTGCAGGCAAGTACATAGCAATATCAGAAAGTAGTAGTTTTTGTGCAGGCTTGTGTGTAGCAATGGCAGAGCATAGTAGTCTGCTGAAGTATCCCCCTGAACACCAGAAGCTATCGGACGCTGCTGGCTTTAAGTGATCTAAGGGGACTAATGTAAAAAATGTAAAAACAAAGTTTTATGGCCACTTTACATGTCCCAACATCGTTTCGATATTGGATACAACGGCACAGGAGCGCGCACTTTTTTGACTGAAATCCAAGATCGCATAGGAGCTGTCACACATGGAGATATCGGCAGGCAACACAACTGCGATGTCTACGCCCCCCTTGTATGAGCTACCCAGGAACGACCATTTAACATGGGAGTCAATAGGGGAAGTTGCTCTCCAAGTCGGTGTTGGGCTGTTACACAGCACGATCCTGCCAGATCGTCCATCCAATATCGGGTAGTTGGAGAGCCTGCACAATTCTTCCCCGATATTGTTTTGGCATCGTTCTTGCGTCGCATTGCACATTTACACCATACAACGCACGAACGATATCGGCGCCAACTCACAAACCACGTGACTTTTTGTCGAAGTTGGACGACGTGTAAAGTGGCCATTAAACATACGAAAAAAAAATAAAAGCAAATAACATCAAAAAGAAAAATACCCATACATTTGGTATTTCATTCAGAAATGCCCGAGCTATCAAAATATAAAATAATTTAATCTGGTCAGTAAATTGCATAACGGAAAAAAAAAGTCAAAACACCAAAGTTACATTTTTTGGTTACTGCAACACTACAATAAAATGCAATAATGGACAATCAAAACAGCGCATTTACCCAAAAATGGTATAATTAAAAACGTTAGGTCAAGACACAAAAAAATAAGCGATCATACAGCCCTAAATCTTGAAAAATTAGAACGCTTGGAAAATGGTCAGAAAATCGCAACTTGTTTTTACAACTTTCTGAATTTTTTTTCACCACTTAGATAAAAGTAAAAGTTTACATGTTTGGTATCTACAAAATCATAGCAATGAAGAGAATCATACATACTGACAGTACAGTTTTAATATATAGTGAACACGGTAAATTAAAAACCTAACAACGATCGTGAAATTGCATTTTTATTTTAAATTTCACCGCATGATGTCATTCAAAAGTACAACTAATCCCACAAAAAATAAGCCCTCATATGTCTACAGTTGTGGCCAAAAGTATTGACACCCCTGCAATTCTGTCAGATAATACTCAGTTTCTTCCTGAAAATGATTGAAATCACAAATTCTTTGGTATTATTATCTTCATTTAATTTGTCTTCAATAAAAAAACACAAAAAGAATTGTCCTAAAGCCAAATTGAATATAATTCCACACCAAACATAAAAAAGGGGGTGGACAAAAGTATTGGCATTGTTAGAAAAATCATGTGATGCTTCTCTAATTTGTGTAATTAACAGCACCTGTAACTTACCTGTGGCACCTAATAGGTGTTGGCAATAACTAAATCACACTTGCAGCCAGTTGACATGGATTAAAGTTGACTCAACCTCTGTCCTGTGTCCTTGTGTGTACCACATTGAGCATGGAGAAAAGAAAGAAGACTAAAGAACTGTCTGAGGACTAGAGAAACCAAATTGTGAGGAAGCATGAGCAATCTCAAGGCTACAAGTCCATCTCCAAAGACCTGAATGTTCCTGTGTCTACCGTGCGCAGTGTCGTCAGGAAGTTTAAAGCCCATGGCTCTGTGGCTAACCTCCCTAGATGTGGACGGAAAAGAAAAATTGAAGAGAGATTTCAATGCAAGATTGTGGTGGATGGTGGATAAAGAAGCTCGACTAACATCCAAACAAGTTCAAGCTGCCCTGCAGTCCGAGGGTTCAACAGTGTCGACCCGTACTATCCGTCGGCATCTGAATGAAAAGGGACTGTATGGTAGGATACCCAGGAAGACCACACTTCTTACCCCGAGACATAAAAAAGCCAGGCTGGAGTTTGCCAAAACTTACCTGAGAAAGCCTAGAACATTTTGGAAGAATGTGCTCTGGTCAGATGAGACAAAAGTAGAGCTTTTTGGGCAAAGGCATCAACATAGAGTTTACAGGAGAAAAAAAGAGGCATTGAAAGAAAAGAACACGGTCCCTACAGTCAAACATGGCGGAGGTTCCCTGATGTTTTGGGGTTGCTTTGCTGCCTCTGGCACTGGACTGCTTGACCGTGTGCATAGCATTATGAAGCCTGAAGTCTACCAACAAATTTTGCAGCATAATGTAGGGCTCAGTGTGAGAAAGCTAAGTCTCGCTCAGAGGTCATGGGTCTTCCAGCAGGACAATGACCCAAAACACACTTCAAAAAGCACTAGAAAATGGTTTGAGAGAAAGCACTGGAGACTTCTAAGGTGGCCAGCAATGAGTCCAGACCTGAATCCCATAGAACACCTGTGGAGAGATCTAAAAATGGCAGTTTGGAGAAGGCACCCTTCAAATATCAGGGACCTGGAGCAGTTTGCCAAAGAAGAATGGTCTAAAATTCCAGTAGAGCATTGTAAGAAACTCATTGATGGTTATCGGAAGCGGTTGATTGCAGTTATTTTGGCTAATGGTTGTGCAACCAAGTATTAGGCTGAGGGTGCCAATACTTTTGTCTGGCCCATTTTTGGAGTTTTGTGTGAAATGATCAATGTTTTGCTTTTTGCTTCATTTCTTTTGTGTTTTTTCATTGAAGACAAATTAAATGAAGATAATAATACCAAAGAATTTGTGATTGTCATTTTCAGGAAGAAACTGAGTATTATCTGACAGAATTGCATGGGTGGCAATACTTTTGGCCACAACTGTATATTGACAAAAAAAAAAAAGTTATGTCTCTTAAAAGAAGGGAAGAAAAAAACTAAACTGAAAAATGGAAAATCGCCTGAGGGTTGGAATACGGTAAGTTGTGTGCACATACCCTTACTTGCAAAAATAGTACATATAGCAGTAATTTGAAATAATCCATACATTTAATATTTGTTAGTATATTAGCACTCAGTGTACATTCAGTACACGTGCATGCACGCACACACATACTTCATTAGCTGAATGAACATATGATGATTATATTGTTAACTAACACTGAGTCATCCTGATTCCATGAATCCCTGGGAACAGTTCCATGATGAATTGACGGTGGTAGTCTTTGAACAATTCATAACCTTGATTAATATTCTGTTTGACTTCACTCATAAACATTTCAGGCAACAGCAAAAAGAACCCTAATAGAAACATAAGAATTCATGTAGTGTTTTGTGATGGCTTGCTAATATTAATAAGCATATCACTCACCTTGACTCAAAAATGGAGCTTTGAAATACCTTTTTTATAATTAAAAAGCAACCGCCTGCCTTAGCTGTTTTTCTCACCACATGCCTATATGAATAATGATTGGGTGTAAAATAAAAGTCAATGCATGTCTATTATTATACAGTATCTCTATTAAATGTGCATGTTTAGCAGTTAATTTTAACGAGTTGATTATTCTATTGGTATACTGCTTGGAGCTCCATTATTCTAACATTTTCCTATTCCCTGTATATTCTTGAACTGCTCTGCTGTAATGTAAATAATGATATTATGTTGGCTACTGGCTTATTTATGCATATCAGCAGACAGTGTAGAATACAGTATATAGGACTTTCAGCTTGATTTATACATGAATGGAGCTCCAATCTCTATCACAATGTATACATATCTATCTTTTAAAGGGAATCTGTCAGGTAAAAAATCCATATGTAATTGCTATCATTTTCTAATTCCTTTCTCTAAGCTCGCTCTATTAATGTATTTCTCTTATTCATATTTCCCTCCTATCCTCTGTAAACAGCAAATAAAGAGATTTATTCCATTGGCCAATCACAGTGAGTTATCTGCTGTCCACTCCCCATAGGATGAATATTCATGTTACATATTCACATCACTGCACAGGAGATCAGTCGAAATCACTCACATTGGGGGGAGGCTGTATCCTCCTCTCTGCTCTCTTTGCAGCAAAACAAGAGGTAAAATAAACACAGAATCTGTCACAGCACCGCAGGTGCTTAAAGAAACAAATGGAGTAGACACCTTATCTAGGTCAGGTAAGGCAGATGTGTGCTTGTGATCTCTGCCTCCCTCCATCTCCATATCAGAAGCTCCTAAATTAAAGTGAAACCTGACAGGCAGAGCACAGAGGGGAGGAGGGTGAAGGGAGAGGAGAGCTGCCTGAGAAGGAGTGAATAATGAATGAACTAGCCGGCCTAATCCTCTATGAAAGTAAGGAAGTGTGAAGATGCTTATAACAAGAAAACTACAAATGGTACAATAATGATTTACATGTTTTTAAAAGGTCTGCCCAGGCACAATTCAAGGGTATTATTAGTATCATACTGAAAAATGACCTGACCGAGTCCCTTTAACTATTTTTCATTCAGTCTTTTTGTAATTTAGTCATGTAGTGAGAAAACCTGCTTTAGACTGGAGGCACACTTGCGTGTGACTCGCACGAGTTCAATGCATGTTAGACAATTAGTTATTCCACTGCACACTAGGACACTAAGGATTAACTAAGACTATGGTGTTGCATTACCGCAGTGGGAACATTAGAAAAAAGGGACAAATACAATTAGCTGACTGCAAAATGGAACAGAAAAAATGTGATATAGCATTGCTGCTCTAGGTATATTTGAATCAAGGAGACGCTTAGCTAATGTATTGGCTAATGCATACGAACCCAATAACCATGACAAGGTGCATCTCATATATTGGGACCCTACCCTGAAATGCCTTTGACAGGAACACCAAGCAATATGTACAGGTGCTAGTAGAAAAAACACACATGACACGTTTTTTTTTCTGCTAGCACCTGTACACGTTGCTTGGTGTGTCTGTCAGTCTTGTTTAATCATGTTAGACAAACAGGTAGCTCAGACTTCCGAGATTTTCCTTAGCCCTAACCCATCTTTCTTTTCTAATAACACTACTTCCACTGGCACCATTCTGTACCAGCCTGCTGCCAAGCAATGTGTGCCAGCCTGAACCTGTTATGCTGCTACTCCATCAGTGCCAGCCTGCAGCTGTACTCTCTGTGCCAGTCAGTATCCATCCAGTGGCCTTACCTACTGCTCCAGCTGAATAAGTACTGCTGCCCAGTGCATTTTTTGTAAAAAAATATTTCCTGGTACGCCTCTCGGAGCCGAGGTGGGGCGGGCCTGGGGGTGGGGTTGGAGACGGGCTGCCGTCAGGGGTCGGGCGAGATTAATATATTTAATATATTAATATATTTGCTCCGAACGTTGCACTCCGTTTTATTTTCAGGGGGAAGGCATACACTCACAGGGGCATACACTCACAGGGGCATACACTCACAGTACGGTGGCTCAGTGGTTAGCACTGTATATGGTGGCTCAGTGGTTAGCACTGTATACTCATAGACTGTGAGCCCTGCCCCTCCTGTACCTGTACGTCCTGATCGCCTAGATTTAGTGTACTTGTTCTTGTCTCCTTTATCCTCATGTAAAGCGCCATGGAACCTAATGGCGCTATATAAATAAATAATAATAATAATAATATGGTGGCTCAGTGGTTAGCACCTTGTGGTGTCTCGGTGGTTAGCACTGTATGGTGGCTCAGTGGTTAGCACTGCATGGTGGCTCAGTGGTTAGCACTGTATGATGGCTCAGTGGTTAGCACTATATGGTGGCTCAGTGGTTAGCACTGTATATGGTGGCTCAGTGGTTAGCACTGTATATGGTGGCTCAGTGGTTAGCATTTTACGGTGGCTCAGTGGTTAGCACAGTATATGGTGGTTCAGTGGTTAGCATTGTACGGTGGCTCAGTGGTTAGCACTGTACGGTGGCTCAGTGGTTAGCATTGTATGGTGGCTCAGTGGTTAGCACTGCGCGATGTCTCTGTGGATAGCAAAGTATAGTGGCTCAGTGGTTAGCAGCACAGTATATGGTGGGCAGGCTGTTAGACCAGGATGAAGGCTGGGGGGGCTGAGTGCAGGAGGACGGAGGCTGGAGGGGTGAGGGCAGGAGGACAGAGGCTGGAGGCCCCCATCACAAGCACAGTGCAGCCAACCTTGTCTTTATTTACATTACATTTATTTTACACTCACTGTGATCCTCCCGGCTGCTCTGTCTCTGCACACACAGCCACACACACTGCACACACACTGCACACACACACACACACACACACACACACACACAAAGCCACACATATTTCACACACAGCCACACACATTGCACACACACATTGCACACACAGCCTGGCTGCACAGCACACTGCACCTTCTTTACTCCGGGCCACTCGCCACCTGCTCTCTTCTGCTGTCCTCTCTTCATCTCCTCTGCCGTCTGTTCACCTGACAGTGCTGGGCTGCCGGCTCCCGCCCGCTCCTCCGGAATCCTCTCTCAGCACTGAGTCTGACTCCTCACTCGGCCGGCAGACAGTGCTGCTCCTAACTCCCAAAGAGGTCCTGGCCCTGGCCAGCAGAAACCGCACACCTGTCATCAGCGGTGTTCGCCAGGCCAGAAGTGTGCGGTCGGCCACGCCCACGGTGGAGACACACAGACAACAGCCAGGTCCTGGCTGGCTGCTGCTACCTCCGTGGTGCATTTCTCCCACAGAGGAGAGGGATTACTGGGCTGCACAGATGGGGGTGCGGCAGCAGGCAGCAGATATTCTGGTACGCTGTCCCGGATCGCACCGAGTTTTCCCGGATTTTCCGGTACGGCGTATCGGCCCGTTCCAGTACACAAAAAACCCTGCTGCCAAACCTGCTGCATCTACCTACACCAGAGACTGTTAATAAAAGTTCAGAGACTGCACCTGCATGCATTCCTGACCTCTGGGGCAAGCTGCTGAGGTACCGATATATCCACTGGAGTTGCCCCTGGTAGTTGCCTACCAGCACAAGCCTAACCTGTCCATCTGAGGCTCTAGAGAAGACTCCGTAGCTGCTTAGTTACGACCCTCCAGGTCTAGATCTGTGCTGCAGTCCAGTCGGTCCACTCCTGGATGCTCGCCCTGATGAACGTTAAATTTTTGCTCAGCCCATGGATTCCACTGTCTTCAATGCCATCCAGCTTACAGGCCTGCATTAGGAATTCATCCGTCAACAAGAAACACAAACCCAAATGCTAACCTTCGTATAATCAGTGGACACCCGCTTGAATACTTTGAAAACTGCCACCCTCACTCAACCCCGGCTCAAACTCTTACCCCTGATTTCAACTCTATGTTCCATTGTCTGGCTGCTCGTATATAGTTTGATGGTGACCCCAAGCAGTGCACAGGTTTTCTAAACCATAGCTCATCGCACTTTAAAATTTTGCCCCATCACTTTGCATCTGATTGGTCCTATGTGACCTTCCTGATGTTAAATCTGACCAGTGAGGTTCTGACCTGGATTAATCTGCTCTGGGAAAAAAGCAATCCAGTGCTTTTCAATTTACCAACCTCCCTAGAGGCTTTCTGCAAGGTGTTTGACGTCAGGTTGAGTCACTTTTGCAGTATCTTCACTTCTGAGGCTTCACAAGAGATGTTTCACTGTGGGCCAGTATGCTGTCCGTTTCCGCACCTTGTCATCCAAACTAGACTGGAATAATGAGGTCCTAGTGGCTGCAATCTGGGAGGGTATGTCTGGAGAAATCAAGGACGAACTAGCTGGCTTAGATGTGCCTTCCTCCCTGGATGACCTGATATCCCTGACTATCCAAACTGATCCCCGGTTCCAAAAACACTCCCAAGGGGTGAACCAAGAAAGGTCAATGTGTCTGTCTCCCTCCTTTCAGAGACCCCCTAATGCCATGGCCCACTACACCTGTAGGTTCCCCTAAACACATGGAGGTGTACCATGTGGATATAGCTAAACATTGCCTGAAAGATTGGTTCATTGAAGGAAGGTGCTTCTACTGTGGAAGTCTGAAACACCAGATCGGAGTCTGTCTTGTGAAACTGGAAAACTTCCAAGCCTAGGGTCTGTAGGAGAAGCCACCCTAGGTAAGAACAAGTCCTCTCCATTCCTAGTTCTTTCAGCATCCATATCTCATGGATCTGTCCTATTCACTGAGTCAGCCTTTCTGGACTTTGATTCTTATCCAGCCTTTCAAACGCCAATCATTATCCCATCTGCGGAAGGGAAACCGTTGTCTGAGTCCGTCTTGTCCATCATCGAGCAGGCAACATTTTCTGTGCGCTCAGCATTAGCGCAGTCCGTGCAGCTTTATGTGTAGCCAGAAACCATGGTACACATTGGGTAACTTGGGGTAGTGTTCGTCCGAAGCACCCGACTTTACCGCTTGCAGTTACAGCCGGCTGGGCTCTGCTGTAACTGCATCCGTCTCACACAAGGAGACAGCTAAGTGTGGCCCTAGCCTTATTCTTCTTCACATATGCTATAAAGAGTTCTTTTTGGAAGTGGATGCTTCTTCCTTTGAGGCTGGTGCAGTCCTCACTCAGAAATCAGCTACCAGTTGGATGGTGACCTCTAGCTACTTTTCCAAGGCCTTCTCTGCATGTGAATGCAACTACTCGTTTGGCGACCGAGAATTGTTGCCGATCAAGATGGCACTGGAGGAGTGGTAATACCTTCTGGAAGATGCAGTGCATCCCATTGTCACCTACACTCACCACAAGAATCTGGCAGTCAGCTTAGAGGCTGAATCCGTGCCAGGCCCAATTGTCGCTGTTCTTCAACTGATTATTCTTCATTTTCGGCTGGCCGAAAAAATTGGCAAGGTGGATGCACTCTACAGGGCCTTTCAGTCGACCAACTAGGCGAATGAACCTAAACACATCATTACAGATCAGCTCACTGCAGATCCGGTCAAGTTGTCTCTGATGCCTCCCGGTAAAACAAGAGGTAGTGGGATCACTTTTCTAAGCTGGCTGGCCACGCCAGACAGAAGAAGACTATGCTCCTCATCTCTCGGCACTACTGGTGGCCATCCCTGCACAAAGACATGGTTTACTTTATTTCTGTGTGTTTCTAAACCCTAAGAAGCTTCCTGCTGGCCATCTACCTCCCTTACCAGTAGTATCTGCTCCTTGGCATCACATCTCAATGGAATTAATCATAGACCTGCCAGGGTTCTCAGGTTGCTCCATGATCTGGATAGTCATGGACAGATTTTCAAAAATGGCTCACTTCACTCCACTGTCCAGTCTTTCCTCTGCACCTCAGCTCGCTGAACACTTTGTCCAGCACATCTTCCACCTGCTTTGTCTGCTGCTCCATATAGTGTCGACAGAGGTGTCCAATTCACATCCCGATTGTGAAGAGCCACCTGGAAGCTACTGGACGTTACCTTGACCTTCTTATTGGCCTGCCATCTGCAGTACAATGGCCAAGTGGAGTGGGTTAATTAAATCTTGATTAACGTCCTGCAGCACTTCATCAACGAATACCACAGCGACTGTGTTAAGCTGCTGCCCTGGGCAGAGATCTCTTATCGTGTAATTCCCTATTTTTCATAGTCTATGGACAACAAAGTCCCTTCTCCTGTGGCTATTACCACTGGCAACTCTACTGCTAACGCTCTCATTAAGAATTTCACCAAGATCTGGGCTAAACTAATTCTTCTCTGTAGCAGTCCTTTCTTCGTATGAAAAGGCATGCAGATAAGAGACACCTGAATCCTCCTTCATTCTGGCAGGGAGACAAGGTCTGGCTCTCTTTCAGATATATCTCAAGATGTCTTCCTACAAGTTAGGTTCTCACTTCATAGATCCCTTGGAGGTCTTCCAGGGGATCAATGTCGTACTCTAAAAACTGAAACTCCTGGCCTCCTTGTACACTCCCAACTCCTTCCATGCATCTATCTTCATGCCTGGGAACAAATAGGAAAGCGCGGTCTTAGGAGTGCTGGGGCACAGAGGGGGTTAGATAAGAGAATTCTTTAAAGGCACAAGCCTGTTTATTACAACACTTTGTACGCCACAACGCATTTCAATAGCCACTTGCTATCTTCTTCAGGTGGTACCACCTAATTGTTCCCATGCACCTTTCCCCGATCATGGGTGAGTGGTTGGAGCTGCTCCGGGCACACTTCAACTCCTTTCAAAGCTTAAGGACCTGTGGTGACATATCAATCACATGGTCGGATCCCATGATCGCCTCCAGGAAGCACCATTCCTTGCTGCTCTCATCGTTATGCTCTAACTGGGGTTGTATAGGGGTGCACAACCCCTATAGGTGAGTGACCACTTGGCATAATTTATTGTTAAACTCCTAGACCACCAGGTCCGACTCATGGGCGCTCCCTGTCTCTTTTTTATTGCACATCTCTTTAAGCCTGTCATCCTGAGCTGCTACTTCAGTTATCCTTGTACCATGCCTCATCCGGTCAGTGCGTAAGACATCTTTGAGGTAAAGAACATCCTGGTGATGAAGAAAAGGAGTAGTAAGATCCTCTTTTTAGCCAACTGGAAGGGTTTTGGTCCTTTTGAGAGGTCATGGGAGGTCATGGGAGACTAAGGAGAACATTAATGGCCCTCTTCTCATACAGAAATTCCTTTTGAGCTTGGAGACTAGGTGGTATAAGGGGGTTCTGTATTATCCGCCACTGCTTCATCATCTCTACAGCATTTCCCCTGGCCCTGGCAGTTAACTACCAGCACAAGCCTAACCTCTCCATAAGGGGCTCTATAGAAGACCCTGTAGTGACTCAGGTTCAATTCTACAGGTCGAGATTGGTGCCATGGTCGAGTGGGTCTGCTCCTGGACCCACCCTGATGAACGTTACACTTGGGTGAGGAAAGAAGAAAAAATCTGGAATTCTGTTCTTCCATAAAATTCAGAAACTACTTTATTGTTACCGTAATTCATTAAAAAATCCACAACATTAGAAGCAAAAGACCTGAACTGCTTCATCTGACATGTTTCAGAACAATGTAGTTAGTCATTGGGCATGCGTATGACATAAGGACATTGTTCTGACACATGTTAGGCGAGGCCATTCAGGTCCTTTGTTTCTAATGACGTGGATTTTTTAATGAATTAACAATAAAGTAATTATGAATTTTAAGGAAGAACAGAGTTTTGGACTTTTCCTTGATTCCTCATGATCACAAATGGAAGACAGCAGCTTTAACCTGAACCCTGCAAATCCAGTAAATCATTAGTGAGCCACATAATCCCTTCCATTTTTACCTCATTTGCACGTTACACTAGGGTCACAGTCATGGACTGAAGGTTATAGGAGTAGTGCAGCACAAAGCCAAAGACCAGTTGCTACTGCGTTAGCCAAGAGGGAACAGAGCAATTTCGACATGATGACTACCTTCCTGCCAGTGGTGAGCATTGCAAAAAATGCAATACCTGTTACCATGATGGAACATGACCTGGGGAGGTAAATATAATTAGGTAGGAGGTACAGGGAGATCCTTCACTAGAGAGGTTGAGGGGGTTGACAAACTTGGCTCTACAAGTAAAGCAGTCTTTAATGCCATGAGTAATGTTACCGTACCTACTTTCAAAGGGTTAGATGTAATGTATGTTCTTTTTGCTCATAATTAAGTATGGTACATCTAAAACTCCTGAAGAAACCCCTCTACTGAGCCAATTGGACACGCTGCCGATTTGTGATTCTATTCTTTACCGATTTGTCCCTCACACTATGACATCTGTGGTACAAAATTAAAGGACCCTCTACTGTCCTATCATATCTTTTTAACTGCAGTTTTTATTCTTCAATCAATCTTATTAAAATCAAAACATAAAATGAATCTATCCATTTTTCTTCTTGCTCGCAATTAAAAGTTCAAGGGTTGTAACAGACGATCTTAAAACATCACTTGCTTTACTGAGCATTCTATTCAGTAAGTGAGTGGGAAACCCCTCCTTTTGAACCGTGAAAACCGATCAATTTGCCTGGGTCCTAAAACTATCTTCATTTCTGTTAACCTTTTTTACCCAAAGGAATTGGCTGAATGGCAAGGAACGTTTAACATGCTGAAGATGTGTGCTATCAAAATGTAGTGAAGAATTAGATAGTTTATTTCCTAAAGACATTAGTGATAATGTTATTACCTGAGATTGAGATATCAACATCAAAAAAATCCATTTTTTTGCAGCCAAAAAACAATGTAAATGACATCTTTATGTCATTACATGAGTTGAACTCACGGTTTTGAAGATATTCGGGGCCAGCACTCCTTCCCAGCGTGACACCTTCTCCTCCGGAGGTCTTTCGCTGCAGCCGCAGCAGTCCACGGCTCGCACGGCCGAACGGGGTGGTGAGGAAGTTCTCCCTGCTAATCCGCAGCCGACCGCCCCCGTGCTTACTTCCAGTGCCACTCATTAGACACATGAATATTCATGAAACAGAAAGAAGCCGCACACAGGACTTATCAAATCAGATCAGCAGTTTTATTGTGCCCAGGTGCACATAGCAGGGTGTGGGTAGCGGGTGGGAGGACGGGGGGTGGTAGTACAACGGCGTTTCGAGCTGCTAATGGCGCTTCAGCGGGTACAATCCTCCTGGAGGATTGTACCCGCTGAAGTGCCATTAGCGGCGTGATCTGATTTGATAAGTCCTGTGTGCGGCTTCTTTCTGTTTCCTGAATAAAATTGGCATGCTGATTCCAAAAATGTAGTCAGTTTTTTTCTAGCACGTCAAGTTTTTCCTCCACAACTTACCTGCCAGAGAAGCACAATGGCACTGATATCTGTAATAAGACTTGTTATCTGATTACAATTCGACTCATATAGAGCTGTAAAAAACATGATAGTGTTAAAAAACATATTTGTCATGCCTATTTCTTATATATTTCATTTTTTGTTCATATTTGTACTACCGTATATACTCGTGTATAAGCCGACCCGTGTATAAGCTGACCCCCCTACTTTTGCCCCCAAAACCTGGGAAAACCTATTGACTCGTGTATAAGCCGAGGGTGGACCTCAGCACAGGTATACAGCCCCCAGCAGTGTGGTATACAGGCCCCCCCAGTGGTATATACAGGCCCCAGCAGTGTTACAGCAGCAGCCCCAGTGGTATATACAGCAGCAGCCCCAGGGGTATACATAGCAGCAGCCCCAGGGCTATACATAGCAGCAGCCCCAGGGGTATACATAGCAGCAGCCCCAGGGGTATACATAGCAGCAGCCCCAGGGGTTTACCGGCCGCCCGCCCGCCCGCCACCATCAGTATACATGCGCCCCCCCCCCCTATCAGTATCCAGGGCCCCCCCTTGCAGCCCAAACCTGTAAAGGAAGATCATTATACTTACACCTGTGGCCGCCGCCGTCCCCGCTCTGCACCACGCTCCTCCATCTTCTTCCGTCTTCCTCCTCGGTCGCAGGCAATGACGTCATTGCCTGCGACCGAGGAGGAAGACGGAAGAAGATGGAGGAGCGCGGTGCAGAGCGGGGACGGCGGCGGCCACAGGTGTAAGTATAATGATCTTCCTTTACAGGTTTGGGCTGCAAGGGGGGGCCCTGGATACTGATAGGGGGGGGGGCGCATGTATACTGATGGTGGCGGGCGGGCGGCAGGTGTACTCGCGTATAAGCCGAGGGGGTACTTTTCAGCCCAATTTTTGGGCTGAAAAACTCGGCTTATACACGAGTATATACGGTATTTTAAAAAAAACAACACTTTTTAGGTACAGTAGTTTACATATTTTTGAGAAGACAAAAATCCTATAGTTCAAAAACTTGACGTAATAGAGAAAAACTGAGATCATTTCTGGATTCAGCATCCAAAAATTAACTAAGAACAGTTGTCTGACCTAACTCCTAAAAATTGTGTTCCCCAGTGTAATCATTACATGAGTTCAAATACTTGACAAACTCGGAAAAGTCGTTAGGAGACCCCGCCCCAACAATCAGAATGTCATCAATTTAACAATGGTAACCCCCTAATATATTTCAAAAAGGGGCTACCATCAATATACACACATAAACTGTGTATGATTTTATGTTCTATTGTGATGAGTTCTGTAATTTTGATACATATTGTTTTTAATCTGTGTTTCTATTTTGAGTACCATTCACTAGTTTCGTATGCTGACAGTATCCATCACATGCTTGATTTGCACACCTAATGTGGGTGTATATTTACTCACTTGTGCAGTGTATTCAGGCTTGTAGAAGTGAAGGAGCACAAAACTGCTATCTCTTGTAATGTCGTTTTGTCTTTAGCATGCTGCATTTTGTATATTTACCCATTGCCATGGACTCTAATGCGGAGCGTCTGTTTTACTCTGTTGGTTCTCAGTGTATGAGGCCTATACTTATTGGCCCCCATTGCTACAGAATAGCAGCCTGCAGTTGCTCTAGAAATTTACGTATTCATTAGAAGCACCAATTCCTGGCGCTTTACCCGGCTCTTCCCGATGTCCTGGTGTGGGGGCATCAGGGTGCTAGAAGGTATTAATGACAGCTGAGTATTGACAGATGTCATTAAGCCATAGATTGGTAAAGTTCAGGCTTCTTGAGACCCGCACATTACCAATCTAGTAAGTAAAGAGTTAGGCTGCCTTCACATTTGCGTATGGGAAGGCAGCGTATGCTGCGTTCCCATACGCAGGCAAGCGCATGCGCACTGCGGTTCCTATGTTTAACATAGGAACGCATAGTGCTTGTGTTTGCTGCGTTCGGGTGCGGATGCGGACGATATCTGCTCCTTCCGGTGTCCAGTGTCCGCACCCGGGACGCAGCATGTTGCATTTTTTGGGCGCTCGGGGACCTTGGAAAATCAGCAAGCGTCCCCAAGCGCACAAAAAAAGCATTGGTGTCAATGGGTCCGCAGTGTTCTGTGCTTGACAGCGCAGGAGAACGCTGCGGACCCATTGAAAAATCTCCCGGTGGCCGCCAGTGATGTCACAGGAGATCACTGACGGCCACCGGGAGATCTGCTCAGCCTCTAATGTTCTCCTCCTCCCCGCCGCCGGTAATCTCCTAGTGGTGTCGGCGGGGAGAAACAGCTGATGTGACAGCTGTTTGAATCTTTTCGCGCCGACATCTCCTCTCGGTGTCGCCTGTTGAAGCGGAAGTCCGCGAAACGGACCTTTGCTCCCCCTGCACCTCCCTGCCCTGCACCTAAGATGTAACTTGAAAAAGCACAATAAAGCCGGTATGTAAAAAAGATCTCCTGAGTGCCGCTGCTCTCCTCACTTTTTGTTTGCAAGATTAACCCTTCAGCTGAGCAAGAGGATTTCACTAACGCCGCTGTACGACATGAGAGACTCTAAGCAGGTCAGTGCCCGGTTCCTTCTCCACAAACCAATGGACTTAGTTTTACTGGAAAACATGCCTGTTTGCTTTAATTCCGCTACCATTTTTTTTTTTGAAAAATAATTTTTATTGAGTTTTCAAATAAACATAACAAAAATGTTGTCTTTCATAAACATTTGGTTACAAATTATGTGAATCCCAACCATAACCCTCCCCCCTTTCCCTAATCCCCTTTCCCTTAGGGTCTCATGCTGTACACGTTTTCCAGAAGAAAGAAAAGAAGAAAAAAAAAAAATTCTTAATGTCCACCAAAAGTCCATTCATGTTTGTTTTTTTATCATTTAATTTAATCCAGTTTCAGCCGTCCCAGATTCCCTCCCAATTCCTCCAGGCTATACCAGCTGGTTAATCGAAAAGGTAACACCACCTTCTTGAGCTCTTCTATTGATAACTGAGATACAATAAACCCTCTCCATCTGGAGAAAAATTTGGCCGTGTCTCTTTCCTTATTTTTTCTGCCATTAGTTTCTCCACTGACATGACTTTTTTTATTTCTGTAGTCACTTCTGATGCCTGTAATGGGCCTGAATTCAACCAGTGTCTCAGTATTACTCTTAGCGTGACAGTTGCTATCATGTGGAATATTGGTATATCTCCCCCCTTCAGTCCCGTCGTGTCTCTATCTTGAAATATCCATATTTGTGGTGTCAGGGGTATCAGCAGCCCCGAAATCTCTGCCAAGATTCTCCTTACCCTCTCCCAAAGTCTCTGTGTTGTGACACATTCCCAAATCCCATGATACATATACGTCTTTTCCTGTTGACATTTGGGGCAGTGTTGTAGCCACTCCGTCTCAGCATTTCTAATGAGAATCTGAATCCCAGATCCGCTACCATTTGATTATCCCCCACACTATCAGTGAACACATCACTATAAGTTATGTAGTATGTAAAAGATAATGTTAAAATCGTATAGTACATGGATTGCACACGGACCCTAGGAGAGAATAAAATCGCACTTGCATAGCACTAGTATGACATACGGAATGAGAAATCTCACTCACAGACGCTTTCAGGAGCATTTGGATTGATTTTTCACACGCCAGTGTGAGAGCACCCTAAGGACCTTTCCTATCCAAAGGATAGGTCATCAATATCTATATTGGAAACCCCTTTTTTACCACATTTAAAATATTTAAATATTTTTTTTAATGTCATATAAACATTTGCATCTATAAAGTTTAAAATAACTACTTGACTGTTCCTACATTCATAAGTAAGTTACCGTATTTTTCTCTTTATAAGATGTACCTGATTATGAGACGCGCCCCCAAATTTGGTTAAGGAAAAGAGAAAAAAAATTTTTTTAATGCTAAAAGGGGTCTGTCTTATAATGCCATTGTCCATCTTACAATTAGTATATATGTCCCTCATCCTGGTATATATAAAACCTCCATCCTGGTACATAGTCCCCCATCCTGGATATGGCTCCCTTGTGCTAGCTCCTCCCAGCTCCTCCATTGCTCTTCCTGTTTCCCGGGCATTGGATCATGTGACCGGGTGCACAGTAATGACACTGTGCGCCCGGTCACATGATCCAATGCCTGGGAAACAGGAAGACAACGGAGGAGCTGGGAGCACAGAGCGAGCATCAGTAGGTGAGTTAAGATTTTGCTGTTTTAAATGTGCGTGCCAGCCCGGTGGGGCATAAAGAGTTATGGGGCATATCCTGGATGAGGGGGCTATGTGTGTGCCAGCTGGTGGGGCATAGTGACCAGGGGGAGCACATCCTGGATGCGGGGGACTCTGTGTGTGCCAGCTGGGGGGCATGAAGAGTGACCGGGGGGGCCATATCCTGGATGTGGGGGGTGACTGCAGGTAATATGCTTGCTCCACTGTCCATAACTTGGCACTGTTTTAGCACTGAGGTGATGGACAGCGGGTGCAGTGCATAATAAATGAGGCTAATGAGTGGGAGCATGTGACCGCCTGCTGCCTCTGCAGCCC
The DNA here is from genome assembly GCA_033576535.1 of Allobates femoralis. NCBI lineage: Eukaryota > Metazoa > Chordata > Amphibia > Anura > Aromobatidae > Allobates > Allobates femoralis. The sequence continues at coordinate 502,866,726 of JARQOC010000002.1, forward strand.
ACAGCCCGCCTGCTCCAGCCCCTGGCACTGCTCCAGAGCTGCTCCCAACCTCCCCTGGTGGGAGCAGGCAGGCCGTTAACCATGTGCAGTGCTGGATGCGCTACATCAGTGACCTGCTGATTGTGTGGCAAGGCACAGTGTAGCAGTTAGAGGGGTTCATGCAGCTGCTAAATGACAACCAATTGAACATCAAATTAACATATAAGTACGATAGCAGCAGTATTGACTTCCTCGATACACGCATTGAGGCATACAGAGGTGGCATGTTGCAGACGGACGTCTATTGGAAAGATACATCTGTTAATTCTCTGCTGCATGCCACATCTGCCCATGATGCATCCACAATAAGAGCAGTCCCGATTGGTCCGTTCCTTAGGATGAAGCGGATCTGCTCCACTGAGGCAAACTTCATGAAGCAGGCATTGGATCTTAGGGAGAGGTTCAAACAAAGAGGTTATGGCCATAGACTCATCAAACATGGATATGATAGAGCCAAGCAGAGCCTACGTGGTGACCTCCTCCTCCCCCCGAAAGGTAAACAGGGAGATGAACGTGGTCCCACACGATTCATCTCTACCTTCAATCATAAATGGGGATTGATGAGGCAGATAATGAAAAAACACTGGCCAGTCCTAAAACAGAGCCAACCCTGCGGGAATACCTCCCAGACTACCCAATGATGACACCACGAAAATCACCAAATTTGAAAGACCTATTGGTTCATGGCCACTATGTAACTAAATCTAGAGGGATTTTTGGATATGACAAGAAATTGAAGGGATTCTATCCATGTATCCATGTAGACAATGTTCAGCTTGCTCCAATCTCTATTGTGCTCTTGATTTCCAGTCAAGTGATGGAATTAAACAATTTAAGATTAATCAAAACATCACTTGCAGTTCCCCCATGTGGTTTATCATGCCACATGCGAGTGTGGAAAAATCTATGTTGGCCTCACCTCACAAGAGCTTCGTGTTCGAGTAAGAGAGCACGTTAGAGATATTGAAGCAGCTGTTAAGGTGGAGGATGATTCCTTGCTAAAAACATTGCCTAATGCATTTCAAGAAATGCCATGGCAGTAATCCTAAATCCCTCAAAATGTGTGGCATTGACCTTATTAGTGGTGGAATCAGAGGTGGAGATCTGAGGAGGATCCTGGCACAGCGTGAGCTGAGGTGGATCGTCACTTTGGACACAATGTCACCTGGAGACCTAAACGAAAGCATGAGTTTCGTTCCGTTTCTTTGAAAGCAGATCCTTTTGATAATTGTACCTATGTAATTATGCATTTATTTCTATATTTATATTTGTATGGGGTTGTAACATTTATTGCGTAGTCTACTGTTGTCCTACCAACAGATGTGTGCGGAGCCTGGTTTCACAGGACCAATACACATTATACTCTTGTATATGTGTATTTTTAAATGTTTTTATCTTCATGGTAATTTTTGTTTCTCCACCTCCAGAGTGACCTTAAAATTGGATCCTGGGATGAAATTTGGTCTGATCTGCACATTATGGATGGATACACCGTGTTCCAAATTATTATGCAAATTGGTTTTAAGTGTCATAGGTTTTTTTTTTTCATTGTTTGTCAATTAAACCAATTGATGGTATTGTGTCTCAGGGTTCTTTGGATCATTGAAATTAATCTCAGATAGTGTGATAATTAGTTTGGCAGATGAGCCCAATAAAAGGAAAACTGGGTGTTCCACAATATTAAGCAGGCCACAGTTTTCAAGTAATATGGGAAAGAAAAAGGATCTCTCTGCTGCCGAAAAGCAACAAATAGTGCAGTGCCTTGGACAAGGGATGAAAACATTAGATATTGCACGAAAACCTAAGCGTGATCATCATACTGTGTAGAGATTTGTGGCTGATTCTGAGCACAGACGTGTTTGTGCAGATAAAGGCAGAATGAGGAAGGTTTCTGCCAGGCAAATTCATCGGATTAAGAGAGTAGCTGCTCAAAAAGGCCTTACAAACCAGCAAACAGATATTTGAAGCTGCTGGTGCCTCTGGAGTCCCTTGAACCTCAAGGTGTAGGATCCTTCAAAGGCTTGCTGTGGGGCATAAACCTACTATTTGACCACCCCTAAACAGTGCTCACAAGCAGAAACGGTTGAAGTGGGCCCACACATACATGAAGACTCATTTTTAAACAGTCTTGTTTACTGATGCATGCCGAGCAACCCTGGATGGCCCAGAGGGATGGAGTAGTGTATGGTTGGTGGATGGCCACCATGTCCCAACATGGGATGTCAGCAAGGTGATGGAGGAGTCATATTTTGGGCCAGAATCATTGGGAAACAACTGGTAGGCCCCTTTAAGGTTCCTGAAGGTGTGAAAATGACCTCTGCAACGTATATAGAGTTTCTGACCGAGAACTTTCTTCCATGGTACAAAAAGCAAAAATGTGCCTTCAGGAGCAAAATCATCTTCATGCATGATAATGCACCATCTCATGCTGCAAAGAATACCTCTGTGTCATTGGCTGCTATGGGCATAAAAGAAGATAAACTCATGGTGTGGCCACCATCTTCCCCTGACCTCAACCCTATAGAGAACCTTTGGAGTATAATCAAGCAAAAGATCTATGGGGGTGGGAGGCAGTTCACATCAAAACAGAAGCTCTAGGAGCCTATTCTGACATCATGCAAAGAAATACAAGCTGGAACTCTCCAGAAACTCACATGTTTAATGGATGCAAGAATTGTGAAGGTGACATCAAAGAAGGGTTCCTATGTTAACATGTAGCTTGAAGTTAAATAGCTTTTTATTTCAGTGAATGTGACCTCCTAATGCTGCAAATTCAACAAATGAGCATTTTCAGTTCTTTAAAACATATCAAATGTTTAGAAACTCTACTGTGCCTAATAATTTGGAACAGTGTATTTAGAGGTTTTTTTTTGTTTGTTTTTTTAATTTTGAAGATTATACTGTTATCATTGGGAAGTTTCTTCAATAAAATTTGATGTATACTCTAACGGGTAATGACTTTTATTACACTGACTGTCATTTGCACCAACCAATTAGGAGAATCAGTAAAAAAGAACATTTGCATAATAATTTGGAACACAGTGTATTGGCCTTTATGAGCTTACAGAAAGAATGGAAAACAATTAGAATTGGATTATTACATCTATGTGACCTTTTCTTTGTTAAGTTGTCCTATAATATTTTGTAATATATTGCCCCATGTGTCTCCTGTCATAATCCGCCTTATCTCAGTGTCTGCGCACCTGTGGGCTCTTCCGGCCTGCCTTCATCTCCCGCATAGCGCGATTAGTATCTGGCATTTAGCTGGGTTGCCCGGGTTACCACCGGGCTTCCACCTCAGCGCTGGTGACGCTGTGTGGGCAGACATCGGCAGCTGTGGTGAGTGCGCATGCGCCAATTACGGCGGCATGATAGCTTGAATATGGACATGTGACCGGAATATTCCGGCATTTAAGGCCCAAAGTGGTAGGTGGATGGCATCCCCATGATGAAGCACTGCACTGGCACCTTACTATCATAAGCTAAATGTACGTACGGGGTATTCTCTCCTGGGATCCTTATCCCACCACAGTGTCTGCCATGACTTTCTGGACAAATTTGATATAGAGGTAGGATTTCTGATACCGGTTGTATGGGTTGATATCTAATATGAATCACCATTATTACTCATTTAATGAAATACTGACCCTGCACTGATTATCAGTTGTATCCTCCTCTTCTTAGGCTGCTTTCACATTACGATTTTCTTGGATCTGTGACTGTGCACTGTAAAACGGACAGCCATGGATCCGATTTGGCCCCCATGTATCCCTATGGGCCACGGATCACATCGGATTTGCCCTTAATGGCATCCGATTTTTGTCAGATCTGATTCTGTCCGATTTTTAGCTGTACCCAAAATCGGAGACTGCAACGATTTTGGGCAAACGGATCAAATCGGACAGACTCTGATCCAACATGATCCGCGGCCAATAACATGGGGCCTATGGAGCACGGGTCCAGAGGAAACACAGGATCGTTCCTCGGACCCAATTTTAGTGTGCTGAGCATGCTCAGTACACTAAAATTGCTCATTACCCTCTAATTTCACTTCTGCAATGAATATACATACATTGTGGAAGTGAAATTTAGTTAAAGGGTTAAAATAAAAAAAAAAACATGCTCACCTCTCCGACGGTGTCCCGCGCTGTCTCGCTCGCTCCTGGGACTGAAGGACCAGTGGTTGCCTGGCAACCATATCAGCTGATTGGTCATGTGACCGATCAGCTGATCAGGTTGTCACATGACCGCACGGCTTAAATCTCCCGCACGCCGTTCAATTTTTGTTTTCAATTGATCGGCGGGCGGGAGGTTTCAACCGCAAGGTCATGTGATAACCCGATCAGCTGATCGGTCACATGACCGCTCAGCTGATTGGGTTGCCAGGCAACCACAGGTCCTTCAGTCTCAGGAGCGAGCGAGACAGCACAGGACACTGTCGGAAAGGTGAGCATGGTTATTTTTTTATTTTTAACCCTTTGTTCACTCCCGCAATGTATATATATATATATGAAACTTTGCAGGCTTGGGCTTTCTGTGTGCAGACCCATGAAAATCATGGACCCGAACACAGAAATGGCATCCAAGGTCACCTCCTGTGGTGTCCGTTCCTGTCTGATGGGTCCTACAAAATGTAGGATCCTACGGACAGGAAAAAATACGTGATGTGAAAGCACCCTTACTTGACAATTGCGTTACCATTTCCTACATTTGTCCTAATCCTCCCACAGAGTGGGAAAAAAGGTGTATTTATTCACTGAGTATCTGTTTGTACACCATAATAATAATAATATAATAATAATAATAATAATATAAAGCTTTATTTATATAGCTCCAACATATTCCGCAGCGCTTTACAATGTAGGGTTAGAGTACAGAAAATATAATACAGTAAGTAATTACAGTAGAGAACAAATACAGTACAATAATTGTATACAAAACAATAGGCATAGAATCACCATTGAGATAGCTACAATAGCTTTTATGTAGTGACTTATGTGAAAACAATATGTTTAACAGTAGACTGTATATCAATTATTAATTCAATCTCTGTATGAACCAGAATTGTCTTGTAAACCATCTGCAGACTTCACTGCCACCTTTTATCCTGCACTTATTTGTGTTATCCAATGTCTGTCTTAACGATGATATATTTGTATTAACTTTGTATGCATTATAGCTCCACTTTCTTGCTTTTTTGATAATTCGATATAGTGTTGAGCTGCAACATGCCAAATTCTGGCTGAATTGGCCATAGGTATACACTTATTACCATATGGTTAACATGTCCCCACACTCCCCTGCAGTATATAATCCGTAGATTAGGATTATAAAATGCACCTCCCACTTTCCCCCAAAATTTGGGGGAACAAAATGCATCTTATAATCCAAAAAATATGGTATGTTTTTAGGTGATAAACTGATAAAATGTCATGATTTTTATATACTGTATATTGAATTTAGGTTTACATTGATAGTTTCCAAAGCAGTGCTGCAATATTCTGATACTACACTCATAAGGCAAAAAATATGTATATTTTCTGTAATCAAAAGGCAAAAAAAATCAGGTTTTTTTGCCCCTGCCTGGACTTTTACACCTTTCCTGCACATAATAAATCTGTTAGCAAAGAATTAGGGTATTGCTTTGGAAAAGATAAATTTGTTGATACTTGGAATGAGTTTGAAAACTACACATACTTTACATTGGGATCTGTTGTATATGAGGGAGGCAACGTAGGAATGCAGGAACTTATCCACACATATGAAAAGGATGAGCTGAATTCTCTTATACCAAAGCACTTTTTGGAATATATCCAAAATATTTTGAGGTTATAAATAATTGACAGTATACCAGTACTTGGGAGGAATCTAAAGTTTGACATTCCAAGCATCTGAAATTGATTGAAAGTAGATCCATACTTGTAACTGATTTTAGTATTACGGTATTTCATGTAGACATGTCATAGATATAGGTAATTCAGGTGATAGGCTAATAATTTAATATAAATGGGGATCCTTACACCAAAGAAGTATCTTGTATGTTTGAATTCAACATGTTTCTGCAGAAAATAAGCTACTGCCAATTACCATATTTTTCGGACTATAACACGTACCAGACCATATGATGCACCCACGTTTTAGAGAAAGAAAATAGGGAAAAAAATAGTAGCAAAAAATGTGGTCATGATGCACTGTTATGGAGGAGGGTGGGGGATCTCCTTCTAACCACTGGTATGGGGGTAATGTCCCCAATTTTGTACTAGTGTCTCCATCCTGGTTCCCGCCAGGTAGATATGTTCCTCATCCTGGTATATGTTCCCCATTCTGATATATATGTGCCTCATCCTGGTATATATTCCCCATCCTGCTATATATGTTCCCCATCCTGGTACATACACACATGGTCAAAATTGTTGGTACCCCTTTTTTAATAAAAGTAAAACCCACAATCGTCACAGAAATAAACTTGAATCTGACAAAAGTAATAATAAATTAAAAATTATGAAAATGAACAAATGAAAGTCATACATTGGTTTTCAACCCTGCTGCCACAGAATCTTTAAAAAAAATTAAACTCATGAAATAGGCCTGGACAGTAATGATGTTACCCCTGAAAATAATGTGACAAAAGGGACATGTTAAATCAAGGAGTGTCCACTAATTAGCATCACAGGCATCTACAATCTTTTAATCAGCCATTATATAGGGCTACAGATACTCACTGTACTATTTGGTGACATGGTGTGTACCACACTCAACATGGACCAGAGGGAGCGAAGGAAAGTGTTGTCTCAGGAGATGAGAAAGAAAATTATAGACAAGCATGTTAAAGGTTGTAAGACCATCTCCAAGCAGCTTGATGTTCCTGTGACTACATTTGCACATATTATTCAGAAATTTAAAATCCATGGGACTGTAGCCAACCTCCCTGAAAATTGATGACAAATCAAAGAGACGGATAATACAAATGGTAACAAAAGAGCCAAGAAAAATGTCTAAAGAGATCAAGGAACATCAATGTCTGATTGCACCATCCGTTGTTGTTGCAGCCAGAGTGGACTTCATGGGAGAAGACCAAGGGGGACATCATTGTTGAAAAAAATCATAAAAAAGCTAGATTAGAGTTTGCTAAACTACATGTTGACAAGCCACAAAGCTTCTGGGAGAATGTCCTTTGGACAGATGAGAAAAACCTGGAACTTTTTGGCAAGGCACATAAGCTCAATGTTCACGGAAGGAAAAATGAAACGTATAAAGAAAAGAACACTGTTCCTTCTGTGAAACATGGAGGAGGCTGTTATGTTCTTGGATTGCTTTCCTGCATCTGGCTTAGAGTGTCTTGAATCTGTGCAGGGTACAATGAAATCTCAAGACTATCAAGGGATTCTAGAGAGAAATGTGCTGCACAGTGTCAGAAAGCTTGGTCTCCGCTGCAGGTCATGGGTCTTGCAACAGGATAATGACCCAAAACACACAGCTAAACACACCCAAGAATAGCTAAGAGGAAAACATTGGACTATTCTGAAATGGCCTTCTATGAGACCTGACCTAAATCCTATTGAGCATCTTTGGAAAGAGCTGAAAATGGAATCTGGAAAAGGCAACCTTCAAACACGAGACAACTGGAGCAGTTTGCCAAAATACCTGTGGAGAGGTGCAGAAGACTCATTGATAGTTACAGGAATTGTTTGATTGCAATGATTGCCTCAAAGGTTGTGCAGCAAAATATTAAGTTAAAAGTACCATAATTTCTGTCCATTCCTACTTCATGAGTTTAATTTTTTTTTTAATTCTGTGGAAGCAGGGTTGAAAAGAAATGTCTGACTTTCATTTGTTCATTTTCAAAGTTTTTTTTATTCATTATGACTTTTTTCAGATTCAAATTATTTCTGTTACCATTGTGGGGTTTTCTTTCATTAAATGAGTTGTACCAACAATTTTGATCATGTATGCATGTCCCTCATCCTGGCATAATATGTTCCTCATCCTGGTATATGGCCCATATCCTGGTATAGATTTCATCATCATACCATCATCCTGGTATATGTGCCCCATCCTGGTATATGGCCCTTATCCTTATACAGTTAGGTCCATATGTATTTTTTCCAACTTTTGTTATGTACATTACCACAATGGATTTTGAACAAAAAAAAAATCAGGTGCAGTTTAAGCTCAGACTTTCAGGTTCAGTTCAGTGGACTGCATAAAAATGTGAGGATCTAAAGCACTTTTTAAACTCAATCCCTTCATTTCAGGGGCTCAGAAGTAATTGAACAAATTAAAGAATTGTAAATAAAATGTTAATTTCTAATACTTGGTTGAAAACCCTTTGTTGGCAGTGACGGCCTGAAGTCTTAAACTCATGGACATCACCAGACGCTGTGTTTCCTTCTTTTTAATGCTCTGCCAGGCCTTTACTGCAGCGGTTCTTAGTTGCTGTTTGTTTGTGAGCCTAATGGTGGGTTTACAATATCGTTTAAATGTCACGCATTTGACATCGTTCGAACGATATCGTCTTTGCATCGTTTGCGTGTAAACGCAGGATATCTGAAGGAAAAATCATTGGATCGGACATCTCAAAAGTGTGCTCAGGACCTCACTTTTATCGTTCGTCTTCCAATTAATGCTCCAGCACGTTCAGTGTGACACCAAGATGAACGATATCGTTCTGAATTTCTATTTCTGCCACTTTATCCAATCGTTCACAAAGTTGTAATGAACAACGCTGGCGCATTGCCAAATTACACATCATTAACGATATCCTTGCGTTTGACATCGCACGAACGATGTTGAAAAGTTCGCAGTCATGTGACATTCCAAACTATATCGTTTCAGATATCTGACCATGTAAACCAACCATTACTGTTTATAGTTTAGTCATTAACAAGTAAAATGCATGCTCTCTTGGGTTGAGATCAGGTGACTCACTTGAGCAATCAAGAATATTCCACTTCTTTGCTTTAATTATATCCTGTGCTGCTTTGGCTTTATGTTTTGGGTAATTATCCATCTGTATTATAAACACCGACCAATCAGTTTGACTGCATTTGGCTGGATTTGAGCACACAGTATGTCTCTGAAAACACTACAATTTATCCAGCTGCTTCTGTCCTGTGTTACATCTACTATATAATTACCTAATGTTCTCTGTCTGTCTATATTTTCCCAAAAGACTCTGCACAATATTTGTCGGGGAGGAGGTCACCTTCATGAAGGTGATGGGCAGCAAGGGCTGATTAGCAATTGGCGTAAGTCGAGTTCAATTTGAGAAGTGGCAGGAGGAGGCCAACTGGAAGAGAAGGTGGCATCAGGTGGAGGCCAGGCCTCTCTTTGGTTAGCCAGCACGCTTCACCCAAACTGACAGGGCCTGTCAGTGTTCCCCAAGTTACTCCCGTCTCTCTAAGTGGGGGTAGTTGTCCCCTAATTCCTCCATCGTCTTCTTTAGCTTTGGCCATGATTGAGTGTGCTGGGGGGCAGGTGGTTGCGAAGAATGCCGTTGGAGGAGTAGCCTATGCGACCCCCTGTGACATAATTTGTTGTAATGGTGTTGGTATGAGAGATATTTGTTTTCACTTTACTTTTGGACATTGTAGCATTTAAGGGATTGTCTAGTAATACAAAATCTCTTTAAAGTAATCATCAAACCCACAACTCTATTGTCATGTATTTTATGAATTCACATATTTTAACAATTCACCTGTGTACATTTTTTTTCTAGTGTAAATTTAATATTAACAGCAGTTTAGTGAATATAGTAACTAGGATATAGCACCTAGAGTGTAGGGTCTCCATCTGGCAAACACTGGGTAATATTCTGAAAATACATGAACATACATCAGGGGAGGGAAATATTTGATAGGGAGAGTTTATTATAATCTGCTCTTTTATTCAATGTTCTTATTGTGACTTTTTATTATATATTTTTTTTTGTGTATATATATATGTACACCTTTGTAATATTTCTTAAAAATTAATAAAAAGAGATTAACCATATTCTGAAAATACTCATATGTATAGAACAGACAAAAATAGTCTTGAAACATTAATTGCTTTTGCTTCCACCTGACAAGTTATTTTTCTTATGAATTTGCTGTATATAAAAATTAACTTGTTTCAATAGAATCCTTGCAAAAAGGGGGTTTCAATAGAAAAAGGCTCCAAAAGAAGCATTTACTAGGTGTATGTAAAGCATAAGTGGGAGCATATATAGCTGAAACTTGAGAGGACTAGATGACTGAAGGACTATATACAGTAATATACGTACAACCCCAATTCTAATACAAATTTGGGATGCTGTGTAAAATATAAAGAAAATAAGAAAGCAATGATTTGTAAATCTCTCATAGCTATATTTATTCACAGCAGAACATAGAACACATTTGAGAAATTATAAGTTAGACATTTTCCATTTCACCTGAACAAAGTTACTAATTTGGAAAATGCTGGCAGAAAAAACTCTAAAAAAAAGTTGAAATGGGGTTAACAAAAAGCTGGAAAACTAATTACTGCATAAAGTCAAGTATAAGCCGAGTCTTTCAGCTCATTTTTGGTGCTGAAAAATCCCCCCTCACCTTATACTCGAGTTAGAGTCAGTGTACATTATTTGTGGTTGGAAGGGGGGTGACTGGGGCCTGGAGAAGTCTGAAGCAGGTCATTCTTTATTTGGCATTTTGTCTGGAGAAGAACTTTTTTTTTTAGTTGCTTTTCAGTTCTCTAAACACAGAGGCCTGTTTTATTGTTCATTTTATTTGGGAATGCCATTCCCATGTTTAGCGCAGTTTGTGCTTCCCAATGCTGGATTATGCACGCAGCCTTTGGGCTACAACTCAAAGCCTTTAGTGGACTCTGCCCTTCATGGACCTTCCCCCATTTTAATATAGTCTGCTGATCCCTGATGGACTTTCGTTATACAGTGCCTACAAGTAGTATTCAACCCCTGCAGATTTAGCTGGTTGACACATGCAGAATTAACTTGGCATTGTGACATTTGGACTGTAGATCAGCCTGGAAGTGGGAAATGCAGTGCCACAAAAAAGTTTTTTTGTTTTTTTTTTTAAAGCGCTAAAAGTTAATTCAGAGGGTCATTTATTATTCAACCCCTCAAATCACCAGCATTCTGTTTGGTCCCCCTAAAGTATTAAGAAGTAGTTCAGGCACAAATAACAATGAGCTTCACATGTGTGGATTAATTATCTCTTTTGCCAGCCTTTTCTGACTATTTAAGACCCTCCCCAAACTTGTGAACAGCACTCATACATGGTCAACATGGGAAAGACAAAGGAGCATTCCAAGGCCATCAGAGACAAGATCGTGGAGGGTTACAAGGCTGGCAAGGGGTACAAAACCCTTTCCAAGGAGTTGGGCCTACCTGTCTCCACTGTTGGGAGCATCATCCGGAAGTGGAAGGCTTATGAAACTACTGTTAGCCTTCCACGGCCTGGACAGCCTTTGAAAGTTTCCTCCTGTGCCGAGGCCAGGCTTGTCCGAAGAGTCAAGGCTAACCCAAGGACAACAAGGAAGGAGCTCCGGGAAGATCTCATGGCAGTGGGGACATTGGTTTCAGTCAATACCATAAGTAACGTACTCCACCGCAATGGTCTCCGTTCCAGACGAGCCCGTAAGGTTCCTCTACTTTCAAAGCGTCATGTCAAGGCTCGTCTACAGTTTGCTCATGATCACTTGGAGGACTCTGAGACAGACTGGTTCAAGGGTCTGTGGTCTGATGAGACCAAGATCGAGATCTTTGGTGCCAACCACACATGTAACGTTTGGAGACTGGATGGCACTGCATACGACCCCAAAAATACCATCCCTACAGTCAAGCATGGTGGTGGCAGCATCATGCTGTGGGGCTGTTTCTCAGCCAAGGGGCCTGGCCATCTGGTCCGCATCCATGGGAAGATGGATAGCACGGCCCACCTGGAGATTTTGGCCAAGAACCTCCGCTCCTCCATCAAGGATCTTAAGATGGGTCGTAATTTCATCTTCCAACAAGACAACGACCCAAAGCACACAGCCAAGAAAACCAAGGCCTGGTTCAAGAGGGAAAAAATTAAGGTGTTGGAGTGGCCTAGTCAGTCTCCTGACCTTAACCCAATTGAAAACTTGTGGAAGGAGCTCAAGATTAAAGTCCACATGAGACACCCAAAGAACCTAGATAACTTGGAGAAGATCTGCATGGAGGAGTGGGCCAAGATAACTCCAGAGACATGTGTCGGCCTGATCAGGTCTTTTAAAAGACGATTATTAGCTGTAATTGCAAACAAGGGTTATTCCACAAAGTATTAAACATAGGGGTTGAATAATAATTGACCCACACTTTTATGTTTAAAATTTATAAAAATTCAGCTGAGCAACATAACTTTTTGGTTTGTAAGATTTATGTTTCTGTTAATAAATCCTACTCTCGTTTGCAGTTTGAAGGCTCTAACTTATTTGCATCTTATCAAACCAGCTAAATCTGCAAGGGGTTGAATACTACTTGTAGGCACTGTATATACTGTGTATATTCATATATGTCTATGTACAATTTATAGGAGGCGGACTCCCACTTAAAAACAACAGGGGGCATATACACTTCACATGGGATACAAATGTTAATGTTAATTTGAGCAGTATATACCAAATGCAAACATATATAAATATTGCAATGATGCACATATAATATAGCAGCATAAACTATACAAAAAACACACTACTCTGCACTACATTGTGTTCCTACTAGGGCAGTATATGCTGGATATGCCAATACTATTTTGATATGAATCTATTGAAACCAGTACTGGATATACAAATTTTGCACTGATGTGTACCAGTATAAAACATATATTACAGACCAGTCAATGATAGCTATTCTATAGTAATTAAACTGTCATCAATGCTGCATGGCAAACCTGTTCTCCCTCTCCTGAAGAAGGCATGCGCTGAAACGTGCGTTGAGGTGAGGGGCAAGGCATCATACACCCTGTGCAGGGCCGGTTTTAGGCAAAGTGGGGCCCTGGGCAAAAGGTTAAAGTGGGGCCCTAAATGCTCACATATTGCACCGTCACACTCAGACATTTAAGTTACATTTAAAAGCATCGATTTCAGATTGGTAAATGAGTGTGATTTATAATATACAAGTCCTTTAGCGCTTGTTTCCAGCCTTTTTACACAGTATGATGGAGAATGATGGGTGCAGAGTAATTACCGTTAGAGCAATCTGTCCTCTACAGTATCATGTGATCGGCAGCACTTCTGCAGTTTGCAGCAGGGGATGTGCTGTCGAGAGCAAGGATTTTTGTACCTCCATAAACATCCAAACACCCGATGATGAGCAGCATTTTGTTTGTTTATTGGGTGATTGCCGACATGTTTACACCTAGGAACTCTCATCTGTGCTGCTGGGATATATAAATGTAGATGTTACATTCACGTAACATACTGTATGTGATGCATACACTATATATTACATTTATACACCGAGCATACACATATAGGCACATACACATCAATTCCCATCATTGTCTGTGTCATACAGGATGGCTCCTCCAGGGAGAGTCAATCTTTCTAACCACTCATTCTCTGACCAAGAGATGGGGATTGTGAATACAGGACTCCTTATATTGATTAAAAATTACCTACAAGGGTTTAATAAAATAGGATTTACAAACTGGAAAGTCAGTAAGGAGAATGTTTCCATAGGATCATCTAGTTAAATGTCATCTTTAACAAAGATCTGCTATATTCTTCATATTATGAAAAAAAATATATTTGAATTAAGCCCCATCCTGGTGGTCTTCTGTTGTTCGGGGGTCACTAGTGGAAATATTGATCTTAAAGTAGTTGTCCAGAATTCTATAAACATTTGTTTATTTCAAAAACAGTGCCACCCCTGTATACAGGTTGTGTGTGATATTGCAGCTGAGCTCAATTGAAGGGAATGGGCCTATGCTGTAATACCACATGCCACCTGTACACAGGGGTGGTGCTGTTTTTGAAAGAATGTAGTAATGTTTTATTAATCCTGGACATCCGCTTTAATGCCTTGTAGGTTCTGCTTGATAACTGGCTAGTAATGTAGGATTTAAGGAGGTCCCCTAAGGCTAGGGTCACACATGGCATCAGTTTTTTTCCCTTGTTTTCAATAACTGATCCGTTTTTTTAAGGCTGCTTTTTGACCCTCTGGTGTAGCTCTGCGTTTTTGGGACTTTGCCATTTCTTCCCATAAACAATGCTCTAAAAAACTGATCCGTTTTTTTGTGCCAAAAAGAATGCTCTAAAAACAAATCAGTTTTTCCATAGGGCCCAATGTAAAAAAAACGGATCCGTTTTTGTATTGCACCCAAAGATGTTGCTTGCTTGCAACATTTTTTGGGTCCTGTAAAAAAAAACTGACACCATTGCAGTCACACTTGAGTGCAGCCTCCATTTTTGGCATCAGTTTTTGGGCTTAGAACACAAAAGTGGAAAAACTGATGCCAATAACGGATCCTGGGCTTATGTGTGACCCTAGCCTCACTCTATTTACTCCCATCATGAACATGTGAAGATTGAAGCCTGTGGGGGGGCGCTCCTGCTGCTTTTAGAGTTATGGCCAAAAGTATTGACACCCCTGCAATTCTGTCATATGATACTCAGTTTCTTCTACAAAATGATTGCAATCACAAATTCTTTGGTATTATTATCTTCATTTAATTTGTCTTCAATGAAAAAACACAAAAGAGAATGAAGCAAAAAGCAAAACATTGATCATTTCACACAAAACTCCAAAAATGGGCCAGACAAAAGTATTGTCACCCTCAGCCTAATACTTGGTTGCACAATTGGTGCACAATTTGTGATTGCAATAATTTTCAGGAAGAAACTGAGTATTATCTGACAGAATTGTCAATACTTTTGGCCACAACTGTATATAGCAATTACAAGGATTTTATAACTTTTACCACTGAGTGATTTTTCATTTTTGTTTTTCCTCACCTTTTCCAAGAGCCATAACTTTTTTATTTTTCTTCCACATAGCCGTACGAGGGCTTATTTTTTTGTGGGATGAGTTGTACTTTTGAATTACATCATTCATTCTACCACAAAATGTACTGGAGAATGAGAAAAAAATTCCAAGTGCTTTGATATTGCAAAAAAAAGTGCAATTCCAAAATTATTTTTTTAGTTCTTTATTTATCATGTTAACTATATGGTGAAAGTGACTTCATAAGTTGATTATCTAGGTCAGAATAAGAAGATACTGAACATTTTTTTTATTTCAATCATAAACCCCCCCCCCCCAGAAATTTGTAAAAGAAAAAAAATAAATAATAATAAAAATTTGCTTTATTCACCATTTTCCGAGACCCGTGAGGTTTTAATTTTTGAAGATACAGGGCTATGTGAGGGCTTACTTTATGTGCCATGAGCTGACACTTTTACTGATACCATTTTGAGTCAGATACAACATTTTGATCGCCTTTTATTGCATTGTATTTAATAACAACGTGGTGGCCCGAAAAACATAATTCTGGCGTTTTTGTTTTTTTACTGTTACGCCATTTACCAATTTGATTAATTTACTTCATATATTGATAGCTTAGATTCTTACGAATGCAGCGATACCACATATGTGTATTTTTAAAATTTTTTTTACTGTTTTATTGCTATTTTCAGTTCAGCTCCTTTGGGGCCCCTAAGAGAGTGGGGGCCCTGGGCAAGTGCCCAGTCTGCCCCCCCACAACTCCGGCTCTAACCCTGTGGGATCCCTAGCAGCACAAAGAACAGGTATGCCATGCACCATTGATGGCAGTTTAATTATTATAGGATAGGTATCAATGACTAGTCTGTAATATATGTTTTATACTGGTACACATCAGTCACAAACATGACTTGAGGGATCACTCAGAGGCTTTCTTGCAAATTTGAACTGTGCTGCACTCCCTGACATCACCGCTCCTCACACACGCTGTCTCATGATACCGGCAAGATATATCTGATACATATACATCTTTGTTGATAATGAGGCTCTCATGAGACAGCTGGTGCTAAGAGGGCTGATGCCATTGAGGTTATATCTCAGGTCACACAGTGGGATTCCCTGCTGCGTGATACTCACTGTGTAACCTGAGACAACTTCAGGGAAATCATGACATGAGGATGTCTGAGGTTCATGTGCAGGCCCAGAAGCATGGTGACAACAGCACTGAAGCTTGCCAAGCAATAAGGTAGTAAGATAATGTCCGGAAGGTAGTGCAGGACCGCAAGAAAAAGAAGTTCTTGCGTGATCAAGATGACTACGTCCAAGGACGGGTCTACAGATGGCGGAATAAAGATCCTAATGATTGGCCATATCCTAGACAGGACCTGTACGGTTCCGGGAGTAGTCTTGAGAGCTTGGGTGTGGGTTATCCACCTTATGCATTTTTTCAACCACGATATTACGGAGGCAGACGCAGGGCGGGACGCGGTGGTGGAAGAGGTCGAGGTAGCTATCGTTATCCATCACAACCACGACCACAGGTAGGTCAATCTGATTTGGTTTATAATATTTCTTCCCAAATAATCTCACCTTCAGATTTGGAGTTATTACAGAAGGGACTTTCCTTCTGTCCTACCCCTAATCTTAATTCATTTAAGGTCGATCAGGAACTTCGACGTTTCTTTAGAACCATTAGATTGAAGGCACATTTCAGTCAATTTAGTACTGATATGTCTCCGATACCAACCTCTTCCTCCTCTGCGTTCTCCCTGAATGGTTTGAACCTACGTATCATGAGTAAATTTCAACCTCCTAAAAACTACCATCCGGTGGAGACTTTTGCGAAATTAGTCACACAGGATGTTGACCAATTAATCAATAATATAGAACGAGGGGAGCATAGGATAAAACGGAATCTTCCTTCATATGTCATACAATCCATGCGGCAATTGCAGACTAATAAAAAGGTTATTATTAAGCCGGCGGATAAAGGTGGGGCTGTGGTCATTATGGATCGGGCATATTACATTCAGGAGATTAAACAGCAATTAAACGACACGGAGACTTATACTCCCATTGATCATGATCCTACATGTTCCATTAGGGACATAATCATTAAGAAGGTTGAGCATTATCAGAATAATAACATCATTGACTCAAAATTAGCAGAATTCCTTGTGGCACAGCATCCCATCACGCCTGTATTTTAAACCTTGCGTAAGGTACATAAAAATCTCTTACGTACACCAGGACGCCCTATAGTGGCGTCGACTGAGTCACTACTCTCGCCTTTGGCAATAATGGTTGATAAAATTTTGTCTCCTTTGGTTCCCTTAATTCCCTCGTATCTTAAAGATACGTCGCATTTTCTTTCTGTCATTCGAGAGTTGGGTCCATTACCTAGTAATAGTATTCTCGTTACCATGGATGTGAATAGTTTATACACATCTATTGGACACGATTTGGGTTTAGAAGCCATTGAGTGGTTTCTGGATTCATTTAGCGTACTCAGTAGTCAGCAAAAGGTTTTTTGTAGAGAGTTCATAGAATTGGTTCTTCGGAACAATTTTTTTCTTTTTATGGACCAGTTTTACATGCAGCGTAGGGGGACCGCCATGGGTTCGAACATGGCGCCCCCCTACGCTAATATCTTTATGGCTTACTTTGAATATAATTATGTGATATCGGATCCCTTATTACAATCTAGGGCATTAATTTGGAGGCGTTATATAGATGACGTGTTTGTCGTGTGGACAGGGACGAAAATGGAGTTGGATCTGATGTTTAATCGCTTAAATACATTAGTTCCTGGTCTAACTTTTTCTATTCATACTAGTTTACAGGAAATCTCTTTTCTTGATACTTTGGTTATGTTGGATGATCGTGGCACAGTAACTGTTGATATTTACACTAAACCTACAGATAAAAATAGCATACTTCATTATGATAGTTGTCATCCTCGTCATATTAAGAGTTCGTTGCCCCATTCCCAACATATGAGATTAAAAAGGATTGTCACGGATCCTGCGAGATTGAAAACCAGACAAGAGGAAATGACTCAAAAATTTACTAGGAGGGGATACCCCTTACATTTAGCGTCACCTCGCACTGCTATGACATCTAGGGAACCTGTTTCAACCCCCAGGGTGGCTTTTGTATCAACATTTCATCCGCATTCATATAAGATCAAAAAGATTGTGAGGGAACATTGGCCTATTCTCAGGAAATCTTATCCTAATATTGCGGAGTTTAGTGTTCCACCATTATTCTGTTATAAAAGATCACAAAGTCTTAAGGACCGATTGGTTCGTGCTGATATAGGTTCTGAGAAATTAACCAGACAAAGGTTTTTGGGTGTTCCAAGGGAAGGAAATTTTCCCTGTCTTGGATGCCTTCAGTGCTCCCATATGGTAAAGGGATCAACGTTCACACATCCCAGATCGGGCAAGGTCTTCACGATCCGTGGGTATTTTACCTGTGATTCGTCTTATGTAGTTTATCTCTTGAAATGTCCGTGCGGTCTCGAATACGTTGGAGAGACCACCCAGCGTATCCGAGACCGCATTAGTAAACACAAGTCAACGATCAGGTGTAGTAACACCCTGTTACCAGTACCAAGCCACTTCATAGAGAAGGGACATGGTATTTCACAACTTCGATTCCAGGTGTTGGAACAGGTGCCCCTAGCCAGACGGGGAGGAGATAGGGTTAAACGTTTAAAGGAGCGAGAGTCATTTTGGATCCATCGTCTCCAAACTCTTTTTCCCTTAGGTCTTAATAGAGAATATGAGGTTTCATGACAATTTTTCCCTCATTTGTTGGTGCATTTTTCTGCTTTCTTTTAATTAAACAGTATGGGTAACTTGATGATTTACAGGTATGCCCGTGAGATATTCTCCGGTTCCCCCTGTCTTATATGGTTTTATGGTTTTGGTATTCTTAAGTACTTGATATACCTAGATTGGAGGTAATCCTCCATTTGTTATAATATTCATATCATGCTGACATATACAGTTCCAAGTATTATTCTGGTATGTCTTACTATAAGCATAATCGCCCTTTTTTTTCTTATTACTGTATTCTTTTTTTCTTTGTTTAGGCTTGAACTAGGTTTCCCTGGCAACATGTACCGCTTCAACAGGAAACACTACCATGACAAGCGTTTCCTGTATGTTTCTTTTGCTTTTCCAGCACGATTTTAGTGCCGCGACGTCACTTCCGGTGACGTCACCGCCGGTGACGTCACTTCCGGTTACGCGTGCGTTCCAAAGCGCGTTTTGCGGTCCAAATACCGGAAGTAGGAGGTATTTGGCCGCCCGGTCGTTATAAAAGCCAGTTTCTGACGTTACTCAGTGCATTTCTGCCAGGTCCCTGCAGCGAACAGCACCAGTGAGTAAGGAGGAGTGCCCTCTTTTGAACCTTTGCCTTTTTTTAGTACTTTGTTCATTTTGCTTGTTATTTTACCAGGTTTCTGGTGATCCTTTGTATCCTGGGCTTTACCTTAAGGTATGCTATGTGCTTAATACATAGATTGTGGCTGTTATACTGCTTTGGACCTGATGGTTTTGTTGTCTTTACTTTGCAGCATTTGCTTCTTGTTACATTCATTTTATGTTATGGTAGTGGAATTCTAATTAAATCAACATAACAGGTATGGATTGTGCCTTGTTACTGTATATGGTCTAGCATTGATTATAGGAACTTTGTCCATGGTAATACTTTCTTTTTTATTTAGAGAACTTCCACGGGTTCCCAAGTTTATGTTGGTTCTTTTCAATATTGTAAAGCATATTACACTATAAGGTAATGTAGTAGTCCATCACATTCACGCCATCTGGAGTAGTCTTCTATACTTTTTTGCTATATATGGATTTCAAATGTATTGAGTTGTAAAGAAGGAGGGACCGACGTTCTATTCTAGTATGGTAGCATGAGTTTGATTACACATTGTTTGGATACCTATACAATCCGAGTCAGGGTTGATTCCTTTGAGGTGTTATTTTGTTGTACTCCTTCTCATTATTTTCATTAATCTCTCTTTATTTATGTCGTTTTAGACACTGTTGTGTACAGAATTTTTTGTATATGTGAAGAGTTCATGCATATTAGGAAGGAAGGAGGTATACAGGTATTCAAGATCCTGACTCTTTTTCCACCATGGGAGAATTCTATCCTGTGTTGATTATTATTGTATGCAATAAAAATTTTTTTCCCCTTTCCCTTTTTTCTTTTTGTATCCTCTTCATTATTGTTCTTTTTTAGTGATTGTTGGGCTTTTTTGTGGATTTTTCTGTTAAAAATGTGGTTCCAAATTTAATACATGATGTTCATTGTGACTGTTTCTGTTTTTATTACCAGTTATTTGTGTCTGAGGAAGGCAATAGCCGAAAACGTTTATACAAATGACTGAGATATACATATGAAAAGAATATTGAATTGATTCCACGAATAAAAAAGCCATCAACATTAACTACTGGACTATTGTCTTTATGGTGTGCCAGATTTTCTTTTTGATTATATGATACCCTTTCTGGCAAACCCACGGTCTCTTTTGTGAGCTGGCTCTATCTGATAACTAATGTGCTAAAAAAGCGGCGCTTCACTGTACAATGGTTTGAACTGTGTTTGGCAGCTTTTGGGCTCTGTTTAAGGTGTTTTCTAGGCCCTTGATTTTGCCTCCCATTGGTTTGAATGGGGTTTGGAGGTTCGACAAACATATGCCTATTCGGCAAACCGAACCGAATCCGAACTTCAAAAAGTTTGCTCATCTCTAGTTACCATTACTGCAGCATGTCAATCATCTAGCAAAGGGTGGAGTTAGCCTGAGAATGAAGCCAGGAGCCAAGGCAGCATAAGTGCTCCGTCCCACCAAGAGCATATCAAGTTTCCTTTCCATATAGCTACTAAAGTGGATATCTTTGCAACAAAGCAGCATTTTGGGTAATAAATATAGGTATTTTTTAAATGCTGTTACAATCTAAACAAACATGCAATCAGCTTGAGTAGTGCCTGGGGGTGGAGGGGCTAGAATGATTTGACATACTCCCTTTAAGGCGGCCGTCACACGCTACGATATCTCTTGCGATATTGTAAGCGATCACGTGCACGCGTGATCGCTTACAATATCGCTCACATCGCTGGTGAGATGTCACACAGACAGACTCACCAGCGATGTGGACCAGCGAGATCGCTGGTAACTATGGTACACATCGGGTTACTAGGCGCCGCGCATCGCTTAGTAACCCGACGTGTACCATAGTTACCATCTCCCAGCATAGGCTCTGCCGCTGGGAGATCGTTCATCGTGGTGTTATACACCACGATGAAGCTGTTTGTAAAATCGTTCATCGCAAGATGTGAGGTCCGGAGCTCAGATCTCGATCTTGCGATTTGAACACTTCTCGCTCATCGTATCTTGCCGTCACACGCAGAGACATCGTTCACGCGATGTTTCATCAGGCGCGTTCAAGCGATATCTTTCAAGATATCGTAGCGTGTGACGGCCGCCTTAGCCATTCTTGATAACACATTCTCTTGAAAAAGAGAATTCAGAAATACACATGTGCACGTCCCACATCGGCATTCTAGCATCTCAGATCTGGAGTTCCATCTGACAGAACTGTGAAGGCTGCAACCTATCAATGGCCATTGATAGGCTGCAGTGCTCATAACAATGTTATGTGAGTGCCAGTTTTCACAGCAGCAGCTGTATATCAATACAATTCAGAAACCCTGTCTTCTTCTCTGTGTCAATATGCATTTAAAATGAATTGATGCAAAATGGAAAACTGTTCTGTTAAAGGAATCAAAACTTGAAATTCTTTATGGAAATCACAGATGCTGTATTCTGCGACGTCAAGAGGAGAAGGACCATCCAGCTTGTTAGCAGCGCACAGTTTAAAAGCCTACATCTTTAATCGTATCTGATGTTATGGGGTTTCATTATTACCTATGGCATGGGCAGCTTACACATCATGAAAGAGTTTTGGAATTGGGCTGTATTACAAATAGCAGGAGTCAATCTGTAAGTTATGGGCAAATGTATAGCTTATTAATAAAGTGGACAGTGTAACTTTAGGTACTATGATACTCATGGATCTATCTCTAAGGCGGCCGTCACACGGTGAGATATCTTTAGCGATATTGTAAGCGATCACGTGCACGCGCAATCGCTTACAATATCGCTCACATCGCTGGTGAGATGTCACACAGACAGACTCACCAGCGATGTGGAGCCGCGATCTCGCTGGTTACTATGGTACACATCGGGTAACTAGGCGCCGCGCGTCGCTTAGTTACCCGACGTGTACCATAGTTACCATCTCCCAGCATAGGCGCGGTCGCTGGGAGATGGATCATCGTGGTGTCATACACCACGATGATGCAGATCGTTGCATCGTTCATCGCTAGATCTGAGAACCGAACCTCAGATCAGCGATGTCACGATCAAGCGATTTACCATCGTAATTCGCTTGATTACATGCAACGATATCTTGCCCGATATCGCTTCCGGTGTCCAGCATCCGCACCCGGGACGCAGCATGTTGGTTTTTTTTGTGCGTTTGGGGAGCTTGGACAATCAGCAAGCGTCCCCAAGCGTACAAAAAATGCATTGGCTTCAATGGGTCCGCAGTGTCCTCTGCATGACACCGCAGGAGAACGCTGCGGACCCATTGAAAAATCTCCCAGTGGCCGCCGGTGATGTCACAGGAGCTCACCGACGGCCACCGGGAGATCAGCTCAGCCTCTGCTGTCCTCCTTCTCCCCGCCGCCTGTAATCTCCTAGCGATGTCGGCGGGGAGAACAGCTGATGTGAGAGCTGTTTGAATCTTCCCGCGCCAACATCTCCTCTCAGTGTCGGCGCGGGAAGATTCAAACAGCTCTCACATCAGCTGTTCTCCCCGCCGACAGTCCCGGAGCTTACCGGCGGCCGGGGGGGGCGGAGATCTCCGGCGCTGATCTCCGCCCCCGGCCCGCCCCCGGACAGCGCCGATTGGCTGCCGGGCTCCATAGTGATGTGTCCGCAGGCGGACATTATCCGCTGCGGACACATCATTTGGACACTGCTTCTGACAGCGTTTGTGTCTGCATGCCATCAGCATGCAGACACAAACGCTAATGTGAAGCCAGCCTTAGGTGTCCAGAAACAGCATTTTAGACCCGATCCTTTGCCCTGTAATTTAGCTAAGAGGGGAATTTAGTGGAGCATTGAAAAAAATCTAAATGTGCTTCCCTCATTGGCATTTGTCTTCTGCTCCCAGCCCTGTGAACTATGACACCACAAGTCTCATGACAAAAACAATGTCTGCTGCAGATTATCAGTGGCCATTGAATGGCTGCAGAGTTCCATATGAGCAAAAGAAGCACTGCTTTTCCAAACTCAACACATTGGGAATCTTGAGTGCTGACAGCAGAGGCGTATCACCGGTCCAATAGGTAATTGAAAGTTTGTTACTCTGGGGTAATTAATAAAGGGCTATCCAGTAGTGGACACTCTCTTTCATATGCAATGCATGGTGTAATTACTGCATTTTCCAGAATGCAATTTCAAGAGTAAACTATGTGCATACATTAATCAAACTTTAAAAACTGGTAGATTTCAGCTCTGAAGCCAGCAAAATTGTGAATGCTGCTCAGTCAGTCAGTATAAGATAAGTGCTAAGTAAATAAGCAATTATTTACTTTGTCACTCAGTTATTATGTATTCAAAGCTAAGTTTACTTTTCTTTGTGTTTCTTCTCACCTACCTTTAAATATAACTTTTCTTTTTAATCACCTGTCGGTAAACTGTTTAGAAACAAACTTTTGTAAGGTTTGCAAGGACCAGGTCTTATATGGAATGCTATAATACTACATTGCCTTGTGACCTATCTCACATTTGTATATTTGCGGAACTACTCACTTGCTGGAGAGCACTTACAATCTTTTATTGATCCCATGGAATATACAACATAATGTGGCTTTTAATATTAGGTTTGCTATAAATGTCTTCATTGCTAAGAGGAGTTTGGTTTATTTGTGCTTTTTCTGTGCATGAGATCTAATATGGGGAAGAACAAACACATGGACCAGTCAGTTATTAATCATCCTTACATTTGATATAATATTATGCTTTACTGTATTATGCCATATTCTTAACCACAGTAGCGCCAAAGCTATTCCAAAGGAATTAGTAGTGTGAGGTTTATTTCCATATATTACACCAGCTCATACACAAGGAGAAGTTCCTTCTGTTCTAGCTGTGGCTACTAGTTGATGACTGATATCATTAAAGTGGTAATATGGAATTTGATTATTATTATTATTATTTATTTTTAGAGCACCATTGATTCTATGGTGCTGTACATGAGAAGGGGTTACATACAAAATACAGATATAACTTACAGTGAACAAAACTAACATTGACAGACTGGTACAGAGTGGAGAGGACCCTGCCCTTGAGGGCTTACAGTCTACAGGATTTGATGACCTATTTATAGTATAATTCATAAATTGCAGATCTGTGGGGTCAAATAACCAGCGCTCCTAATGATCAGCTATTTTTTGCTGCAGCCATTACCGGATGTAAACACCTTGAAAGCAACTACTCAGATCAACTTCATTCAAAGTGGCGGCGACTGATGGCCATGGCCAGCTAATGCAGGAAAGCCTCTATCCAAAAGATCAGGAGATGTGCTCCAGTACCAGCTACATTTTAAATGCAAGTCAGCTAAATATTGGTCCATTCAAAGTGTTTACATCTGGTGGGGATGTTGGGTGTTGGGCCCGCACTATTCTGCTATTGATGACCTATTCTGTAGATAAGTCGTAAAATCCCTATGCCCAGAGAACCTGTTTAACAGCATTATAACTTTATTATGATATTATTCACTTACAAGTCACCAAACAAAAAAGTTAAATAGGACAGAAGCGCTGATTTAAAAATGTATTCTGCAGCATCATGTCGCTCTAAAAATAACCTTGGAGGGAAGGAAGAATGTGACAGGCAATAACTCTGTACCTAGGCATCCTGCTGTTTGAAACATTACCAAAAGACAGTTCAGCAATTAATTTCTTGTTGAAATTACGTCTTTGTTACAATCACAGTGGCATCTGATATAAGGGAATTAGAAAGGCACTTTCTACCTGCAGGAGCACGTGTGCAGAAAACTAGCAGTCATAGCTCTTTGTGGCCTTCAGCACATTCCTTGGGAACACAGATGTATTTGCATTGTAAAGAAGCACCACAGGGGAGCACAGATGTTACACAGACCCAGTGAGTCAATTATTTCTCACACTTGAGCGCCAACCTGTCTTTGACAAACAGTAAACACACAGATTGAGATTCTAAACCATATCTAAAAATATATATTTTTAGTTCACCCATCTGTATAGGGGACAGACATTGCATGAGCAGTTATAGTATTTTGCGCCTGGTATGACTTTCAACGAGAGTCAAGATAGTGAAGTGTAACTTTTCAGATGGAGGAATGAGCTTACATGGTACGCTGAAGAGACACATGTAAGGCTGGGTTCACACTGGCGTTCCCCTCCACAGCGTTCTGCGGAGGTGAACAGCCATGTGAGCGCAGCCAGCGCAAGCCCCTATCTTTATAATGGGAACGCACGGTGCGGCGCTTGACTGCGCATGACCGTGCGCTCCCATTCACTGCCATATGTGATTTGTTAGCAGGCAGACGCCTGCGTACAAATCACACACTCTCCTCCGCACCAGGGACGCAACATGTTGCATTCCTGTAGTGGAGGAGAGTGTGTGATTTGTGCGCAGGCGGCCGCTTGCATACAAATCACATATGGCAGTGAATGGGAGGGGTCATGCGCAGTTAAGCGCAGCATCGTGCGCTCCCATTATAAAGATAGGGGCTTGCGCTGGCTGCGCTCACATGGCTGTTCCCCTCCGCAGAGCGCTGCGGAGGGGAACGCCAAAGTGAACCCAGCCTAAGGGCTTCTCTTGTAACAAAACAGCAAAGATATAGTCTGTTATATTGGTTATGTAGGTAAATTTGCATAAAGGGCATAGTGGCTTGCTGATTAGTGATGGGTGAATCCACACTGTAAAGTTCGGGGTTGGTACCAAACACCAGGTGTTCGTGCACGGACATTGAACACGTACTTCTCAGAGAAGTCCATGTTACTGTTTGGATTCATCCACCCAGATAAAGCTTGTTGAAAGGCATCCAATCAGCAAGTTTTACTGGTGAAAAATTGGGATTAAAACGTTTAATCACACTTATTGAGAACCATGTGCTTGTCACATTACTACCAGGTCTGCTCATTAAACCTCATGCATACTCATTGTTTCCCCCGCCCACCCTCTGTGACAGCATCTATGATTGGTTGCCTTCACACTAGCTGTCTGGGTCCCTAAGTAGCATGTAAAAATAAATAATTAAAAAAACGGTATAAGGTCCAACATTTATTAATACACAGCGTAGATAAAGAAGACGGATATGAGCTGCAGCCCCCACCCGTATGCATTATATTGGCTGTGTATCAAAATACAGGGGAACCCAAATGTTTTTTTAAATTATTTAATGATAACCAGTGCAGCTAAAGCACATGGCAGGGGGCTGGTATTCTCAACCAGGGGAGGCCCATGGTTGTTGGTTATGTGACCATTGGGATAAAAGAGGATGGACGCATAGTCATACATATGTACCGAAAACCAACTGCAAGTAATGACCTACTCCATTGGGACAGCCACCATCCCCAAATCTAAAACATGGAATCTCCAAAGGCCAATACCTTAGAATTAAAAGAAACTGTACAATGGAGAATAACTTTTATAAACAAGCTAAGGACTTACAAGGGAGATTCATGGAGAGAGGGTGCCCACAACATGTTTTGAACAGAGCCTATAGAGAGGCAAAAATGAGACCTAGGGAGGATCTTTTGAAAACCAAAACAAGAAATGATCCGAACATCCTGAGAATAATAGGTAACTTTGACACTAGATCCAGAGAAATAAGAGACATCTTGAAAAGACATTGGAGGATTCTGATAGCAGACCCTGACTTAAAAGATCTGATTCCAGCTCATCCATCTATTACGTTTAGACGGGGCCGGAATTTGAGGGACCAGTTAGTACATAGCACATATAATCCACCCAAACCTAAGGGAACTTGGCTTGACAGGAGAGATACGGGAACATTCAAATGTAGGAAGTGTGTTTCCTGCAAATATATCCGAACTGGTAAAACCTTTCTAAGTAGCAATCTAGGAAGGACCTTCTTGATTCGGCACTTTGCTAGCTGCAAAACAAGTGGGGTAATATACCTTTGCAGTTGCATATTTGGTATGGAATATGTGGGTAAAACCGTCCGTGAGCTACGAAAGAGGATAGGAGAACACATAGGGGATATACGCAATAGGAGAGACACTCCAATTGCTAGACATGTCCGGAAAGAGCATGATAACGACACAGAATGCCTATCCTTTCAAGCAACTGAGGTAATACCTCCACCTAGTAGGGGTGGGGATTGGGACAGACTGATTCTTCAAAAGGAGTGCAGATGGATACACTGCCTGAGGACGGTGTCACCTAATGGTCTGAATGAATCTCAAATCTATACCTGTTTCTTATAATCATAGTTAGGAAAAACGAAAGGGGCTATCCAACCTGTTGACAAAATCAGGCCAAGAAATTATGCCACCCCTTGAACGGCCCAATAGGGCAGGGGCATAAAATACCAGAAAAGAGAATATAGAGTCTCTGTTTGACCGTGTTATAACAAATAACGAACCCAAATATAGTAAAAATAGTAGTACCACTGGAGGGACTCCTCCGTGTGAAAAGTGATGCAGATTTCATAAATAGAGCACGCACACCTCTGAGAATGGTTCTCAAAACATGTGGATATCACCCACCTATTTGGCGACCCCTTTATAAAAGTACCCAGGCAGCAGAAATAATACATAATCTGAAGGGTTGTGAATACCATAAAAAATATGCAGTTAGGTACAGTAAACCCTAATAAGGTACTTTGGGGACCTGTCCCTGAAGAACATATATGGGTATAGTGATCAGTACCAGGCATTACCATAGTAAGATAGCTGTAAGGATTATAACCTCTATCTTAATCCTATAGCATTTCCTTATAATCTCCTCTGTGGTATACACATAATAAAATACCAGTACCGTCACGAATATTGATATAATAAACAGCACTAGTGTATTACCTTAGAAATATGATCCTATATAACTATTTAACTATTGTAATCCTATAACATTCCTATAATCCCCCTTGCATTTAGGTGTCATACCTAATAAAGTATATGTGGGATTATTTATAGTATTTGTGGGTATAAGAACCAGTACTGCTGCATCCCCTATATACTTTCAACCCTAAACTATCTACTAAGATGATGATTATAACCTTATATCAACCTTCCAACATGCCCAAATGATTCTCTTCTTTATAGCCTAGGGTTGTAGAAAGGGAGAACAACTGATATCTCCTTGCAGCATCAGGATCTATGGGCACATAGAACGGTAATGCGCACTGCGCATGGCGACGTGGAATGCAGGAGGTGGAACGCAAGCGAGGGCTTGGTTACCGCCCCTGCATCGCGCATGCGCGTAACGGCCGCCGGGCGCATGCGCAGTACCCTGGAACGCAGTCCTGGACCGCACACCTGCCACTTCGCATTTCCTGGTAGGCGGCGGTCCAGGGGTGGACTGTGGGAGGGACAAAAGCAACACTGGGGCGGCGGCAGCCGCATACTACAGAGGAGTAGGAGGGCCCCGCAACAGGGGAAGCTCTGGAAAGACCCTTAACTGTATGAAGGCTGGACACTTCCAAAACCTAAGTTAAAACACTGCATAATACTGGCCCATCTCCATGCAGTTTAGACAATTGTCTCTAGCTGCAAGCACAACCTTCCTGCTTGGTTTGGGGTAGCTTATAAAAAGGACTTTTCTTTCTTACCAAGGTACCCTTGGAGAAAGAAAAGAAATCCTTATTCCTGTCCTCACTGGATGAAATTTGGAACCTTTAAAAACAGATGAAGTGAGGTAAATACTATACACAAGACATGGTGCATTGTATAAATAATACAAAGTAATAACATGGAGATATACTCCTTACTAGGTAACTATGAAAATAATCTCAAGGATAGACCTGATACCAGATAATTTGGAATCCAATCCAAATAGGAGTAAGGGAACCACATCCTAATCACACAATGGAATTAAGTTGTGCCTTCAAATACAGTAACTACACTAAGTACTGGAGCAAGGTGTGGTGGTTTTAATACATCCTATAAGTTTGTGCTTGTTCCTTAAAATTCATCAACTAAATAGCCTTACCACCATTGGGTGCAGACCAAGCCCCAACTGCCCCTGGAGCGCGGCCAAGGCAATAGTGTATATACCAACGGCGGGGGGGGGGTGCTGGTGGAAGCCCAGCCATACATGGGCCACTTCTATCATACTCCTCCGAGTGCCGGGCCTTCTAGCATATAGGCACGCCTAAGCCACTGGACACTGTTAGACTTAACCGGCGGGGGTGAGGGATGGTGCGCGGGAATCAGTTTAAACAAGACATATGACACGAAGGGAGACTACCGCGGGTTGTGTTCTGGAAACAAATTGTATCCAGAGACACCTAAGGTAGGCACTCCAGCATTATAAATACAAGCAGCGGAAGGTACTGCCATTAGCAACCCCTCCCACCAACCCAAAGTGGGTCTTGTCTTTTCCTGTACTATCTTTCTGGGGGGAGGGTATTTGTTATTAATGTGTTAAGTTCACTGTCACTTTAAAACACTAATCCACACTGGATATTTTAAAATTCTTTAATAAAAGCAACAAACTGCGAAACAAACTTACCAATTTATCAAATATGGGCCCTCAACCATGCTAAAAATTGTATCCCACAGCCACCCCAGAATTTGGTGCATCCATTAGATGCGCCAAATCCTGGCACTTACCAGGCTCTTCCTGATTGCCCTGGTGCAATGGCAATATAAGGGGTTTATTGAGATGTGTGATTTGTGAAAAAATTACGGCTGTCATGCAGTCCTGGATTAATAATGGATAGGGGTCTATTACACCCACCACTATTAGTAATCATGTAAGTAAAAATACAGATAAAACAGTGAGAAAAATCATTTGTTTAAAAAACAAAAACAACAAAACACCCTATTTTCCAATGTATTAACCCCCAAAACACTCTTGCAGGTCTGACATAGTGAAAAACATGACGTCCAACGACAAACCCTGCTCTGCTACATCTGAGGTTATAGTGTGCAGTCACATAAAAACAAGACCGTGCACTGCGGCCTCAAAAACACACTGATGGAGCCACAGCTGAGAGAGAGGTGACATCAGTGAGTTCACCTGAGGTCACAGCTAGTGCAGTTCCCACGGTGCCCCAGCTGTGAGCTCATCTGAGGTGAACTCATTGAACTGAATGATCTCTCCTCAGGTTAATTGATTAAACTGAAATCTGGTAATCCGTCGTGGTTTACCTGATTATCCGACACCATTGAAGTCAATAATCCGACACCATTGAACTCAATGCGGATAACTGGATTAGGCTATGTGCACACACTGAGTATTTGGTTGCAGAAATCTCCACACCAAAACTACAATTCCTGCAAGAAAAATGTACTAAAATTGTGACATGGTTTTGATACAGTTTTTAGTGTAGTTTTGTCACAACACTGCATGCAATGAGTTCAATGCGTTCATCTGCATCTTCTTGCAGAAAAACACATCTATGTAGGTAGAAGAGGGAGGGAGAGGGGTGGAGCTCTGCATAAAGCCCCTCCCTTTGTCTCTAGCTCCTCCCTCCTCCCATCAACATAGAATCTCATCAGTAACAGCTGTCATCTCCTATCTCAGTCTTCACTGAACACAGATTTTACCTTAGAATAGAGAATTTTGATCAATCCTTACAGAAAAAAGCAGATTTGCCTGATAAGATATATACAATGTTGTTAATTTCCATATGTACTATTGATTTATGAAATAAAAATTAAAACAACAGTTAAGCGTTAAAGCAGAAGAACCCACAACAAGCAACAACTGAAGTCAGCTGCAGTATTAAATATGAACATTTATTTATGGTAAAGTAAACCTGTCAAATTACTTATGAGTCCCCACAATGAAGGTTTGTAGAAAAATGGTTGAAAACTCCAAATGTTTTGCAGGATATTTTTATTCAACCCCTTTAATTAAAACTTTGTCTACTCTTCAATTGCATCTCAGTTACTGTCCCAATATTTCTGGACCTCACTGTAGTTGTCTGGCTACATGTTACATACATGCTTTTTCATATTCTTTTGTTCAAAGAGACTTAGGGTTATAATATGAAAAAACCTATATCAAAAATCAATAGTTTCTATGGAAGTACTTGTGACAACCATCAAGCTTGTTAAAAGAATAATATGAAAAGCAGAACAAGAAACAATAGGGGCCACATACAATGCACGCTTGAATATCAAAAAGGTGTTAACATATGACTAAATTGTACACTAATTAAAAAGGCACCTGGTTCTGTGTACCATACCTCAAAAATGTTCATATAATAACCTGAGGCAAATGTTTCAATCTATTATATAATTGCCATAGCTGACTTCCGTCTGACCGGCGCTACGTCCTGTGTCTTTGTTCGCGTAGCTGTGAACTTTCTCCAGGACTCTGTCCGTGGCCGCATAGCGGGCATTGCGAGCAGACCACCACCACCACCACCACCACATTGCACATGAGTCCTCACACATGGCATGTTTACATAAGACATCACATAGTAACAAGAATACAGTCAGTCCCAAAGTCAGCTGTGACCACCTGGCCCTGGAGCCGTACTCGGTCTCTCACACCGCATATCTGACCGCCTGGCCCTTGGACACTGGCTGCCATGCACACATCAGGTGCACTAGCATGGAGCTGGCAGGCTCCCATCACTTACCCACTGGGGACGGATCACTTCCAGCACCTCCTTACATGGCAGTGCTCTGGACTTCTGAATCCCATCGTCCTCTCCTCACTCAGACACCTGGCAGGTTCCTATCCAGCCTGCTCACTCACAGCTGCAACCCAGGGAGTCAATCAGCACATCTTCACTCACACACAGACCTGAGATGTGATTAACCCCCTGAGCACCATTCAGGTTTAGCCCAGCAAAGCACTCATCCCCACAGGTTCAGCCGCTCATTAGGCTCATGAATGTATCGGATCTTCAGCACTCACACTCAGCTGTTTTACTCAGCTCATGAAAACCCTTCAGCTGTTAACCCCCTGTACATCGGACAGGTTTCACACACCACACGCAATCAGGAAAACCGGCCCATGTGAACACAGACCTGCATTTATAACCTGTGTGATGCACCCGGCCAGGGGCCACATCACCACACCTCACTTTCTCCGCACAGCAAAGCACTCATCCCCACAGGTTCAGCCACTCATTAGGCTCATGAATGTATCGGATCTTCAGCACTCACACTCAGCTGTTTTACTCAGCTCATGAAAACCCTTCAGCTGTTAACCCCCTGTAGATCGGACAGGTTTCACACACCACACACAATCAGGAAAACCGGCCCATGTGAACACAGACCTGCATTGATAACCCGTGTGATGCACCCAGCCAGGGGCCACATCACCACACCTCACTTTCTCCGCACTTCACTCACTTTCTCCGCACACATACACACACACACATACTCCGCTATACTTACCACCGGCCCTGCATCACCGACATGTCGCCGCCCCCGAACTACTCGATCAAATATCGCGTCCAATAAGTCTCGCCAAACTTCCCGGACCCCATATTGGATCCAGTCGTGCGCGGGCGCTGACATGTCAACTCAGGATCCAGCCGGCAGGGAAGACGTAGGGTCGGTGCTAACTATAGCGAAGTGTCTGTGTGTGTGTGTGTATGTATGTATGTGTGTGCTGACCACTCTGCCCACAGCGCTGCACTCAGCACTCTGCCCACGCCACTGTGCTCACCAATCTCACCGCACTCACTGCTAACCACTAAGCCACCGCACTCACTGCTAACCACTGAGCCACCGCACTCGCTGCTAACCACTGAGCCACCGCACTCACTGCTAACCACTGAGCCACCCCACTCACTGCTAACCACTGAGCCACCTGTATACACACAATTCATTTCACCCCACTCCCCTAACTATTAGTAAATATACTATATATGGATTCTAGACTACCCGATTCTTTCGAATCGGCCCGCCATCTATATATATATATGTGATTATATAGGAATTATCAGTATTATGTATGTGATTATGTATAAATTAGTGAGTCGCGCCTATTCTGCAAGGACTCGCAACGGCCGCTTGGCAGCCATTGCGAGTGAGGATTTGCGAATCAGTGGCGCCGGCAATGCTTCACAGGTCGCGTGGGCGCTGTGCCCACGCCCACAACGACGGAAACAGCGCCGAAACTTACGGAAGTGCGTTAGGGAAATTATATATTACATACTGATAATCTATTATATAATTGCTGTAGCGACTTCCCTCGCACACGCCGCTACCTCCATGGCTTTGTTCGTGGACGCGCATCGCCCACGCGACTCACTCGCAATGCCCGCAAAGGGGGCATTGCGAGTCGTTGCAGCAGCCCGAGCAATGCCCTATACACAGATTCTAGAATCCCGATGCAATACTGATAATCTATTATATAATTGCCGTAGCGACTTCCCTCGCACACGCCGCTACCTCCGTGGCTTTGTTCGTGGGCGCGCATCGCCCACGCGACTCACTCGCAATGCCCGCCAAGGGGGCGTTGGGAGTCGTTGCAGCAGCCCGAGCAATGCCCTATACACAGATTCTAGAATCCCGATGCAATCGCATCGGGCTCACAGCTAGTTAGTAATAAGACACAGATCAAATGCTATAAGTCATCTGTATGAGTGACTCTATTAACCTTTTCACAACCTTTGATGTTCGTCAAAGGTCGTGTCCCTGACATGCCAAGCCCGCATCTTTCCATGCAGATGATGGTTGATTTTCCATAAATAATGGCTTTAACAGTCACAGGTGGCGCAAACCTGTAATATGCTGCTGTCAATCTCTGACAGCAGCTTTAAAAAGGCACCGGCGAGGAGGGAAGTTGCGTTATTCCACCAGTTCATGACGTAATGGCAGGGCATTGATGGGTTATCAAGACAGATACACCAGTTTTGAAGCGGCACCAAAACATGATCAAACCAACCACACGCAAAAATTCAGTATATTAGCACAAGAGTTAGTAGCATGTACAAGAGATTGGGATCAACACTCCAGTCTATTGAAATGTAAATAAATTCTTTTTATTAGGTACAAAACATACAAAAATATTCAAGACATGCCAATTCAAAACACTTAAACTGTTTAGCAAGGAAGAACACAATTGGTAAAGTGTCTTCCAAACCCACTGCTGCTCAAATCTGTAGGGTTGGATACATACACATGACAAGTTAACAAAAAACTGCTTCAGGAAAATTAAATATATGCTCATCCATCAGAATGCAAATAACAAATATGCAAACCAGTCCACAAAGTTTAAGGGCCGCTTTACACACACCAACATCTGTGACCAACTTCTGAACAGATCTCTGGTTGCAGTGAAATCATGGACACATTGTTCCATTTGTACACAGCCACAAAATGGAACAATGTGTCCATGATTTCACTGCAACCAGAGATCTGTTCAGAAGTTGGTCACAGAAGTTGGTGTGTCTAAAGCAGCCCTAAGGGCCACTTTACACACACCAACTTATCTGTCCAACTTCTGACCAACTTGCTGGGTGCAGTGAAATCATGGAAACATTGCTCCATTTTGTGGCTGTGTACAATGGAACAATGTGTCCATGATTTCACTGCAACCAGCAAGTTGGTCAGAAGTTGGACAGATAAGTTGGTGTGTGTAAAGTGGCCATAAGAGTTTCATGAGCAACTTTATATCCTTTATAGTTTTACCCTTGCCAATCAATTTCTTAATCAAAATATGCTGTTCTTCTGAACAATGTCTTGAATGCCTCTAAGGCTAGGGTCACATTTGGGACCAAGCATCCTTTGGAAGGATATGTTCAAGGATGCTGTTTCTTTCCCATGCCATATTTATGGCATTTTTTTTATTTTTAGTGCTGGTTGTGGAGTCCACTGGGACGGGGTACTCGGTGCCGGACCGGGGTACTGCTGGGGGATGTCACGGCGGTCGTGGTCCGGACCGTGTCCCGGGCCCGCACAATAAAATGGGGGGTTATTTACAGGGGATTTGTCACTCGTTACGCCACCCATTATATGCGGCCAGTAATGGGGCCGCCGCTGCTGCAGAACCTCCGGGGATGATGGGATAGCAGCTTGGATAGAATAGTTCCTGTGGGCAGAACTGGGTTCCCCAGGGCAGTGGTAGTAGTAGTTAAAGTCTGTGAGGATAGTTATTGATGCTGCAGGAGAGTAGGGGTAGCAGTAGAGATGATGAGAGTAGAGGTAATTGCAGTATATGAGGGCAAGTGGGGCTTCAGTATAAGGATCACACACACGGTTTCTGTTGTTTTCCAAGTCTTTACTTGCAGATGGTGTATCACAATATTGTCCACGGAGTCTGTACCAGGTTGCTCCCACCCTGACCGGGTCCTTGGCTTCCTACTTAAGCGCTATGTGTGGCCCTGCTGCTGCTTGTAGCTGAACGGCTGGCCCTGTCTCTGCTCACGGGTACCAATCTGCTGGGCAACTTGAGTCCTCTGTGTCACTGACTCCTCCGTGTTGCTTTGCTATGGTGCTGTGAAGATGGTGGACCTTCACTATGCCGGTGTTTACTGTCCTGTCT
Organism: Allobates femoralis; assembly: GCA_033576535.1. NCBI lineage: Eukaryota > Metazoa > Chordata > Amphibia > Anura > Aromobatidae > Allobates > Allobates femoralis. The sequence continues at coordinate 502,902,485 of JARQOC010000002.1, forward strand.
GTCTCAGGCACAGCCTCGGATCCGGTATCCGTCTTAAGCGCCTCTCCGGGGTCAAGTTTTTGGGTAACTCTTTATCCCGGGTATGCTCCTCTATTCCTCTGTCTCCTCTCCTCAGACCTCTCAGGACCTCCACTTCTACTTGGCTCTGCTCCTGCTCTAGACTCAAACTAAATCTCTCCTCTGAACTGAACTAAATGTCACTCCTGCTCTGTGGTAAACAACTTAGCTCCTCCCACTAGTGCAGGTGCCACCTAAACTCCTCCCACTTTCTAGTGTAGTGTTGTGTGGGGAGTAAACTTGTGTTGATGTTTCTGTGGCACATTAACCCTTGGGGTGCCACACTAGCGTTAACGCATGGTACATATATGCATGGTACATATACGCCCCCAAAAACGCAGCTTACCACGTTTTTTGGTGCTTTTGCAAAAACACCTGGTGTCAAACGCATTGCACTTTAGCAATGCGTGTTTTGCATGGGAGCCTTTGGAAGCGTTAACACTAGCGTTTTTTCACATTTCAACATGGAAAAAAGCTAGCTTTTAGCACTTCCATGACGCACATGTGACCCTAGCCTAAGGCTGGCTTCACACCACGTTGTTATGGATCCGGGGCTGTCCGGTGTGAACCGGACAGTCCCGGATCCGGTTTCAGCCCCATTGTATCCCTATGGAGCCGGATGGGGCTGGATGGCAGCTATTTGCCATCCGGTTTCCATCTGTCTGGGAGGATCTGGCAGAACGCAGGTTTTTCTCCTGGACACAATATCGCAGCTTGCTGCGATTTTCTGTCCGGGGCAAAAATCAGCATAAATCAGATCCTCCCAGATCCGACGCCCCTTAACATGGGAGTCTATGGCGTCTGATCGCACTGGATCTGACATGAAATCGGATGTGGCTCCCGGATGCCACCTGTTGAAGTTTAGCAGCGAGCGCTACTAAACTTCAGCACCTGGAGCTGTCCCCTGCAGAGATTTCAGGACCGTGTCTAGCTCCCCACTAGCTGCGATCTTGACATTTCAGCAGCTCTAGCTGCGATCTGCCGATTCTGGCAGAAAACAGGACTGGAGGGCATATTTGCCCTCCGGTTCTGTTTGTCCGGGGCAGTCAAGTTCTGTCCGATGCTTTCTACAAAGCAACGGACAGAGCCTGATACACCACAACCGTGGTGTGAAGCTAGCCTAAGGCTTTCAAGGAGAAATGCATGTATACGTGTGCTGGCTTCACCCTTAAATAAGGGCCACATAATTCACACATTTTTTTTCACAGAATGATTGACCTCACTATTTGAACTCCACGCTTCTATTATTTTGAACACACCCCCTTTGAATTATTCAAATCACAGACTCAGAAACATGCAGATCAAAAATGCTCAGTCTGTAGGTTTTTTAAGAATCTACTGCACCAACTAGTAAATTGTTTGACATGTGGTAATATTTATACCAAAAACAGTGAATAATCTGGTTAGTTATATTGCACTTGCATTAGTTTTGAACACTACTATATCCAAAAGCCAGGTGTTTCAATCAAGCAACGGTAATAAAAGGTACACAATTGATCAATATATTTCTTGTGGCAGTACGCATGTTGTATATTATGCCGCATGTGATATATTATGCCACATGTGGGTGCCAGAAGATCTATATAGGGTTGACGTCTAGAGAGCTAAGAGTGTGCACACGTGAACACGTAAGAGACATTGAGGGGTCTGAGAAGTGTGAAGATCCCAGCACTCTTAAGACGTTACTACGACACTTCAAGTTGTACCACAAAAGCTGTGCTAAGACATTAAAGGTTCTTGGGATAGACATGGTGCAGGGTTGAATTAGGGGGGTAATTTGAGGAAAATTCGGGCACAAAGGGAATACAGGTGGATTACCATCCTGGAAACTCTTGTGCCAAAAGGGTTAAAGGGAACCTGACCCCTCCAAATCACCCCTAACCCTATTAATACCTGTCCCTGCACCCTAACATATCAGTATTAGTGCTCCTTTTCTATAAAAAAAAAAGCGCTCTGTAACATTGGAATAATCAACAATATACACTTACAAATCTGAGACTTCTTGTCCCTGAATAAGTCTCACAGGGCGTCCCCTGTGAGACTCTAAGCCCTCCCTAGGTGCTCATTTTCACGCCCCTAATGATCCACCCTCTCTCTGTCTGTGCTGCTGTGATGTGGAGCTGAAGGCAGGACTAATGATTTGCATTATGTGAGTGACAGAGAGGGGGGGGTAAAGCCTGCACAAGCAGAGCACACAGACAGAGAGAGGGTGGATACTGGAGCCTGCAAAACAACACGACCTAAGGGCTAAAGAATATAGCCCCTGCTAATTAATCAATAGTGTTAAAACGTTTTTATGCATTTTCACAGGATGCTTTTAGGAGAGAAAAGGAGTGTGAAATTAGTGATGGGATGCTGCAGAGACATGTTTTGGTAGCTTAGGAGGCGCTCTGGAGGTGACAGGATCCCTTTAAACGAAACAGTTAGCTTCGCCCCTTTTCTCTAAAACACACAGCCATCTCCTAGAATATAATTTTTTCCGTCCCCTTTCCTCTCTATCCTTCCCCCTTCCTCTGTCCCTTTTCCCCTCTTTTCCCTCCCTCCAGCTATAATACTATTTGTACATGTGTATTTATTGATTTTGTTTTTATTTATTTGTTTTTAACTGTTTATGTGCAAGATTCTTAAATATGTCCACTGTACTCAGTGCCTTTCCTGACAACCCCTTTCTGTGGATGAAATTTCATCAATTTGGGAAGACAGAAGACTGAACATTGTATATTGTTGTCATGGTAATAACGTCCGGGATGCTGTGTGCTCCTACCCCTGACCTCCTCTTCCGGCCCTCCCAGGGCGTCTCTGATCACTGTAATGTCTGGTCGCCATGACACCCATCAGGTGACCGGATATGTGCAGCGATGACGAACTTCCGGTGGGTGGCAACGGGACGCGGTGGCGGGGCAGCAAGCGCTATTACACATCCCGGCGGGCAGATCACATGATGTGATCCCGCCGAAACAGCTATTACTGTGCTGTACTGTGGGCACATTTAGGACTAAATCCTCTTGACAAAGCATTATACTAGCGAAACGTACGTAGGGGGTCCTTGCTGGAGGGCTTCTTCCTTGGCTTAAGCACAGCAACAGTAACACTGCTAGGTATGCCATACTCTGAAAAACACTCTAATGGTATATTTTTCTTGTATGGGCAAAATGCTGTGTGATTATTTGAATCTACAATACTATGTAATACTAAGCCTGAAAAGAAGAATTTGTACTGTATAAGGGAATATGTGCAATAGTTTTATGGTGTAATCTGTAATACATTGCTGTGCTACCATTTGTCCGCTTCATCCATTCAGCCAATCTGCACCTGTTTTTAATGGGTAGCACCTTTGTAATAAAATTAGTTCACTTTTTTCTAAGTATATATAAGACTCCTGTTTCTCCACTTGTTATAATTGTTATGGTCATTATCATTAGGGATGGGCGAGTCTACTCGCTAGGACTCGTTACTCGGCGAGTAGTAAGGGACTCGCAGGACTCGGTACTCTGCGAGTTTCCCAGCGATTACTCGCACAGTAACGAGTCCAATGCAAGTCAATGGCAATCCTAGTTTTGTCAGAGTTTACTTTTTCTCACTCGCTAGACTGGCTATATCACATCGCTATGTGGCTTGAATCTCCCCAAATCATTTAAACAATCGCACCGCTTCACGGATACCCGCTGTCAGCAGCGAGTCTGAGCGAATCTGAGCTAGTCTACGAATCCGAGTCCTCAATACTGTATTCGGGACTTGCGAATACAGAATCTGTTATGTTCCGACAAAGCTTCCGAGACAGCCTAGCGTGTTAGGTCAGAAAACTTGTGAAGATGGACAAACATGTTAGCCAATCATATTCAGTAATGCCACAGCCATGTTGGTTGTGGCAGGACTATGATTGGCTTCTGTCCATCGTGATGCCTATGTCATGTATGAGAGGCGAGGCTGTATATAAGCCTTGCCACCGCCATTTCCTCCACATTCCAGTGACGATCTGAGCCTAGTGCAGGGTGAGGTAGATGCTGGAGCAGATCATAGGGAGTGTCAGTCAGTGTAGGGAAACTTCAAGATTCCTTATATTTAACCCAAACAGCTCTTCTGAGAGCTACCAGGAAGACAGAGGAGTACTGTGTAGAGGACTGTAGGCAGGCAGGGAGGAGCAGCCTTACAGTGCACACAGGACCGACCTCATAGCTTAGGCTGGCTTCACATTAGCGTTCCCCTCCGCAGCGTTCTGCAGAGGGGATCCGCAATGTGTGCACAGCGGCCGCCAGCTCCTATATTTATAATGGGAGCGCACGGTGCTGCGCTTGACAGCGCATGACCGTACGCACCCATTCACTCCTATATGTGAACTGTGCGCAGGCGGATGCCTGCATACAGATCACACACTCTCGTCCGCACCAGGACGCGACATGTTGCGTCCCTGGTGCGGGCGAGAGTGTGTGATTTGTGCACCGGCATCCGCCTGCGCACAGATCACTCAAAGCGGGCAATGGGAGCGCACGGCAGTCTGCAAGCATCTGCAGACACCGTGCTCTCCATTATAAAGATAGGGGCTGCGGTCTGCATGCAGAGGCTTGCAGATGCCTCCGCAGCGTTCTGCAAATGTGCTCCTCCATCTTCCGGCTTCCTGTCGGCACCGACAATGACGTCATTGTCGGCGCAGAACACAGGAAGTCGGAAGCCGGTGAATGAAGATGGAGGATCGCGATGCAGATGGAGGAGCGCGATGCAGAGCGGGGACGGCAGCCGGACAGCGATAAGTATAATCATCTTCCTTTACAGGTTTAAGGAGCATGAGGGGGGGCCTGTATACCTCGGGCTGCTGCTGTATATAACATGGGGCTGCTGCTGTATATAACATGGGGCTGCTGCTGTATATAACATGGGGCTGCTGCTGTATATAACATGGGGCTGCTGCTGTATATAAAATGGGGCTGCTGCTGTATATAACATGGGGCTGCTGCTGTATATAACATGGGGCTGCTGCTGTATATAACATGGGGCTGCTGCTGTATATAACATGGGGCTGCTGCTGTATATAAAATGGGGCTGCTGCTGTATATAACATGGGGCTGCTGCTGTGTATAACATGGGGCTGCTGCTGTGTATAACATGGGGCTGCTGCTGTGTATAACATGGGGCTGCTGCTGTATATAACATGGGGCTGCTGCTGTGTATAACATGGGGCTGCTGCTGTGTATAACATGGGGCTGCTGCTGTATATAACATGGGGCTGCTGCTGTATATAACATGGGGCTGCTGCTGTATATAACATGGGGCTGCTGCTGTATATAACATGGGGCTGCTGCTGTATATAAAATGGGGCTGCTGCTGTATATAACATGGAGCTGCTGCTGTATATAACATGGGGCTGCTGCTGTATATAACATGGGGCTGCTGCTGTATATAAAATGGGGCTGCTGCTGTATATAACATGGGGCTGCTACTGTATATAACATGGGGCTGCTGCTGTGTATAACATGGGGCTGCTGCTGTGTATACCATGGGGCTGCTGCTGTGTATACCATGGGGCTGCTGCTGCTGTGTATACCATGGGGCTGCTGCTGTATATACCCTGGGGCTGCTGCTGTATATACCCTGGGGCTGCTGCTGTTTATACCACTGAGGCTGCTGCTGTATATACCTCTGGGCTGCTGTATACTACCTCTGGGGCTGCTGTATATACCTCTGGGGCTGCTGTATACTAACTACTGGGGCTGCTGCTGTATATACCACTGGGGCTGCTGCTGTATACTACCACTGGGGCTGCTGTATACCACACTGCTGAGGGCTGTATACCTGTGCTGGGGTCCACCCTCGGCTTATACACGAGTCAATAGTTTTTCCCAGATTTTGGGGGCAAAAGTAGGGGGGTCGGCTTATACACGGGTCGGCTTATACACGAGTATATACGGTATTTCAAATGAAAAATCATTTCCGTATTTTTCAGATTATAAAACGCACTCTTGATCCCCCAAATTTTTGGGGAAAGGGCGTTTTATAATCCAAAGTTACTAGCTGTGATGTGGGGGGGGGGGGGGGAGTTGGCTCTGGTGCGGTGTCCGAGGGCTGGAGGAGGCTGGCTGTGGCTGCAGAGACAGTGGGAGCTCATGTGACCCCGCTCATTATACTCATATAATATGCAGTGCAGCCCCCTGTCCTCCTTTCTGTGCTGAAGTTGCGCTGGGAGATGGACAGGGGAACGGCGCATATTATGTGAGCCTGCACTCACCCCCCCATCTTGCTCCCATCCCCTCCATTCTGGATATGCCCCCCTATCACTCTATATGTCCCCATGCTGGAGTGCACACTGTAAAATAATAAAAAGCTGATGACTTACCTCTGTGCTGAAAGCTCGCAACTTTCTTCCTGTCTCTTTGCTGTTTGTATCCGATCATGTGATCGGGGACCCCAGTGATGACATCATCGCTGTGGGCCCTGGTCATATGATTGGAAGATGTCGGGCACAGAGACAGGAAGTGGTGAGCTGTGAGCTCGGAGCTGCGGAAGGTGTTTATTATTTTATTGTGTGCACGCCAGCATAAAGACATATAGAGTGACAGGGGGGCATATTCAGAATGGAGGGGGTGAGGACAGGATGAGGGGGGTGACTGCAGGATGAGGGGGCCATATTCAAGGTGGGTGGGTTCTGTACCATCACTGGGGGCCATATACAGAATGGGGGGTTATGTACTATCACTGGAGGCCATATGCAGGATGGGGGGCTATGTACCATTACTGGGGACCATATGCAGGATGGGGGGCTATGTACGATCACTGGGGGCTATGTACTGTCACAGGGGGATATGTACCATCACTGGGGGCAATGTACCATCACTTGGGGCTATGTACTGCCACTTGGGGCTATGTACCGTCAACTAGGGGCTATGTACTGCTACAGGGGCTATGTACCATCACAGGGTTCTATGTACCGTCACAGGGGGCCATACCCAGCATGGGGGGCCCATGTACCAGGATGAGGGACATATATACTGATTGTAAGAAATCTTTTTTTCTCTTTACCTTCACCAAATTTGAAGGTGCGTCTTATAATCCTATAATCAGGTGCATCTTATAACGCGAAAAACATGGTAAATTAGAAATGCTGACTACATGAGTTAACTTAGAAGTCAGTTGCAATTTTAATTCTTTGAAAAAGAGCTCTTTTTCACGTAAAATACATGGACCAACATATATAGCAGTCTCAATTCTGATATTAAATTATTTTATTGTGACTTCAAAGTGCTCAGTCAAAGTAGATGTCTCCCTGTGCCTTTGTCTCATGAGCTATTAGTTGAAGGTCATGTTCTTAGGTGAATCAAGCGACCTGTCAAACAATAAAGAGTTCTCAATCAGTAGCTACTCAAGAGGTCAGATTCTATTTAGACAATATTCCTAGGGCAGTGTATAGCCACTGAAAATCAATGCATTTTCAAAGAATTTCTTGAAATATTGATATCAAGCTGCCTCTGCATTTCATATTCTTTTATTGCTTGATATTGAATTCTGTTGGTTGTCTATGGTGAAATGAAATGTGCTATTGAAATTGTAATTAAACAATAGAATCTATAAATACAATAGCTGAGCAGATGAATAAGGAGATAAGAAAGTGTTCTTCACAACATATGAATAAAAATATGTATGTTCAGCTGCAGACAAAAGTCATTTGTGGCTGCATACATGACTTATCGAATAGAGTGTAAGTAGGCGGTAAATTCAGAGGAGTGGCACACTTAACCAGATATTCTCCACTGTGGAATAATGATAATTTGCCGGAAATACGAAGGATTGGTTGTTTGGCGGAATGGTGCGTTAGGGGAAAAGAGCTGGCCTATCAAATAATAGCTAGGCAAGGGCTGAAACCCTTTTCCCAATTGCTGGAGGAATTTGGATTACATAGCAAAGGGATATATCAATATTCGCAAATGGTGCATGCTTTCAATGCCCAAAATAAAAAAGGGAAAATGAGTGTACAACAGGATATTGTATTGGAGTATGTATGTGAAGGAGGGTCCACAAGGGGGCTTATCGCTACAACCTATAGGGATTTATTACATACGTTTCTGCTCTAGTATCCAACATGAGCAAAGTCTAGATGGGAGGCTGAACTGGGAACCATAGACGATGAGAAATGGAGTTCTATTCTGGAGTGGGTTCTGAAACCTGTCTCTTAGTGAGCCAAGTAGACTCTCACAGCTGTATTTATTGCACAGAGCTTATCGCTCACCTGGATTTCTTTTTAGAATCGGTTTGAGACCCACGTCTCAATCGTTTAGCTGCATACTGGATAATGGTGATTGCTAGAGTAGAACGTGAACCAATGATTTGTTTAATGGGGTATGTGGACGAACTGCTAGTGGAGAACACATTTAAAGTGATAATAGCCAGAATACTGTTTATGGCAAGGAAATTGATCGCTAAACATTGGATCGATGAGGACCCACCGTCTAGGAGAGAATTTATGATGCAGGTAAATAATATCTTAAGGATGGAGAAAGGAATCTACTGCAAACGTGGGAGATATGAATTATATGATAAATTGTGGTCACCATGGCTGGAATATAGCACGCTATAGGGTCTAATATATCGCAAATGTACAATATATTGGGGGTATAATACTGAGATGTTCTATATATCTTTGGGTACGATTATAATACTGCCTGCTGGGTGGGAGGGAGGTTGAGGGGGGGGGAAGGGGAGGGATGAGGGGTGTTTGTTTTGTGGGATTGCTACATGTAATGTTGCGATGTTATAGATTTGTATATTTACTGAAGTTCTTCAATAAAAATATCTGAGTAAAAAAGTGAGGGTAAATGAAGTATAATCCTCTATTGGTTTTCCCCATTATTATATGTATTTTTCTTTTAGTGTTGCATATTTTGGATGCTTCAGAGACTATTTACTGCTCTTTCCACAGCTTGGCTTCTGTCATTTCATATCATAGAAAATCACAGTTGTAAGGATAAAGGAATCGGTCTTTTATTATTATTATATTATTTATTTTTAAAGCTGATCTGTCTGCAGACCTCAAATTAAAAATAGCTTATATAATGAAATAGATCTAAGACCCAATGAGGCTGGTGTACTTAGTATCAAAATCAATTTTAGAATGGCTGTAGTCAATTTTGACATTTTTTTTGGCAGATATTAAAGTGAACATTTTTTAGACCAGCTCTAGCAGTTCTAGCAATTCTATATTTTAATATCAGGAAATGCAGTCATTATGACATGAATATTCAAAGTTAGTAAATCAGTGAATCTCAGGTTCAAGAGATTAATGTAATAATGTATTCACTTTGTATTGTGAAGAGAATGACACATAACTTCATATATTGTAAGAGGCGTTATTCTCTAGAAAACTCTAGCTCCTGTATTTTGAATGCAACATACATAGAATTCCTCAGAGCGGGCATTTTAAATATAATAAAATCATATGTATAGATCTTGTAAACAGATTTGATAAATAAGTTACATTTTGTAGAAAATTGTGAAACTACAGTTCTCAACAAAATTGAATACTCTCCTTAGAAAAGTAACATTTTAATAACATTTTTTGACAAGACTGACTTTTAGAAAACCCACAACACAAAATTAATGCTAATCTTATATATAAAACCCGAAGGCCACTTCCGGTCTATGCGCTCAACTTCCGTGACGGCCTGCGCCCTGTGACAAAGACCGGAATCGGAAGTAGCAGACTCACGAGCGGTGAGCGCGTAGCGCTCACCGCGAGCCGCTGTCAAAATGGCACAGCGGCTTGCAGTGGGCGCTAAAGCGCCACCACTCGCCGTTATCCCGCCACCGGCCCTGCACACAGCCCCGTGTGCGCCCACCCACATCCGGCCCACAGCCCCCGCTGCCCCATCACCCCCCTGCCTCTCACCATAGCCATCCTCCACTGCCTTCCCCCCGCTGCCCCATCACCACCCTGCCTGTCACCATAGCCGCCCTCCACTGTCCGGTCACCCCCCGCCTCTCAGCACAGACCCCCTCCACTGTCCGGTCACCCCCCCTCACTTACCACAGCTCCCTCCAGCCACCCGCCATCTCTTCATCCTGCTTGAGGACCTTTGATGACGTCACGATGATGGGTGGAGTCACAGATCACATGACCGTGACGTCATCAAAGGTCCTGTCCCGATCTAACCTCCTCTGCCTATTCATCCCCCTGCGCTGCACACTGACCCACGATCTGCTCCCTCACCCCCCGCTCTGCCCACTGACCCCCACTCTGACCCTGACCCTGCTCTGCCCACCCACCCCCACTCTGACCACTGACCCACACTCTGCCCCTGACCCTGCCCACTCACCCCCACTCTGACCACTGACCCACACTCTGCCCCTGACCCTGCCCACTCACCCCCACTCTGACCACTGACCCTCACTCTGCCCACTCACCCCCAACTCTGCCCACTCACCCCCCAACTCTGCCCCCCTCACCCCCTCTCTGCCCCCCTCACCCCCACTCTGCACACTGACCCCCACTCTCTCCCTGCTCTGACCACTGACCCCCACTCTGACCACTGACCCCCACTCTGCCCACTCACCCCCAAACTCTGCCCACTCACCCCCCTACTCTTCCCCCTGAACCCCTCTCTGCCCCCTCACCCCCACTCTGCACACTGACCCTCTCTCTGCCCCTGACCCTGCTCTGCCCACTCACCCCACTCTGACCACTGACCCCCACTCTGCCCACTCACCCCCAAACTCTGCCCACTCACCCCCTCTCTGCCCCCTCACCCACTCACCCTGCTCTGCCCACTCATTCTGCTCTGCCCACTCTCCCCCACTCTCTGCCCACTCACCCCCTCTCTGCCCACTCACCCCCACTATGCCCACTGACCATGCTCTGCCCACTCACCCTGCTCAGCCCATTGACCCCTCACACTGGCCACTCATCCTGCTCTGCCCACTCACCCCTCACTGCCCACTGACCCCTCACACTGACCCTGCTCTGCCCACTGACCATCCTCTCCCCACTGACCCCTCACTGACCCTGCTCTGCCCACTCGCCCTGCTCAGCCCACTGACCCCTCACACTGCCCACTGACCCTCCTCTGCCCACTGAACATGCTCTGCCCACTGACCCCCCCCTCAATGCCACTCACCCCTGCTCTGCCTCACTGACCAATCACACTGCCCACTCACCTGCTCTGCCCACTGATTCCCTCACACGCCCCACTGACCCTGCTCTGCTCACTGACCACTCACACTGCCCACTCACTCTGCTCTGCCCACTGACCCCTCACATGCCCCACTGACCCTGCTCTGCCCTCTCACCCCTCACATGACCCCTCACACTGCCCACTGACCCTTACACTGCCCACTGACCCCTCACACTGCCACTCACGCCTCACACTGCCCACTGACATGCTTTGCCCACTGACCCCTCACACTGCCTACTGACCCTGCTCTGCTCATTTACTCCCGCTCTGCCCACTCACCCCCGCTCTGCCACTCCCCCCTGCTTTTACCACTCACCCTGCCTGCCACACTGACCACCCTCTGTTCACTCACCCCACACTCTGCCCTTTCACCATGCCCACTGACCCCTGCTCTGCCAACTGACCGTGGCCCACTCACCCATGCTCTACCCACTCACCCTTCTCTGCCCACTCAGTGCCCACTGACCCCTGCTCTGCCACTGACTGAGCCCAATAACCCTTGCTATGCCCACTAAACCCTGCTCTGCCCACTACCACCCCGCTTGCCCGCTGACCCCTGCTCTGCTCACTGACTGTGCCCACTCACCCCTGCTCTGCCACTCACCCCTGCTCTGCCCACTGATTTTTCCCACTAACCCCTGCTATGCCTACTGACTGTGCCACTGACCCTGCTCTGCCCAATCACTCTGCCCACTAACCCCTGCTCTGACCACTGACCCTGCTATTACCCTGCTCTGACCACTGACGCCCCAATCCTGCTCACTGACCCTGCTCTGCCCATTCACCCACCACTCTGCCCACTCACCCCCGCTCTGCCCACAGACCCCAGCTCTGCCTACTGACCCTGCTCTGACTACTGATTATGCCCACTCACCCCTGCTCTGCCCAATGACTCTGCCCACTAACCCTGCTCTTCCCACTCATCCCCACTCTGCCCACTGACCCACGCTTTGCCCACTCACCCCCAGCAGATCGTTTCCCAGCCAACGACAGGTCTGTCCTGCCACCTACAAGACGGCTGGAGCGAGCCGCCGCAGGGTAAGTATCCTCACTGAGGTTTTTTTATTTTTATTATCACCATGAAGGAGCGGGGGAGGGGGGTGTGCAGCCCCAGAGGGAGGGGGGGGCCGCAGAGACTGGAGGCCCAGAGGGACGGGTGCCGTGCGGAGCGGAGGGGGTGAGGAGGAGCGCCTCCATCCTGCCCCCCCATCCATCCTGCCCCCCTATCCATCCTGCCCCCCCTATCCATCCTGCCCCCCCTATCCATCCTGCCACCCCCTATCCATCCTGCCACCCCCTATCCATCCTGCCACCCCCAACTCCATCCTGCCACCCCAACTCCATCCTGCCACCCCCAACACCATCCTGACACCCCCAACACCATCCTGACACCCCCAACACCATCCTGCCCCCCCGACTCCATCCCGCACCCCCACCACCATTCTCACCCCCCGCCAACATCCTGCCCCGCCGCCTACATCCTCCCCCTTCCCCCACCACCATCCTGCCCTGCCGTCTCCATCCTGCCCTGCCGTCTCCATCCTGTCCCCCCTTCCCGCTACATCCTGACCTGGTCGCTCCATCCTGCCCCACCCGCTCCATTCTGCCCCCCCAACACAATCCTGCCCCCCCTCCCCTCCTCAGCTGATCGCTTGCCCAGGCAACTACAGGTCCTAAAGGCCTGTAGGACCTACAAGGCGGAGGTGGAGCGAGCCGCCGGACAGGTGAGTATCCTCACTGAGGATTTTTTTATTTTTACTGTGGACGACCGGGGCCAGTAGGAGTGGGGGACTGCAGTCACCGCAGTATTGCCATATACCATAGTGCTGCTATACATGTACTGTAATGTACCGCCATATACTATAGTGCTGCTATACATTTACTATAATCTACCGCAATATACTATAGTGCTGCTATACATGTACTGTAATGTACCGCCATAAACCATAGCGCTGCTATACATGTGCTCTAATTACCACCATATACCATCGTACTGCTATATATATATCTTTTATATAAAACCCGAAGGCCACTTCCCGCCAATCCGCTCAACTTCCGTCATGGCCTGCGCCCTGTGTCAAAGACCGGAACCGGAAGTACCAGACTCACGAGTCAAAATGGCACAGCGCCTCGCGGTGGGCGCTAAAGCGCCACCACTCCCCCTTATCCCGCCACCGTCCCTGCACAGAGCCCCGTCTGCGCCCACCCACATCCGGCCCACAGCCCTGCAGCTCACCGCCCACTCTCCATCAGGGACCGCCATCCCGCCACTGGCTCCGCACACAGCCTGGTGTGCGCCCACCAACATGCGGGAACCGGCCCGGACTGGCCCACACTCGGGTGTGCGGCCTCCGCCGGCACCGCTCCCAGTCCTGCCGCTCTCTCCACACACCCGGTGACTCTCCTCCATCACGGAGCTAGCCCCGCCCGCGCTCCGGGGCCGGCCTCCGGAACCGCCGACAGCCCAGTGAGTGTTCAGCCCTCCAGCCTTCGTTCTCCTCTGCCCCCCCAGCCTCCGCTCTCCTCTGCCCCCCAGCCTCCGCCCCCTCCCTCCTCTGACCCCTCCCTCCTCTAACCCCTCCAGTTTCTGCCTCCTCCGTCCTCTGCCTCCTCCCTCCTCTGCCCCCTCCAGCCTCTGCCCCCTCCAGCCTGTGCTGCACTCACTGCTGACCACTGAGCCACCGCACTTTCTGCTGACCACTGAGCCAACGCACTCTCTGCTGACCACTCAGCCACCGCACTCTCTGCTGACCATTGAGCCACCGCACTCACTGCTGACCACTGAGCCACCCCACTCACTGCTGACCACTGAGCAACCCCACTCACTGCTGACCACTGAGCCACCCCACTCATTGCTGACCACTGAGCCACCCCACTCACTGCTGACCACTGAGCCACCCCACTCACTGCTGACCACTGAGCCATCCCACTCACTGCTGACCACTGAGTCACCCCACTCACTGCTGACCACTGAGCCACCCCACTCACTGCTGACCACTGAGCCACCGCACTCACTGCTAACCACTGAGCCACCGCACTCACTGCTGACCACTGAGCCACCGTATACTCTGCTAACCACTGAGCCGCCTGTATACACACAATTAATTTCACAGCACTCCCCTATTACTAAATAAACTCTATATAGATTCTAGACTACCCGATTCTTTAGAATCGGGCCACCATCTAGTATAATATAATTTTCTTTACAAAATATCCAATTTTACTCAAATTAATGTACCGTATATAATCGAGTATAAGCCGAGTTTTTCAGCACAAAAATTGTGCTGAAAAGTGCATCCCTTGGCTAATACTTGAGTCAGTGACGGCTCAGTGTGTGTGTGGGGGGGTGTCTGGGTGCTGGAGGAGGGGGGAGGCTGTAATAGGAGTGGCCGGTCACGTGGGGCCACTCATTAGTGCAATGCAATATGCACTGCATCCCCCTGTCCATCAGCGGCAGAGGGTGCAGTGCATATTACATTGCACTGTCAGCACTTTCCCCCCCAGTGGTATATACAGGTTCCCCCTGGCTGCCGCACACCTGTAAAAGAATAGCTCATTCATACTTATCCTCCTTGCTTTCACCGCGCGTCCTGCGGTCTTCTTCCTGCTTGTACCCGGCAGGCGCAGCAGCAATGACGTCATTGCTTCTGCGCCGGTCACATGACACCGGGTACAAGCAAGAAGAAGACTGGAGGACGCACGGTGAAAGCGAGGAGGATAAGTATGAATGCACTATTCTTTTACAGGTGTGCGGCAGCAAGGGGGGCCTGTATATACCATGGGAGGGCCTGTATATACCACTGAAGGGGCCTGTATATACCACTGGGGGAGCCTGTATATACCACTGGGGGAGCCTGTATATACCACTGAGGGGGCCTGTATATACCACTGAAGAGGGCCTGTATATACCACTGGGGGAGCCTGTATATACCACTGAGGGGGGCCTGTATATACCACTGATGGGGGGCCTGTATATACCACTGATGGGGGCCTGTATATACCAATGAGGGGGGGCCTGTATATATCACTGATGGGGGGCCTGTATATATCACTGATGGGGGGCCTGTATATACCACTGAGGGGGGGCCTATATAACCACTGATGGGGGGCCTGTATATACCACTGATTGGGGGCCTGTATATACCACTGAGGGGGGCCGGTAAATATCACTGAGGGGGGCCTGTATATATCACTGAGGGGGGGCCTGTATATATCACTGATGGGGGCCTCTATACATCACTGATGGGGGGCCTGTATATATCACTGAGGGGGGCCTGTATATACCACTGAGGGGGGCCTGTATATACCACTGATGGGGGGCTGTATATACCACTGATGGGGGCTGTAACCTCTGATGGGGGGCCTGTATATACCACTGAGGGGGGCCTGTATATACCACTGATGGGGGCTGTATTCCACTGATGGGGGTTGTAACCCCTGATGGGGGAACTGTGTACCAGTGATGGAGTTCCTATATACCAGTGATGAAGTCCTATATACCAGTGATGGGGGATTATATACCAGTAATGGGGGGCCATTTATCATGATGAGAGGGGCTGTATACCGTTTACCGTGATGAGAGTCTGCTTCATTTCCCCCCCCAGGCTTATACTCGAGTCAATAAGTATCCCTAGTTTTGGAGGGTAAAATTAGGGGCCTCGGCTTATACTCGAGTATATACGGTATGCAAAAATGAACACACCCCACATCAAAAACTATTACATTTGGTATTTTTTTTATGATATCCATGATTTTTAAGGACAACACCAAGTCCTCTAGGCATGGAATGTACAAGTTGGTGAGCTGTTGCACCATCTATCTTTTTCTATTCTTCAAGAGCAAACTCAGTTAGAGCCTGGATGCTGAATGAAGAGTGATGCTCATCTTGTCTCCTCAGAATTCCTCAAAGGTGTTTGATCGGGTTCAGATCAGGATTTGTAATTGGCCACTGAATCACTGTCACTCTGTTCTTCTTCAGAAATACAACAGTGGCCTTAGATGTGTGTTTTTGATTATTGTAAGGGTGCTTTCACACCTGGATTTTTTGTAAAATGCGGCAGTCGGGGTAAAAAAAAATGCATCTGCCGCATTACAGCCGCACCTGCGGCACACCTGCGGCAAGCCCCATGCATTCTCTATGGGGCTTGCGGTAAGAGTGTGTGGCAGGTGCAGCACATGCGATTCCAGCAGTTGCGGCCACGAAAAAAACTGGGTCGGCAGCGTTTTTTTCGCGGCCGCAACTACTGGAACCGCACTTGCCGCACACTTACCGCAAGCCCCATAGACAACGCATGGGGCGTGCCGCCAGTGCGGCCGTTATGCGGTAAATGCGTTTTTTTTACCGCGAATGCCGCATTTTACAAAAAACCCAGGTGCGAAAGCACCCTAATGTTGGAAAAGTGCACATCTACCAAGGACACGGAGTGATGGTAGAGTCTTCTCTGTCGATATAGAGCAGTTCTTCTGTGAATTCATGATATAATTAATGAAATCTAGGTCCTCAACACCAGGAGCCCCACATAAGGACATTTATGCTGAGCACTGTACAGCTAAATTGAATGCTGTTTAGATGCATTTTTTTCACAGCACATGAAAATATAATCTGAGGAATCCATGCATTTCCTAGCGGACGAGTGGAGTACTGTGGATCTTTTTCCACTCCAGTCACAAAGAGAAGTTATTAAAGTGTGCTTGCAAGCTGACACAAGCTGCTTAATCCACAGGCAGAATGAATCAGGCATTGGTTGCATGATTTCATCCATATGTAGTTAAGGCTGAAATACCGCGTCATTTCAAAGATCAGAGTTTAATAGCTAGTGGTGACCAAGTGGCAAAGGAGACTAGTTGGGTTCCTGTCCACTGGCCTGGAGTTACAGGTTTCTTTCTATACACATGCAGAGAAATATAGCAATCACTCCACAGCAAAAGGCATGGAGAAGCTGCTGTTGTTCCGATTGTCTGACCAATCTCCAATGCGGTTTGGTCTACAACAGCTACACTATGTAATCAATTTTATTTATTTTTTTCCTGGGTACAAAGTGTGTTTTCGTAACTTGTCATCCCTACAACAAATAGAAAATAGTTGCTCCACAAAAACATTGCTTCTGTGATCAGGACAATGAAATTGTGAAATTTGTCTGTTTTCGGGAAAATTCAACATTCGTGTTCAATACTGAATGGTCTTCTAGAATATTCTTGAACTGCTAGAATTATCTAGTTTATGGAAACTTTTAGAGCTTTCTAGAACGTTCTTGGACTGTTCAATAGTAGTCATACAAGTATAAAAGCGCAGGTGACTGCAACCAACATTTCGGTTTATGTTATTGCTGAGTAAGAGAATAATGAATCATAGTTAAAGAGCAATTATTTGTGTTAGATGGCATCAAGAGGTTGTTTGCGCCCAGCAGATGCATTTTGCTACATGTGTGGACAATTTATAAAGACAAGAGTGAGGATGTATTCCATGAAAGCATGTCATAAGATGTGCAAGGCCTACAAGGCATAATTCATCATGCCTGTCGGGGATCAAGACAAGTCCTGAGCACCTCATTTTACATGCGAATATTGCAAGAAAATTCTTGAAGGTAAGGTGAGCAATTGCTGCTCATTTAGATGGCAGTGCTTTATTTTGTAGAATTTTCAGTGATTTAGATCTAGTACAGTTTAAGGAGTTGCAATTGACAAAATTTTCACATATGCCAATGCACTATAATAAAATATGTATTAAGTAATGTGTAAAATTTCCTGCTTTTAAATTGATATAATTAATTATAATTGATTATATCTGCTGTGTTACAGGTTGGTACAGGAGAGAAAAAAGAGCCATGAAGTTTGCTATCCTGCAAATTTGGTGGCAACCGACCGACCACTCAAGCAACTGCTACTTCTGCATGGTGGATCCTGCCAAACGTCGCACAGTCAAGAATGCGCCTCAAATCATTTATCCAGACATTCCTTCTTGCATTGCCCCAGTATCACACTGCCCCGAGCTGCCTGTTCCAGCTCCCCCAAAGAGGGATCAGCCATGTTCAGGAAAAAGCAGCAAGTCAGACAACGAGGAAGATATTGGAGATCAAGATTACGTTTTCAGAGTTGAGGTTGAGGAGAGAAGGCCATACTTTCATAACCAGAAAGATGTCAACGATTTGTCACAGTAAATACTACATTTTTCTGGGCTGTGGTCATAAAATCAAAGTTTGTGCTGAATGTAGTCGTTTTTCCATAGGCTTTAAACATCAGCAGTTGAAATATTACACTTTGAAGCCAGGAACAAAAATTGTGTTACATAGTGCTATAAATGTTTTTCTATGTATAGCTGCACCATTTCAAAATTAAATATATATGTTTGTCTGTATATCAGGCAGTATGTATCAGTTCTATGATGTGTTATTTATTACCCTGCTGTACTGTTGTTTACTTATAGTGAAGGTTTTATTACCTGGATTATCATTGCCTGGACTACATTAGTCTCATCATGCCCCCTCTCTTCTGATTAGCCCCTCACTTTCTATAGACGTTGTACATAGAGAGCCTGGATTGGGCAGGTTAACTTTCTGTGCTCTTCTGCATCTAAAAACTGATTGTTTCACAACTCCTTAGCCCAGTAAACTTAGTGATACATAGTTGGATTCATAATTTCTTTGCCTCCATCATGCTGCTCTCAGTTGAGGTAGCAAAAATCTGATGACAGATTCCCTTTAAATACAGCTAATATAGAGGATATGTAATAATTTATATCACAATTAACAAAAACTGCCGGTGATTTATATACCAATTAGCCATAACCCTAAAAGTGCTGACGTGAAGATTCTAACATTTACTCTCATAACAATGTCTGAAAAGGCACAGGAGGTATTCGGCAGCAAGTGATTAGTCAGTTCTTAAAGGGAACCTGCCTGTCAATCCAAGCTGCCAAAACTAGAGTGAAATACAGCTGGCCAATTAAAGCATTTCACCTTTCCCTGCACCATTCTAAGGCTGAGGTTCAACAAGCCTATAGCATCTGATGCAAGAGCATCACATACAACATGCTAATGACACTCAGGCTCAGCCTCTGCTGCGAGCGTGAGTCGAGTGTCATGTTCATGTGAGCTGATCCTGTGATTGGATCACACGTGTGGAGACGAGGGAGATATTAATCTACCCATGTTCTCCATTGTGTGTCTTGACGTAAATGGTACTGCCCGTGGATGTCATCTGAGTGCAATCCGATATTTCACTTACACCCATAGACTTCTTTATTGTATACTTCATGGCCTAATTAAGCAGTAAGTTATCAGTTGAATCTGGTGACGAAAAAAAACTGCGTTTTGCTGGATTTAATTCACTGAATAGTCTTTACTTTTGTTTAAACCTAGATGTCTAGATCTACCAGCTGATGGATACCAATTGCCTTATTTGGCTTGAACAAGAAACCCTGATGAACTCCTTTATTTGGGATTTATAAGGAAAGAAATGCATGTGTTTTTTTTTCATATATGGTGACTCTTATGTGTCTGCTGCCTTTATAATCCTATAGGTAGCAGGGTTAATGGGCCAGCTTCACACTTGCGCTCCCCACCGCTGCGTATTGCGGCGGGGAAGCGCCAGCTGAGCGCAGACACCGCGCGCCCCTATGTTTATCATGGGGATGCACGGTGATGCGCTCGGCTGCGGATTGTGTGCGCACCATTCACTCGGGAGATTTGTACGCATGCGAATGCTGCGTAGAAATCACATATTCTCGTCCGCACCCTGAACGCGCCCAGCTTGCGCTTCCCCGCCGCAATACGCAGGCGGGGAGCGCAAGTGTGATGGCAGCCTTAATGTGTAAGCAATAGCTGTTGAATGAACATCAATACCCGACATAGCTATATGTACAAATTCTTTATTCCTTTTGTAGATAGACACAATTGACTGTAAAAATAGTAAGAAAGTAAGTGAAAGTAAGAAGTTTCCAATAGGTAATTATTGAGTCCTATCTACATGTGTTAGTGGACTACCAAGGTGTAATCAACCGCTTTAACAATATAACTAAGGCTGGCTTCACACTATGGCTGGGATCCGACCCGTGGCTATCCACTTGAGGTGGACAGCCCCGGAGCGGATCAGCACACAGAACCGGAGGGCTAATTTGCCCTCCGGTCTGGTGTGCAGCCGCTCGCAGCCGCCGCCGCTGATAACTCAGGACTGCGGCTCGCAGAGAGTGAGCCGCATTCCTGATCTGTCAGGAGGGGACAGCTCCATGGTGCTGAAGCTCAGCGCCGGCCCCTCCTGACATTTCAGGACCGCGGCTAGGTCCCTGTGAGCCACGGTCCTGAACCATGAGTGGCGGCAGCTGCGTGCGGCTCTTCACCGGACCGGAGGGTAAATTAGCCCTTCAGTTCTGTGTGCTGATCCAGTCCACAGCTGTCTGCCTCAAGCGGACAGCCACGGATCGGATCCCAGCCGTAGTGTGAAGCTGGCCTAAGACTCTGATAGCATCAGTATAGTAAGCTTTGTCTACATAATGACCTTGGACGAAACTTGTTGGTTTTCAGTCCTTAGGTTCTGTATAATTATTTCCACTCCGTAGCATTAGTGTAGTTGCACTTTTCAGAACAGCATAGGGTGATTTAAAGGGGGAGTGGTCAGTACACGAGGGCATCAATACCTGTATGATTTAGGATGCCGATCACTGCAGGTAGGCAGCTCACTTATCTGTTACCATTCCCTCCTCCTATCTTAGGATAAGGAATTTTTTTTTCTTCTGTCCGTATTTGGTTTTTTTTTGTATATACTCTTTTAATCTAAACTAATAAATTAATTTTTATGGCTATTTGGTTGTGGTTTAGTGCTTTTATCAATATCCTTGTTTTGTTATGAACACTGTCATTTTTTAAAGAGCTTTGTACTGTAATCATATGTACTATAAAAACAAGGTTCTTTGCAAAATGACTCCTTTTGAAAACAAAAAAAATAGACTAAAAATATAGCAAAAGAAAAGATATGAAAAATCATTTGATCTAGAAGCAATGCTCCATAGTTTTATTAACATACATTTTATATTGTGAGCTGCACAAAAGCAACTATTTATAGTGATTTGTATTTGTCCTGAAGGAACATTTCTGAAAACTAGAAAGTGTTCATACAACTAAAAGTAAATGGAATCAAAAAGTGAAATCTGGCAAGTAAAAAAAATATAATCGTAATCATAAAAGCACAAATAAAAGGCAATATTATATAGAAACTAGTAAAAAGGCCCGATGCAATTGCATCGGGAGCAGGGTGAAATGAATTGTGTGTATACAGGCGGGTCAGTGGGTAGCAGAGTATACAGGGGGCTCTGTGGGTAGCAGAGTATACAGGCGGATCTGTGGGTAGCAGAGTATACAGGCGGATCTGTGGGTAGGAGATTATACAGGCGGCTCTGTGGGTAGCAGAGTATACAGGTGGCTCTGTGGGTAGCAGAGTATACAGGCGGGTCTGTGGGTAGCAGAGTATACAGGCGGGTTTGTGGGTAGCAGATTATACAGGCGGCTGTGTGGGTAGCAGAGTATAGAGAAGGCTGTGTGGGTAGTAGATTGTACAGGCGGCTCTGTGGGTAGCAGAGTATAGAGGCGGCTGTGTGGGTAGCAGAGTATAGAGGTGGCTGTGTGGGTAGCAGAGTATAGAGGCGGCTGTGTGCGTAGCAGAGTATAGAGGCGGCTGTGTGGGTAGCAGAGTATAGAGGCGACTGTGTGTGTAGCAGAGTACAGAGGCGGCTGTGTGAGTAGCAGAGTATAGAGGTGGGTCTGTGGGTAGCAGAGTATACAGGCGGCTCTGTGGGTAGCAGAGTAAAGAGGCGGCTCTGTGGGTAGCAGAGTATACAGGCGGCTCTATGGGTAGCAGAGTATAGAGGCGGCTCTGTGGGTAGCAGAGTATACAGGCGGCTCTGTGGGTAGCAGAGTATAGAGGCGGCTCTGTAGGTAGCAGAGTATACAGGCAGCTCTGTGGGTAGCAGAGTATACAGGAGACTCTGTGGGTAGCAGAGTATACAGGCGGCTCTGTGGGTAGCAGAGTATACAGGCGGCTCTGTGGGTAGCAGAGTATACAGGCGGCTTTGTAGGTAGCATAGTATACAAAGGGCTCTGTGGGTAGCAGAGTATACAGGTGGCTCTGTGGGTATCAGAGTATCCAGGGGGCTCTGCGGGTAGCAGAGTATAGAGGCGGCTGTCGTGGTGGCAGAGTATACAGGCGGCTGTGGTGGTGGCAGAGTATACAGGTGGCTGTGTTGGTGGCAGAGTATACAGGCGGCTGTCGTGGTGGCAGAGTATACAGGCGTCTGTGGTGGTGGCAGAGTATAGAGGCGTCTGTGGTGGTGACAGAGTATACAGGCGGCTGTGGTGGTGACAGAGTATAGAGGCATCTGTGGTGGTGACAGAGTATACAGGCGGCTGTGGTGGTGACAGAGTATACAGGCGTCTGTGTTGGTGGCAGAGTATACAGGCGTCTGTGTTGGTGGCAGAGTATACAGGCGGCTGTGGTGGTGGCAGAGTATACAGGCGTATGTGGTGGTGGCAGAGTATACAGACGGCTGTGGTGGTGGTAGAGTATACAGGCGTATGTGGTAGTGGCAGAGTATACAGGCGTGTGTGGTGGTGGCAGAGTATACAGGCGTCTGTGGTGGTGGCAGAGTATACAGGCGGCTGTGGTGGTGAGAGTATACAGGCGTCTGTGGTGGTGGCAGAGTATACAGGTGGCTGTGGTGGTGAGAGTATACAGGCGGCTGTGGTGGTGGCAGAGTATGGTGGTGGCAGAGTATACAGGCGTCTGTGGTGGTGGCAGAGTATACAGGCGGCTGTGGTGGTGGCAGAGTATACAGGCGGTTGTGGTGGTGGCAGAGTATACAGGCGGCTGTGGTGGTGGCAGAGTATACAGGCGGCTGTGGTGGTGGCAGAGTATACAGGTGGCTGTGGTGGTGGCAGAGTATACAGGCTGCTGTGGTGGTGGCAGAGTATACAGGCTGCTGTGGTGGTGGCAGAGTATACAGGCGGCTGTGGTGGTGGCAGAGTATACAGGTGGCTGTGGTGGTGGCAGAGTATACAGGCTGCTGTGGTGGTGGCAGAGTATACAGGCGGCTGTGGTGGTGGCAGAGTATACAGGCGGCTGTGGTGGTGGCAGAGTATACAGGCGGCTGTGGTGGTGGCAGAGTATACAGGCTGCTGTGATGGTGGCAGAGTATACAGGCGGCTGTGGTGGTGGCAGAGTATACAGGCGGCTGTGGCGGTGGCAGAGTATACAGGCGGCTGTGGTGGTGGCAGAGTATACAGGCGGCTGTGGTGGTGGCAGAGTATATTGGAGTCTGTGGTGGTGGCAGAGGATAGAGGTGTCTGTGGCGGTGGCAGAGTATACAGGCGTCTGTGGCGGTGGCAGAGTATACAGGCATCTGTGGCGGTGGGAGAGTATACAGGCGTCTGTGGCGGTGGCAGAGTATAGAGGCGTGTGTGGCAGTGGCAGAGCATACAGGCGTCTGTGGCGGTGGCAGAGTATACAGGCGTCTGTGGCGGTGGCAGAGTATACGGGCGTCTGTGGCTGTGGCAGAGTATACAGGCGTGTGGTGGTGGCAGAGTATACAGGTGTCTGTGGTGGTGGCAGAGTATACAGGCGTGTGGTGGGAGAGTATACAGGCGTGTGGTGGCAGAGTATACAGGCGTGTGGTGTTGGCAGAGTATACAGGCGTGTGGTGTTGGCAGAGTATACAGGCGTGTGGTGGCAGAGTATACAGGCGTGTGGTGTTAGCAGAGTATACAGGCGTGTGGTGTTGGCAGAGTATAGAGGCGTGTGGTGTTGGGAGAGTATACAGGCGTGTGGTGGCAGAGTATACAGGCGTGTGGTGGCAGAGTATAGAGGCGTGTGGTGGCAGAGTATACAGGCATGTGTTGGCAGAGTATACAGGCGTGTGGTGTTGGCAGAGTATACAGGAGTGTGGTGTTGGCAGAGTATACAGGGGTGTGGTGGCAGAGTATACAGGCATGTGGTGTTGGCAGAGTATACAGGCGTGTGGTGGCTGAGTATACAGGCGTGTGGTGTTGGCAGAGTATACAGGCGTGTGTGGCAGAGTACACAGGCGTGTGGTGTTGGCAGAGTATAGAGGCGTGTGGTGTTGGCAGAGTATACAGGCGTGTGGTGTTGGCAGAGTATACAGACCCTTGTTAGTGACTCTGTGCCCTCTTCAGCAGATACAGACACTTGTTAGTGATTCTGTGGTCTCTGCAGCAGATACAGACACTTGTTGGTGACTCTGTGCCCTCTGCAGCAGATACAGACACTTTTTGGTGACTCTGTGCCCTCTGTAGCAGATACAGACACTTGTTGGTGACTCTGTGCTCTCTGCAGGAGATACAGACACTTGTTGGTGACTCTGTGCCCTCTGCAGCAGATACAGACACTTGTTGGTGACTCTGTGCTCTCTGCAGCAGATACAGACACTTGTTGGTGACTCTGTGCCCTCTGCAGCAGATACAGACACTTGTTGGTGACTCTGTGCCCTCTGCAGCAGATACATACACTTGTTGGTGACTCTGTGCCCTCTGCAGCAGATACAGACACTTGTTGGTGACTCTGTGCCCTCTGTAGCAGATACAGACACTTGTTGGTGACTCTGTGCTCTCTGCAGCAGATCCAGACACTTGTTGGTGACTCTGTGCTCTCTGCAGCAGATCCAGACACTTGTTGGTGACTCTGTGCTCTCTGCAGCAGATCCAGACACTTGTTGGTGACTCTGTGCCCTCTGTAGCAGATACAGACACTTGTTGGTGACTCTGTGCCCTCTGTAGCAGATACAGACACTTGTTGGTGACTCTGTACCCTCTGTCTGTACATGTGTAGTACAGTTCAGTTGTGTCGCTCTGCTCGGATCTCATGGCTGGACATTAGGGGGAGCTCTGCTATTCCGCCTTCTAGCTCTGAGTCTGTTCCTGATTTCTCTCCTCTCATTCTGTCTATCTGACTGTGGGATTACAACAATGTGGATGCACAGAGGAAAGCAGCGATACTTGTGCGACTTCTTCCTCTGAGGAGCAGGACTGTGGAGACTCCTGGGCACCATGTTTGTGGAGTCGGTGTTCTGTGATGGAAGGCTGAGCTATGCTGTGAGTACTGACACGCCCCTCTCACTCCCATTGGCGGGCGGCGGCAACAGGAGGATGTGAGTGGCTGCCGTCACCCGCCCACAGCCCCTACACCGCAAGTCGGACAGCACCGAGGCACCAGCGGTGAGAGGGGCGAGGGGTGAGGGGAGGAAGGCACCGCCAGCATCCGGGCAGCGTCGGCCTTGCGGGGCCGACGGTTGCCAAGATGGCGGCGGTGTGAGGTAGTGCGGCGGCACTGCGAGCGATGACGCGTAATGCGGCAGCGGCTCGCGATGACGCTGCGCGTCATCGCTCGCAGTGGCGCAAAGGAGTCTGGGATTCGGCTACAGTGCCCGAATTCCAAACTCCCGATTATATAAGTAGATGTGTGATAAAGTCCTGTATATGTTTGAGTATTAGGCTACATTCAGACTGTACTTTTTTGATAAGTTTTTTGCAGTGCACTGCATAAAACGGATCACTCAAATTAAATCTCAGCCAAGTCAATGGGTTTTTACTTTTTGCCATTCAGACAGAGCACTTTTAAAGTGATGTATTTTTATTCTTTGGGAGAGCTCGGTTTTAGGAAAGTGCATGTCAATTTCTGTGCCGTTTTTCCCATAGGAGTCATACTAAATGGAAAAAAAAATGCAGCAAAAAACGGATCAGAAAAGGGTGATCTGTTTATTTCTGCTTTTGGGAGAACAGATCCTGTTTGCAGCTAAAAAACGCAGCAGAACGGAGGAGAAAAAAACACACAGTCTGAATGTAGCCTTAAGACTGATGAAGTGAAAGGAAGGAACATAATAAATTGACAAAGAAGACTTAAAAATCCCCATGATGTTACAATCCTTGTTCAAATGAATGTAGACATAAAGATAACGTAAACCTATCCTGGTAATAATTCACACCTTTCAGTCATGTTTGTACTTCGACACGTGCAGTTTTCATTTTCTACTACGGTAAGTGAAAATCTGCTTGCATACAAGCCACATCACCCTGATTCATTGTGTGCATTTTTGAAGTCACTTTCTTTTTTTGTATTGTGATATTGGCTGCCATTTTTGGCGTCAAATTATTATAAGTGGTGCACACGATTCAAGAATTTGGTGTAAAATCCAAAATAATCATTTTTTCTGACTAGAACGATTTTTGTGACTCTTTAGCACAAAATGACACTTTTTCTTGCAAAATTGAGCCCAAATATTGGCATGCTCCAAAAAAAAAACCCACCAGGGGTAGAGTGAAGTTGAGTTGCGCCAAATTATGTATTTTGCAAACAAAAAAACCCACAGGCAAGGACATAAAAGACTGAATAAAAATTTTGAAAATAGGATAATGAATAGAGGGGCAAACAAAAAAAAGTTGTGAAAACCTAAAAAACTAAACAAAATAACAACAGGCGCCAAGGCAATGATGTAACAGGGGCCATAGATTATGGAGGGAATTTACTGAAACATTTTTTCTAATGTTATTTTCTTGCATATTTTGCATTTTCACATCTCACTTGATTAGAGCTTGGACATACTGGCGCTGAAACTCGGACGACTGCAATGTGAGTAAAATCGCATTGCAGTCGGACCAATGTTAGTCAATGTCCGAGAGCACATTTCCAAGTGTCGGACATTTTTTCTCGTCTGATTCACGAATGACGAGTCAGTCACAATATGCTGCGACAGTATACGAGTGTCGGACTAGACTCACCAATGCAAGTCTATGGGTCCAACAAAAAACATGTACCACACTCAGACCGCACACGGACCATCCGAGTCGGTTGCGATTTTTAATTAATACATTATCATTCTGTAGCTTAGACAACTGTAAAAAATGCTCCTATAAATGATTCTACAGTAATAGCTGCTGAATAAAAAAATGGATTGCACTCGGACAGCACACGGAAGCCACACTGACCAAAACTCGGATGACACTCGTCCGACTTTCAGATCCATTTTTGCACTCACCAGTGTGTTTCCAGCCTTAGATGGACACCAATCCTGCCTGAGCTATTGTAAAATTTGAAGACTAGCTTTACAGCAGGTGCTTGTGAGACGACGACCTATTGATTTCTATTGGAAAGTATTGTGGATATCCTTTTGTGACTTCACTTTTTAACTCCTGCAATCTATTTTCTAAGATATATCAGACTCATCATTATTGATTAGATGTTGTTTACATTTATTTTCGACACCTAGGATTACATTCCTTTACAATAAAAAATAATTGCCATCTCACTAGCTGCCTTTTCTGTGTGTCAGGTTCTATATTCAAGCAATGACAGGTAAATATTGGTGCAGGAGTGAGAATACAAATCATTATTTCTAAAATACAAGAGCATCTTGTTTTAGCTCAGAGCAGTCATTCTTAACTAGCACTGATCTTTCGGCAACAGACATAAAAGAGTGTCACTGCCATTCATTGTCAGGGCTGGGAATGTAATGTAGAACATAAACAAATTTCCAGCACGCAGCGATTTCAATTTTGTCTTGTTCTCCACATTGAAATGGATGCTGAAATAAGAACTTCATTTCAGGAAAAGAAAGGTGGGTGCTATTTGCAGATTGCCGGCAATTGAAATAAAAATTCCACAATTTGAAACCAGGCAAAATTGAATGTCAAACTAAAATGTGTTACAGGCATTCCTACAGTTCAGATAATTGCAATCTGCTGTATCTGCAGCACCTGTAGTAAGTGCATATAATCTTCAGATGTATGGTCTAAATATTTCAATAGGTATTCCAACAAAGTGAATAGTAATATCAATACATCAATACAAATGTGTTTACATGGTTCAATATTTATAAGATTGTGAGCCCTCGCGGACAGGATCTTCTCCCCTCTTGTATCTGTACGACCAAATTGTCCACATTTATTGTACTTGTCCTTGTCTGCCATTTTAGCATGTAAAGCGCCATGGAATTTAATGGCGATATATAAATAAATAATAAGAAGAAAAATTTGATCTTAAGGTCATTTAAGGATCAATAGCCGTGGCGGCCAGTTTTTTGTTTTTAATACTTTAATATTCTCATCCAGTGCCTTTCCAAAAAGTCATGATGTTTTATCTCTCTATTTACGTCATTATCTGGGTCAGTACAATTACATCGATTTAGAATGTTTTCTTTTTCTTTTTGCTCCATTTGGAGTATTCATGACTTGATCACTTGGGAGACAATATAAAAAATGGTAACAATTGTTGCATTCATTTAAGATTTGTGTTTACCGATTGGAATAAATAATGTGATATTCTTATATTTCAGATTATATATTATATATATTTTTATATTCCAGATAATACACTGTGTTCAAATTATTATGCAAAAAGAGTTTAGGAGTGATAAGGTTAGAATTTTTTTGTTTGTCATTTAAACTCATTGATGGTGATGTGTGTCAAGGTGGGTTTACACGTTGCGATATCGGCGTCCAATTTCAATGAAAAGTCACGTGGTTCGATCGTTGGAGCCGATATCGTTCCTGCGTTGTATGGTGTGAACGTTCAATAAGATGCAGGAACGATGTCAATGCGATATCGGGGATTGAATGAGCATGCTCTCCAATGCTCCGATATTGAATGGAGATTGGAGCCGGATTGTGCTGTGTGACAGCCCAACTCCGATGTGTAGGGCAATGTCACACATTGACTCCAATGTTAACTGGTCGTTCCTGCGTCGGGGGGCGTAGACATCGTACGGACGTTGCATCCCGATATCGCGCCGTGTAAACCTCCGATGCGATGCAGGGAAAAGCGCGCACAAAAAGCGTGCTCCCGCGTCGTTGGTTACGATATCGGGCCGATATCGGGACGTGTAAACCCACCTTCAGGGCTCTTTATATCACTGAAAGCAATTGCAGATACCTGTGCAAATTAGTTTGGCAGGTGTGTCCAAATAAAGGCAAGACTACTTAAGAAGGCTGTTCCACATTATTAAGCAGCCTACATTTTTTGCCAAAACGGGAAAAAAAAAGCATGTGTCGGCTGCTGAGAAGCAACAAATTGTGGAGTATTTAGGTCAAGGTATGACTACAATCAACATTGCCAAGACACTTGATCGTGATCATCGCAAAATCAAGAAGTATATAGCTGATTTCCAGCAAACACGTGTGCGTGCTGATAAGGAAAAATTGAGGACTCTTTCCAACAGGCAATTGCGTCAGGTTAAAAGAGCAGCTGTAAAAAAGCCTTGTCATAGCAGCAGACAGGTTTTTGAAGCTGCTGGTGCCTCCAACATCCCCCGAACAACAAGATGCAGGGTCGTTCAGAGGTTTGCAGCTGTGCGTAAGCCATCCTGTCGACCACCTCTATCCACTGCACACAAGCAGAAAGGGCTCCAGTGGGCCAAACGATACATGAAGACTAACTTCCAAACTGTTTTTTTCACCGATGAGTGCCGTGCAACGCTCGATGGTCCAGATGGATGGAGTGGAGGATGGCTGGTTGATGAACACCCCATGAAAACACGGCTAAGGCGCCAACAAGGAGGAGATAAAGTAATGTTTTGGGCTGGAATCATGGGGAGAGAGATTGTCGGCCCCTTTATGATCCCTGAAGGGGTAAAGATGAACTCCATAATCTATGTGGAGTTTCTAAAACAGCACTTCCTGCCATGGTTCAATAGGAAGAACTGTGCTTTCCGCAGCAAGATCATTTTTATGCATGATAATGCACCGTCACATGCTGCAAATAACACATCTGCATCTCTGGCTGCTATGGGCATAAAAGAGGACAAACTTATGGTGTGGCCACCATCTTCTCCTGACCTCAACCCCATTGAGAACCTCTGGAGCATCATCAAAAGGAGTGTCTATGATGGCGGGAGGCAGTTCACATCTAAGTAACAGTTCTGGGAGGGTATTCTGTCCACGTGCAAAACAATTGAAGCACAAACCATACAAAAACTGACAAATTGAATGGACGAGAGAGTTCAGAAGCTTCTTTAGAACAAATGTGCAAATGTAACATCACCTAGAATAAAGTTTTGACTTGAAAACTGTTTTATTCCCTGCCTGATGACCTGATCTCTCAACTCAAATCGTCCTTCTCCTTTAGGTGGCAGACCACTGCATTAAAATATTTAGGAATCTTGATACCGGCTGACCTTAACGCAACATATGCTCTGAACTATGTCCCTCTCCTGCAGAAAACCATATCAGATCTTAAACGGTATAACAGACCTCAGCTATCTTGGTTCGGGCGGGTGGGAGTGATCAAAATGGATATTTTACCCCGATTCCTCTATCTCTTTCAGACAGCTCCAGTGCAGGTTCCGGATTGTTTTTTCAGGCGTCTGCAATCGGCCATTAACAGCTTTATTTGGGGAGCAAGGAAACCACGGACGCGGTTTTCAGTCCTGGTGAGACCTAAAGTTAAAGGGGGGTAGGCCTTCCTGATTTTAAACGTTATTATCAGGCAGTCTTGCTCTCTAGGATTGTCGACTGGAGGTTCAGTGATGCCCATAAACAGTGGGTGCTCCTGGAGAAACTTCTATCACCCTCCTCCTTGTACTGGCTGCCTTGGCTGGGGGGGACTGGACGCCCACCTGTGACGGGCTTCCCTCCCCTCACACAAACTGTTTTGAGGTTCTGGGATAGATCATACACGAAATTACGTTTGACTTCCCGATTGAGCAGACTGAGTCCCCTTTTTGACAATCCAGCCTTCCCCCCTGCAATGAATAGATCTAGGTATCTGTGCTGGTCACAACTAGATGGAGTGGGGCTGGGACAAGTGAGGGATAGGCTTGCGGGGCTCTCCGGCGTGGGGGGGTTGCGAGGTCCTGACGATGCGGCTCCTTTGTCCTGGTTGGAGTTTATGCAGTTGCGAAGTTTTCTCTACAATATTTCAATAGGGGCGCTAACTCCGTTTGAATCCCTGATGCTCCCCACCGAGGGTCCCTCCATGTGGTTTCGGTGCTCTATAGCCTGATCCTGAACTCGCTCCACACTGGCACGCTTGGATTTATGGAGGCTTGGGAGAGAGATCTGGGGATCACCTTTTCTGAGGCAGACAGCTTAAAAATTTTTACTCTTGTGCACAAGATGACAATGTCTAGTCAAGCGCAAGAGAGAAATTATAAATTGCTGACGCGTTGGTACAGATGCCCTACCCTGCTCCACAGGATTAACCCGGAAGTCTCAGACACTTGCTGGAGATGCGGTTCTGCTGTGGGCTCTATGCTTCATGTCTGGTGGTCCTGCGATCTCCTGCAACCCTTCTGGGCCTCGGTTTTCGATGCCTTCCATCTAATGACTGGGGTCCGCCATGAACCCTCTCCACAATTAGCTCTGTTATCTCTGATACCCGGCTCGATAACCTCCATCAAAAAGGGGATTCTGAGGTTCTGCCTAATAGCTGCCAGGGCAGTTATTCCCCGACACTGGAGGTCCACTGAGGTCCCCACCACGGTGGAATGGATATCTGAAATGGATAGGTTGCACCGTATGGAATCGCTTGCAACGGGAGATAGTGACGCCGGGTATGAACAGGGGCGCACTTGGTTCCTCTGGCAATCCTTTAAGGAGGGCCAGGGGTTCTTGACTTGGTTGCGCACCTACTCGTAATTTCCAAACACCTGGGCGTCTAGACTGCTGGGTCTTTCCCATTCCCCCCCCCCTCTTACCCCTCCTACCCCTTTCTAATTTTTCTCTTTTTTTCTTCTCCCTTCTTATGTCTCAGTGTATACATTTCTCATTGGCTGTGTGTGTTTTCTAAGTTTTGATCCAGACGTGATTTTCAGGTAATGAAACATGCATTCTCTTGTTGGAGGTTTTACTGGTGTCCCTTTGTACCTGATTTCTTACAGCTGTAATATGCCACTGTACTAGGATCTGGATTCTGTATTGGTTATTTCTATTGTTATGCTTGTTTGAAACTTTAATAAATATATTTACAGAAAAAAAAAAAAAGAAAACTGTTTTATTTCATTTTGTAATAAGCTGATAATGCTTATAATTTCACAATTGACCATTTTTTTGTTCAAAATAAAAATAAAAAGGTTGAAAACTCTGCTGTGCATAATAATTTGGAACATACATTTTGAGTGTTTATTATTTTTAAAAATATACTGTTTTCATAGGCAGTTTTTAAAAAAAAAATTCCAATCATACTAGAATAGTAGATGACTGGAAAATAACAATGACTGCAATTCATATAGGTAATTTAGTGAAAATATGAGGAAATATTGTTTGCATAATAATTTGGAACACAGTGTATATTCTTATATTTCAGATTTTTTTTGGACAGTGGCAATACCAATGTAGTAAAGCAAAGTCCTGCGAAATCTTTTTTATACAGTAGAAGATTTGAACAGTTAAATTGTTTCCAATTGTATAAAAACAGTGCATGACTGCTATTTAAAGGGGTTATCCAGGTTTTTATTTTGCCACAAGGCTAAGAACGTACAGGCAGGTTGTTGCTAATTACCTTTCACAGCAATCAGGGCTGGTTCATGGTTTTTGTGTGTCACGGGTAAAAAAGTCTCTGTAGGCTTCTTAAATACATACTGGTTGTATGTATATAACGGCTGCAAACTGTATTATACAGGGTGGGACATTTATATGGATGCACCTATATAAAATTGGAATGGTTGGTGATATCAACTACCCATTTGTGGCACATTAGTATATGGGAGGGGGAAAACTTTTCCAGATGGGTGGTGACCATAGTGGCCATTTTGAAGTTGGCCATTTTGGATCCAACTTTATTTTTTTCAATGGGAAGACGGTCATGTGACACATCAAACTTTTTGAGAATTTCATAAGAAAAACAATGGTGGGCTTGGGTTTAATGTAATGTTATTCTTTCATTAGTTATTTACACGTTTATGACCACTTATAAAATGTGTTCAAAGTGCTGTGCATTGTATTGGATTGTCAATTCAACCCTCTTCTCCCACTCTTGACATACTGATAGCAACACTGCAGAAGAAATTCTAGCACAGGCTTCCAGTATCCGTTGTTTCAGATGCTGCACATCTCGTATCTTTACAGCATAGACAATTGCCTTCAGATAAGGGATGAGGCAAACCTTTTTGTAAATGGTGAAGTTAACAAACAAATGACCGCTATTGGTCTGACACTAACCCAAAGTAGGATAGATCCCTCCAAGACTGTTGAAACACAAAAATTGATGGCATGGTGTGGTATATGGGGCACAAAGATAGTGGGCCATTCTTCATCAATAGAATAACTTCTGAATGCCACTGGATATTCTGGAATTAAATTGCTACTATTCAGATATCCAGTGGTATTGAGGTTTCCATTGATGAAGAATGGCCCCACTATCTTTGTACCCCATATCACACACCATCGCATCAATTTTTGTGTTCCAACTGTCTTGGAGGGATCTATTCACTGTGGGTTACTGTCAGAGCAATAGCAGTGGGTTTTGTTCTTAACTTCACCAGTCACAAAAACGTTTGCCTCATCACTCATCTGAAGGCAATTGTCTATGCTGTGAAGATACGAGATGTCCAGCATCTGAAACAACAGATACTGGAAGCCTGTCCTAGCATTTATTCTCCGATGTTGCTATCAGTGTGTTAAACGTGGGAGAAAAGGGTTGCATTGACAATCCAATACAATATGCAGCACATATTTGATAAGTGGTCATAAACTTGTAAATAACTCATGAAACAATAAAGTTATGTTAAAACCAAGAACACCATTGTTTTTCTTATGAAATTCTCAATATGTTTGATGTGTCACATGACCCTCTTCCCACTGAAAAAATTAAGATGGATCCAAAATGACCAACTTCAAAATGGCCACCATGGTCACCACCCATCTGGAAGAGTCCCCCCTCCCATATACTAATGTGCCACAAACAGGAGGTTGATATCACCAACCATTCCCATTTTATTTAGGTGCATCCATATAAATGGACCACCCTGTATATCTATATACAGCTCTGGTAAAAATTGCAAAATTTTTAGTTTCTCTGATTTTTCTCTTTACAGGTATATTTTTGAGTAAAATGTACATTGTTCTTTTATTCTATAAACTACTGACAGCATGTCTCCAAAATTCAAAGTTAAACAATTTGTATTTATTTGCAGCAAATTAGAAATGATCAAAATAATAAAAAAGAAACAGTGCTTTCAGACCTCAAATAACGCAAAGAAAACATGTTCATATTCATTTAGAAACATCAATGCTAATGTTTTAACTCAGGAAGAGTTCAGAAATCAATATTTGGTGGAATAACCACGATGTTTAATCACAGCTTTCATGCGTCTTGGCATGCTTTCTCCCAGTCTGGGAACTTGCTATCAACCTTATGGAGACAGCTAAGTAGGTGAGGAGATTGTAGTCACTTCCCTCCTCTCAGATATATGCAAATTTTCACTTCACTAAGGAAGTGGAGAAACTCCAGTGCCACACTTAAGCAGCTCCTCAAAGTCATGACTTTGAGGAGCTGCTTAAAGGGAACCTGTCACCTCCAAAACGCCTCCTAAGCTATCAAAACATGTCCCTGCAGCATCCCATCGCTAATCTCACACTTCTTTTGTCTCCTAAAAGCATCCTGTGAAAGTGCATAAAAACGTTTTATATACTCATTAGTGATTATAATTAGCAGTGACTATACTCTTTAGTCACCAAGGGGGCTGTCTTGTAGCTCCAGGATCCACCCTGTCTGTGTGTGTTCTGCTATGATGTGCAGGCATTGCCCTCCCCTCTCTCTATCACTCACAGAATGCAAATCATTAGTCCTGCCTTTAGTTTCACAGCAGCACAGACAGAGAGAGGCTGGATCCTGGAGCTGCTAAACAACACCCCTGGTGACTAAAGAATATGGCCCCTTGCTAATTATAATCACTAATAAGTAAGTATTAAAACGTTTTTATGCACTTTCACAGGATGCTTTTAGGAGACAAAAGAAGTGAGATTAGTGATGGGATGCTGCAGGGACATGTTTTGATAGCTTAGGAGGCGTTTTGGAGGTGACAGGATCCCTTTAAATGTGGCACTGGAGTTTCTCCACTTCCTTAGTGAAGTGCAAATTTGCATTCTACCAGTCTTTCACACTACTTTTGGGTCACCTTATGCCACTCCTGGCACAAACATTTAAGCAGTTCTTCTTTGTGTGATGGCTTGTGACTATCCATCTTGCTCTGGATTACATTCCAGAGGTTTTCAATGGGGTTCAGGTCTGGAGATTGGGCTGGCCATGACAGGGTCTTGATGTGGTGCTCCTTCATCCACACATTGGATGACCTAGCTGTGTGGCATGGAGCATTGTTCTGCTGGAAAAAACAGTCCTCAGGGTTGGGGAACATTGCCTGAGCAGACAGAAGCAAGTGTTTTTCAAGGATAACCTTGTACACGGCTTGATTCATATGTCCTTCACAAAGATTAACCTGCTCAATTCCAGCCTTGCTGAAGCATCCCCAGATCATCACCAATCTCCACCAAATTTCACAGGGAGTGCAAGACACTGTGGCTTGTACGCCTCTCCAGGTCTCTGTCTAACCATTAGACAACCAGGTGTTGGGCAAAGCTGAAAATTAGACTCATCAGAGAAGATTACCTCACTCCAGTCCTCTATGGTCCAATCCTTATGGTTTTTGGCAAACGTCAGCCTCGTCTTTGGCAAACTTCAGCCAATCCTTATGGTTTTTGGCAAACTTCAGCTTTTGCTTCTCATTGATGAAAGGATTTTTTCTAGCTTTACATGACTTTAGCCCTG
This sequence comes from Allobates femoralis, assembly GCA_033576535.1. NCBI lineage: Eukaryota > Metazoa > Chordata > Amphibia > Anura > Aromobatidae > Allobates > Allobates femoralis. The sequence goes on from JARQOC010000002.1 coordinate 502,938,445, forward strand.
CCTCTAGGAGCCTATTACGAACTGTTCTTGCCATGCACTTCACCCCAGCTGCCATTTCTTTTGTAGATCACTTGATGTCATCCTGCGGTTGCTGAGTGACATTTGAATAAGATGATGGTCATCCCGGTCAGTGGAGAGTCGCTTTCGCCCTCTGCCGGGTCTGTAGCTTGTCACCAATGTCTGCTGCTTCACTTTGTTGTAATGGGCTGTCATCTTAGAAATTTTAAGGATGGAGGCAACATGACACTCACTGTATCCCTCTGGTAGTAAAGCCAGAATTGAGCCCTTCTTTTCCTCACTCAAGACTTTTCTTTTCAACTCCTTTAACATGATTAAAAGTTATTTTTTTCATTCAAATTACTTTTGGGCTATTGCTAGCACTTGTTTTGCAATCCAGCTTGTTCTATTGCAAGAGGATTGTGAAGACCATAGTAGAGTTTTTTTTATACTTTCATTAAATAAGATAAGATTTGGTTCAGGTGATCGCCTAATCAGAAGCACATTAAGTAGAATGAGGTGTACTTTGGTTGGAATTCAACTGACACTAGAATGGAATGGCCGTCAGACATGTACAGATGGTGATTTTAGAAAACTGTGCAGTGGTCTCTTAATTTTGCCAGAGCTGTGTATATATAATGCCCATAAATATAATCTCTCTAGTTCGCTGACTACTCCTCGTGCGCTGTCCCTCCCCCCTGTGCAGTCTCTCACCGTGTGTGGTTTCTTCCACCCTGTGTGCTGTCTCTCATCTCTGTGCCCATCCCCCCGTGCGGTGTCTCTCCTCTCTGTGCCTGTCTCTCCCATGCACTATGTCTCTCCCCTGTATGCTCTCTCCCCATCTACGTCCTGTGCGCTGTTCTCCCCTCTCTGTGCCTGTCTTCCCCCTGTGCGGTCTCTCTCCGTGCACCATCTCCCCTCTCTGTGCCAGTCTCCCCTGTGAGCTGCATTTCCCCCCTACACCTGTCTCCACCCTGTGTACTGTCTCCCCTCTCTGTGCCTGTCTCCCCCTGTGCACTGTTTCTCCCCTTTCTCATTCCTGTGTGCTGTGTATCTGCTGCCCCCTGACAGATGTGGCCTCCTAGGCACTGTGATTGCTCCTGACAGGGGGCCCCCTGTGCACAGTCCCCCCCTGCTCTCATTCCTAATCTATGTGGCAGACGCTGAGCAGGCATCTGACTGTAGTGAATCAGCAGTGTATCTCTATCTCCTGCACCGCAAGTATAGTGACACTGCTGTTGGCCACCAAAAGTTGGACGCTGTGCTCAGTGCCTGACGCCCAGGTTAGGAGGGAGAGCAGGGTGGACAGCGCACAGGGGGCCCCCTGTAGGGGCAAATACACAGTGCCAAGGCGCCCACAGCTATCAGGGGGAAGAGAAAAGGGAGGAAGCAGTCCAAGCACACTGCAGGGGACACAGTCTGGCAAGCAGCATGGACAGTGTCCCAGATGGGAAGTGGGCCCCCCTGGCAGCCCATGGGAACTCCACATGCCTGGGTGCACACGCCAGCCTTGACTGCAAGTACTGCAAAAGTCTTTTAGGGATAGGACTCTACTGGCTTTGCATGTCTAGTGACTAGTGATGAATGAGTATACTCATCACTATTCGTCACTTGCACAGATATTAAGGTATTCGGGCGACTCTGTATTCTGCGAGTATTTTGGATCTTACTCGTGATATTCAAGTGAGCTGCCTAGCATGTCTGCTGACTGATTTTTAGCCAATAAACATGCTGGGATTGCTTGTCAGTCAAAGTAATGCCATATTCATCTTTGATAATGGGATTGCTATGATTGGCAGGTGCAGTATAACCAAAGTAAAAAAGATGCTCTAACTGAATAAGCGATGAGGTATTGGGGGGCTGTAAAAAGCCAGAGATGGGATGATAATGTCCTCAAACTGCTTGGGAACAGTATACAGACATAATGTAGACTATGTCTGCATGTCATTCTGCCATACAGCTGTCTGCTCTGAGTGACAGGATCTACTGAAGACAGATATATAGATAGTAGAATAGGTATAACAGATTTACTAATCTCTTGCTGCTGCTTCCGGGGCCACCCATTGAGCTTCATGCATATTCACTTCACTGACCAACAAACAGGAAATCACAGACACTCACACTCTGTGAGAGAGTCTGTGTTTTGTTGTTGCAGTCAGACTGCATTTCCACAATGTGAACAGTGATTGTGCTTAGTTGCCATACACATTAGTGTCAGGGGCTGCTGTTGGGGAAATGGTGCCCTGTGTATGCAGGCTGCTGTTGTTGGTGCTGCATCGGATCCCTTGGGGATGGATCGGTGCGGTGGCTGGGCACGCTGGTGGCCTCAATCACCTGCTCCTTTGTTGGAGGAGGTGAGAGGTGCTGCACTTGTGCCCCCTTTGCTATGGGTATGCACAGTGACTGGCAGGCTGCTTGGTCTGGGGTAGTGAGAGCGGAGCCCCTCTATGAGGATCCGTCAACCCTCCAAGGGTGGTGTATGCTGCCTTGGGATCCCCATGCTCTGTGTAGAGCAGCACCTTTGGCGTAGAATTAAAAGTTAAATAAGAATTAAGTAGTAAAATTAAAAGTAAGAATAAAAAATGTTGATGTGGTCTGCGCTACAGACACACATGTGCCTCCTGCCACACTACGCAAGAACGGACTAGCTACGTCCACGCATGGGTGTATACTGCAGGAAGGAGGACTTAACTTTTTTCTATACTTAGAGTCCCCTCCTAGTGGCAGAAAAGCATACACCCATCGTCCGGTGTCCCCCAATGATGCGAAGGAGAAACAATGTTTTTTTTTCTTTTTGATGCATGTAAAGCATGATAGATTCTCATGGTTGTTATTCTGTATTTTCCATCAGTTGACATACCTGAAGAAGACCATAAGGTGGAAAAGTCTGTGATTCAAACCTTTTTTGCTCAACTTTTGTGCTTGATTGCTCCCACAATAAAAAGTGCAACTTGATTGGATTCCAAGTGGTCTTGTTTTGGGTACTATTTAATGAAATTGCCAGTTGAAGAGATGTGAGGTGCCTCCTACTTCTCTTCTACTCTGGTTAGAGCCTGTTGTGCTCTCCTCTGAAGGGAGTAGTACACACAGTTGTAGGAAATGTTCAGTTCTTGGCAATTTTTGGCATGGAATAGCTTCATTTTAAAAACAAGAATAAACTATCAGTTTCACATTAAAGTTCTCTTTTTCTGGCTATTTTGAGAGTTTCATAGAACAAACAAATGTAATGCTCCAGATTCTCAACTAGCTCAAAGGAAGGTAAAGTTTATAGCTTCTCTAATCAACCAAACCATTTTCAGCTATGCTAACATATTTGTACAAGGGTTTTCTAAACATTCTTCTTAAGGCCCAGTTACACACACAGATAATTGTGTAGAGATTGTTCGCAGTGAAATCATGGACACATTGTTCCATTTGTATACGGCCTCAAAATGGAACAATGTAGCCATGATTTCACTGCAACCAGAGATCTGCAAACAAACTCTGCACATTTATCTGTGTGTGTAACTGGGCCTTTACACAGTTAGCAAACACAATGTACCATTAAGATACTGGAGTGGTAGTTGTTGGAAATAGGCCTCTATACACCTATGTAGATATTGCATAAAAAGCAGATGTTTATAGCTAGAATAGTAATTTACCACATTAACAATCTATAGAGTGTATTTCTGATGCATCTAATGTTAGCTTCATTGAAAAAAAATGTGCTTTTCTTTCAAAAATAAGGAAATTTCTAAATGACCCTAAACTTTTGAATGGTAACGTACATCCTATTAGCTGAATGTTAGCAACTTTTGTACACTGCTCAAAGTCTATATATGTCTCAGGTTCCACATTCCAATGCTATCTTAGGTTTCTTTTTAACAAAAAAAGATAGCATCTGTTATGCTAAAATACACACCAGTCCTCCATTTTACAGAGGACAGATACTTTGAGACAAAAATAAAGACATTCCCAAAATGGAGTCTAGATATAACAAATGATCCAGAGATCACAAAAGTTTAATAGAGGATTTTGTGATAAAAAATGAGAAATTAATTACATTTTTTTTTTTCAAAACCAGTATTTGAAGTGACTTTGGGGGGGGGGGGGGTCTATAAATGACAGAAAATACCCAAAAGTGACACCATTTGAAAAACTGCACCCCTCAAGGTGCTCTCAAACAAAGTCAAGAACATTATTTACCCTTTAGAAGCTTCACATTTTACTTTTTCCGACAAAAATATTGATTTAGCCTCAAATTTTGCACCTTCACAAGGGTAACTGGAGAAAAGAGGCCATACAATTTGTTGTGCTATTTCTTCGGAGTACGCCGATACACCATATGTGGTGGAAAACTACTGTTTGGGACTCTGAAGGGAAGAAACACCATTTGACTTTTAGAGCGCAAAATTACGTGGAACAGATAACGGATGCCATGTTGCCTTGTCCCTAAAATTTTTGAAACTACACCCCTCAAGGAATTTATCTAGAAGTGTGGTGAGCGCCTTGAACTCACAGGTGCTTTACAAAATTTTATAATGTTGAGCCTTGGAAATGAGAAAATATGGGGGGCGTGGTCTGGAAGCTGATGGCGCCGGCCACATAATCAGGAGCTCCGACGTTCACCCTGCATAACGGCGACTTACAGACAAGCAGACAGCCTTGCCCTGACTACAGAGACGCACATCAGCTTCCTAAACCGGAGGGAATGCCAAGGGCTGCATCCAAACGCCGAGGAGAGCCGGCAAAGGTAACGGACTTCTTCTCTGCTGAGCGGCCCCCTGCAGCCTCTCCCAAGATGCCACCGCTGCACAGATCCCCTGCAGCATCTATTTCCTCACATGGCTCCAGCTCCTCGCGCGTCTCCCGCAGTTGGAGGGGGAGGAAGCCCCGATCACACAGAAATACCCGAGGGAAATGCTGGGCAGCTTGCAGAGCTCCCTCCAGGAAGACTGGAGGGAGATTATGAGAGAGGTCCGCCATGAATTAACTTCCCTAGGGGAACGCACTCACCAGCTTGAAAACAAGATGGGGGAGTTTGCCTCTGCCCGTAATGAACTTGCCACTAACTTTGGGGCCCTGGAGGGAGGCTTAAAACAAGCACAAATAAAGATTTTCTCTCTGGAGGATAAACTAAGAGGAAATGTAAGAGTGAGGGGGATCCCCGAGGGGTCTGGCCAGGAGGAGCTGGAGACCTCGCTTTTGCCCCTGCTGCAACAGATTCTGCCTGAGGAGCCAGTGGGGGACCTAGTCCTTGATAATGACTATAGAATCCCGAAGCCCCCTCATGTACATAAAGATCTTCCAAGTGACATTCTGGTTTCCTTCCGCGCCCACAAAATGGTGGAAAAAGTGAAGAAGGCAATGCGACAGAAGCGTGCTTTGGCTGACCCCTACTCTGGTATATCTATTTTTCCGGATTTATCAGTGGGTATTCTCGCAAGACAAAGGGAGTTTGCCCCCTACTGCAAGATTCTCCGCGAAAAAGGCCTGTTATACAGCTGGGGTTCCCCAGTGTGTGTAAAATTTCGATATAAAAGATCAAATCAGATTTTCAGCTCCCCTAGCCAGTTGGGGAAAGCTTTAAAAGACTGGAACCTAACTCAGGGGAGCGCCAAATCCCCGACTCAAGAAGGCCGGCATAGCGCCGCTGGATGTCAGGAGACAAGGCGTACACTCTCCTCCGGTTGGGAGAAAGCAGGTTGACTGTTCACCACTGCATCAGGGTGGATGTGGCACCTGGTAGACTCTGAAGACTAGATAACTTTCCTCCGGCTTGCTGGATATGCAACCTGAGAGGAAGGTCTGTGTCCATGTGACGCAGATTTGTGGCCCTCACCCTCGAATCGGGCGTCTGCCCACCTTCAAGTTTACATACATGGTCTTGTTTGTTGTGTTTGATTTTTTTTGTTTTAGTTTTTGCTGCTCTTTTTTAGGTTTCTCCTTTTTTTATTTTATTCTATTTCTTTTTTGTGCTTTACCTTGCCAGAATGTACTGCGGTTACTTTGTTGGGAAAACTGTGTCTTAAATGATGAGTATCAAGATTACCTCACTTAATGTCATGGGGCTCAACTCCCCTGCTAAAAGATCTTTCCTATGGAGGGAGGCTCGTAATTGCAGGGCGGACATACTCTGTCTCCAGGAAACTCATCTGTTAAGCCAGGACAACTTCAGACTCTCACACAGAGACTTCTCCCGGTCCTTCTTTGCTAACCATCCCCAAAAGAAGGCCGGGGTATGTATTTTAATTAAGAACTCCCTCCCATTTCAGCTACTTGAGGTCCAGTCGGGCCCTACTGGGAGATACATTACCCTGCGGTGTGACATTGCAGGGGTTTCTCTTACCCTTGCCACAGTGTACGGCCCAAACGAGGCTCAAATCAGTTATATGAGGTCCTTCCTTGGAAGGGTGGCAGAGGAATCTAAAGGGCCAACTTTGATTTGTGGAGACTTTAAAGGGAACCAACCACCCCCAATGACCCCCCCGGACTATTAATATCAGTCCCTACACACAGCACATACATGTGCTGCAATGATTTTTGCTAAAAAAACTGTTTTGTAAAACTTAAGATAATGCTTTTGAAAGTTTAAACCGAAGGGACGGGTGGGCGTTACTTATCTGTGGCAAAAGCCGAGTAGCAGCTGCCAGTCATCCTCCTTTGTCCCGCAGTAGCAGTTATGGCCAGCCCTTTTCAGCGTCACAGCATGGTGCACGGGCTCGCATGCCCGTGCACACGTCATCATCTACAGCCGGGTTGCGAGCGCGCGCTCTGACTTCCTGCTGTGGAAGTCAGAGCGCGCGCTCGCAACCCGGCTGTAGATGATGACGTGTGCACGGGCATGCGAGCCCGTGCACCATGCTGTGACGCTGAAAAGGGCTGGCCATAACTGCTACTGCGGGACACAGGAGGATGACTGGCAGCTGCTACTCGGCTTTTGCCACAGATAAGTAACGCCCACCCGTCCCTTCGGTTTAAACTTTCAAAAGCATTATCTTAAGTTTTACAAAACAGTTTTTTTTAGCAAAAATCATTGCAGCACATGTATGTGCTGTGTGTAGGGACCGATATTAATAGTCCGGGGGGGGTCATTGGGGGTGGTTGGTTCCCTTTAATGTCGTACCAGATAGACATATGGATTGCTCTGCTGGGGGAGCGGGAGGGGGAAGGAGTTTGGCCCCTTGTGTAGGGAGTTTCGTCTTCATGATGTTTGGCGGTATCTCCTAACTACGGAAAAAGATTACTCCTTCTTCTCGCATAGACATGGGTCGTATTCACGTATTGACTTCTTCCTTGTAAACGACAACTCTTTACCGGCTTGCATCTGTGCGGAAGTGGGACTAATTACATGGTCCGATCATGCTGCGGTCTCTCTGGAGGTGGACCTGGGGCGTAGATCACCCCCCCCCCCGAGCCGCTGGAGATTGAATGTAGGATTGATGTCAGATGGGTCCCTGGTTGCGGAAATGTCCGAAAGGCTAAAAGGACTTTTTTACACTTAATGACAATGGGGAGGTGAGAGATAACGTTATATGGGATGCACACAAGGCATATATCAGGGGCTTGTTTCTCCAAAAAGCATCTCGGCTTAAAAAAGATAGAGACGAAAAGAGGACCCTGCTTGTCCAAAGGCTCCAAGACCTAGAGTCTGAAAACAAGACCTGCCCATCGTTGCGAGGTGCGGCCTTGCTGACGGAGGCCCAGTCAGAATTAAGGGAGCTCCTTCTGCTTCAACATGAGAAACATCTCAGACATTTAAAGTCCAAATTGTAGGAGTCGGGGGACAAAGCAGGAGCCCTCTTGGCGAGGAGGATAATAAAAAGAGCGGAGAGAACTACGGTGGTTAAAATGAATGATTCAGGGGGAGGGGTGGTTTGGGATCTTGTAAAGATTGCTGCAGTATTTGCCCGATATTATAAGGGCCTTTATAATTTAAAGGAGGACATGGGCACTCCTCAACCTACCCAGGAGGATATCGAGTCATTCTTGAGAGATCTGCGGCTTCCCCAGGTATCCCAAACACAGCTGGATGCCCTTAACGCCCCTGTCACCAGAGAAGAGGTCATGAGAGTCATTGGTTCCTCTAAGTGCCTGTCAGCTCCTGGCCCGGACAGGTTACCGAATGACTATTACCGGACTTTTTCGGGTGTTCTGGTGCCATATCTCTCGAGGGTGTTTCAGGGCTGGCAGGGGGAGGGATCAATCCCGTCATCCAATCTGGAGGCCATTATAGTTACCATAGCCGAACCAGGTAAACCCATGGATTCCCCGGGAAATTTTAGGCCAATTTCCTTACTGAATTGCGATCTAAAAATATTTTCTAAATTATTGGCGAACAGACTAGCAGGGGTGGAACCGGACTTAGTGGACCCTGATCAAGTTGGATTTGTCTCCGGGAGGCAGGCTAGAGATGGCTCACGTAGAATGATTGACCTGGTCAATCTAGCAGAATTGGATGGGGTCCCCAGTGTGTTCCTGTCTTTAGATGTCAAAAAGGTGTTTGACAGGGTACACTGGGGATACCTAGTGGCGGTGCTGAGGAAGTTTGGCTTTTTCTGGCCCCTTTCTGTCTGCAGTTTTGTCCCTCTACTCCAACCTTAATGCCAGAGTCCTATCCTCTAGATTTCTCTCGCCTGCCTTCCGGATTTCCAATGGCACTCGCCAGGGATGCCCGCTGTCACTGGTGATTTTCGCCCTGGCGATTGAGCCCCTGGCCGCTGCTCTCCAGTCCCATCCCGCGATTAGGGGTGTCCAGGCGGGATCATATCAGCACATAGTTGGTTTATACGCTGACAACATAATAATATCCTGCTCTGAGGTAGAGGCCTCCCTCCCAGCGGTGATGGAGGTTCTCGAACTATTTTCCAGAGTCTCGTTTTACAAACTGAATGCCTCCAAATCCTTAATGCTTCCGATTGGGGTTGATCTCCTCCCTGGCTCGAGCCACCCCCTTTCAATTCGGACCAGAAGGGATTCCCTACTTGGGTATCATCCTGTGTCCCATGAGGGATCTCGTGCGACGTAACTTTGATCAATTATATAATAATCTCTCGAGGGATGTGGCCGCTCATCCGATCAAGAGCCTCTCTTGGTTTGGGAGGGTGCAGGCCTTCAATATACTACTTCTCCCTAAAATCACAAATGTCTTTAGAGGCCTGCCAGTCTCTTTCCCGAATAGTATGATGAAAAAACTCCACGGTTTGATCGGCAGATACATATGGGCCAATAAAAAGTCGATAATAGTGAGATCAATTTTGCATCTTCCCCTGAGAAGGGGAGGGATGGGTGTTCCAGACTTGAGGAGCATTCATAAATCAGGTGTGTTGGAGGAGGCGAAGTCTTGGTTGTCGGCCCCTACTCATAAAAAAGAGAATTTTGTTTACTTACCGTAAATTCTTTTTCTTCTAGCTCCTAATTGGGAGACCCAGACATTGGTGTATAGCTTCCGACCTCCGGAGGACACACAAAGTATTACACTGAAAAGTGTAACTCCTCCCCTACTGCCTATACACCCCCTCCAGGAGGAATTCCAACAGTTCGGTGCACAAGCAGGAAGGAGGATAAAACCCACACCAAGACCAAAAGGTCCGGAAAACATTGTCGGCCAACAGGGCTGATGTACATGTCGCTCTAACACCAGTCACTCACATACAAGAACCACGCCCGAAGGGCCAACAGGGTGGGTGCTGGGTCTCCCAATTAGGAGCTAGAAGAAAAAGAATTTACGGTAAGTAAACAAAATTCTCTTTTTCTTTTTCGCTCCATTGGGAGACCCAGACATTGGGATGTCCAAAAGCTATCCCTGGGTGGGAAGAGACCCAAGCAAGACAGTAACTTCAAATGTGAGCAACTGCCGCCTGAAGGATCCGTGTGCCCACATTAGCGTCAGCCGAAGCATACGCATGAATCTGATAGTGTTTTGTAAAGGTGTGAAGGCAAACCAAGTGGCCGCCTGACACACCTGTTGTGCCGTGGCCTGATGACATAAGGTCCACGAGGCACCCACAGCACTTGTGGAATGCCCTTAATACCCGCATGCAAAGGGGTACCAGAGGAAAGGTAAGCTTCCTGGATAGGAGCTTTGAATCACCTTTGGTTCTGACCTGTCGTAAGAACGACCAAGGCATCCGCACGGCGAAAAGAAGCCGTGTAGGGGACATAAATCCTGACAGCCCTGACCAGGTCCAAAGTACGGAGAACGTTCTCACACTGGACACCAGAATCAGGACAAAAGGCCGGAAGGGCAATGTCTTGGTTCAGGTGAAACGGAGAAAGCACCTTAGGTAAGAACTCTGCCACAGGCCGGAGCCCCACTTAATCCAGGTGATCACTAGGAATACATTGCCGGCAGCTCTAACCCCCTCCGCAGAAGGGAAAAGGCCCCAGGAAAGGCAACTTTCTGAGCGAGAGAGTCTGGAGAGAGACCTTCCTCAGAGAATCGACAGGCGATTTTTGTAATGCCGCAAGGACCATATTAAGGTCCCAGGGATCCCAAAGGAGATCTGCATGGAGGAACGATGTGAATTGTTCCCTGTACAAACGACGTCACCTGAATAAGGGTAGCCAGACGTCTGATGAATAGCACAGAGAGCGCAGAAGTCTGTCCTTTGAGGGAGCTAAGGGCCAAGCCCCTACGTAACCCTGATTGAAGGAAGTCAAGGAGGGTTGGGAGAAAGGCCAAGGAGACTTTCCATTGAGACAGCACCGAGAAAAAAAGGGGTCTTCCAGACTCCTCTAAAACTCCTTGCCAATGCAGGGTTTCAGGCCCGTCTCATGGTTGCGGCGACTTCCGAAGAGAAGCCACAAAATGTCAGCAACTAGTCTTTAAGAGCCACAAAATCAGGCTGAGGGCCGTAGGGATGTGGTGGAATAATGGACCTTGCGACAAGAGGTCTGGCCGGGAGCTTCCACAGAACTTCCGCCGAGAACTGTAACAGGTCCTGACCCCAGGCCCCCCAGGGCCAGTCTGGGGCGACGACCAGGGCTTGTCGACATTCTGTTCTGAGTTTCCGTAGAACCTTGTGGCACTGAAGGAAACACGTAGGGGAGGCGAAACTGGGACCAGTCCTGGACCAGAGCGTCCGCCTCCGCATCCTTGTGGTCTCGATAGCGAGACATGAAGACCGGAACCATGTGGTTCCACCGAGAAGCCAACAGATCCACGTCTGTGGAGCCTCATCTGTCGGGGCTGAAGAAAGACGCTGGGGTGAAGAGCTCATTCGCCCGCGTCAATACCTTGCCGACATAGGTAGTCGGCCTTCCAATTGTCCACCCCGGGGAAATTGACCGTCGAGATGGACGAGTCGTCGTCCTCGACCCAACGAAAAATTTGTCAGACAATGCCGGAGAATTTCGAGAGCCTCCCTGGTGATCAATATAAGCGACCGCGGTCGCTAAGGCGGACTGAAGCCGAATAAGATTCCTCACCAGGAATCCTCTGAAAAGCCAGTGAAGCCAAGGAAATGGCTTGAATCTGGAGGATGTGGACCAGAAGAATGGATTCCTGCTCCGACCAGATGCATTGATCCCTGTGGTGGAGAAACACGGCGCCCCAACCGAGGAGGCTGGCGTCCGTGGATACTACCAACCAAGAGGGGGGCCGCAGGCCTCTCACTCGAGACAGCGACATGTTAAGCAGCCACCAGAGGAGCGATTCCTACGTTGACAGAGGCAGCGAGATGTGCCTGACGACAGATGATGGAGTCTTGTCCCAACCGCGGAGGATCTGCAATTGCAGGGGACGCAGGAGAAATTGCGCAAACTGTACTGCTGCTATAGCAGTAACCATCTTTCCTAGAAAGTGCATCAGACGACTGATGGAGACTGAACCCGAATGAAGAAGGGATCAGATGTCCTCTAGAATCGACATCTGCTTGCTTAAAGGCAGTATGACCAGAGACGGAACGGAGAGAAAGTCCATTCCCAGAAACGTAAGCGTCTGCGCAGGCAGGAGAGAGGACTTTGGGCCGTCGATCAGCCACCCGAAATGCTGCCGAGAGTCGGGAGTTATCGAGAGACTGAGATGATACTGCTCCGTAGAGAGCTCTGACCCGCAGAACGTCCAAGTATGGGGTTACTGCGCGGACTAGAAATGCAGTACGGCTACCGTTGCTGCCATCGTCTTGGAGAAGACTCACGGAGCTGAGGCCAGGCCGATGAGCAGGGCCACCAACTGAAAGCGCTCCTCCCCCCACCGCGAACCTCAGCCGACGCTGAGGAGCAGGAGCAAAGGGGACGAGTAGATAGGCATCCTGGACATCCACTGAGTCCAGGAAGATCCCAAGCCATAATGAGGCAATCATGTGCCGAATGATTCCATCTTGAAATCTTTGACTGTCGCGAGCCAGATGAGCAGCTTGAGATCCAAAACCGGCCCCACCAAACCGTCATTCTTAGAAACCGTGAATCGGTTTGAACAGAACCCCAGGAGGAGCTCCACATCGGGGACCTGAATCACGACCCTGTCCTGATACAGGGCGTCCAGAGATGAAAGGCCGAAGCCCTAGCTGGCAGGCACGAGTAAAGGCAGAAATGAGTCGGTGGGCCCTAGGATGGATCTATCCTGTAGCCCAGGGGAAAAATAGTTACCACCCACCGGTCTTGGAAATGGCAGCGCCAGATGACTCAAAACCAGAAGAGCCTGCCCCCGAAAGAGATTGCTGCTGGTAATGGCGGCGAGACCTGTGGAGGTTGCCTGTGAGGCCGAGGCCGAGGCTCTGGCTGACATAGACCGACCCGCCCGTAAGAACCTAGACTGAACGGGCGGAGAGGGCTAGATGAGGGACGATAGGACCGAAATCAGGCATGCACTTGACGCTGTCGAGACTTCTGCACCTTAGAGGCAAGGAGGTGGAATCTCCACCTGTAGATGCCTTTACCCCCTCAAAGCCCATTCCTCGAGAAAGGGTTGTCAGCGGGGCTCGGACCAGCACCCTTGAGGTGGTAGGCAGCCGTGCGTACCATTAGGCCACGGCTCCTATAAGTGGCGTCAGCTTTTCGATCCCGCAACCACAACGTACTGCGTCCTATGACCGCCATCCTGCCAAATCTGCGAATGCGGAGGCCAGAAATGATCAGGGAGTCACCTTAGGAATATCCTGCGGTACTACGTCGAACTCCGCCAAGCAGGCAGAAACTGCCTGCCGGGCCCACACTGAAAGCAGGGGCAAACGAGGCTCCTGTAGCTTCGTAAATTGACCTTTGCAGGAGCTCAAGGTGGGGTTCAGAGGAGTCCTTAGAGAAGGACCCATCTGCCACTGACATGACAGAATTGGCATACAGTCTAGAGACCTTTGGGTCCACCTTAGGCGCCAGTCTTTACCACCGCTGGAGGGAAAGGATAATGAGACACCGTCTGTTGTCTAGTGAAACGTTTATCAGGGCAAGCCCTGGGCGCCTGCATAGTTGATCCGAAATTAGAGTGATCAAAAAGAACAGGCCGTGTGACTTGGACGGAGGAAGAGACTGAGACAGTTCCTCCGAGAGCGCAGCCGCCGAGGCGGAGGCCAATAAGTCCAACACTGAGCTAATGTAAGGAATCCACAAAGGGATCTTCCTTAGAGGGCTGGACTAGAGTCCTACAAATGTAGCCCCGATCCTCAACCCCAACAAGCCGAGATTCCACTGTATGGGTCCCGGCGAAATGAGGAGAGGCAGAGAGAGCTCTCCGTGACCGTTTGGGGGGCCGTGGAGAGAGGGTACCCCCCAGAATATTTCTGGGGTTTATGACCCAGGAGGGGATGACACACTAAAGGGGGACCGGTGGAACCCTCTACAGTGACTGACAGTAAGGTTCACCAGGAATGGAGGAATAAGCACTTCATCAACAGTGCCCTGAAAACCCTCCTGAAAATGGCCGCCGCTGCCTGTGAGGAGGGCGGTCCAGTTCACAAAAGGCGCGCAGAGGCTCTCACAGAGAGCGAGGGGCGCCTGGAGCCACTGTCCCGCCCCCGTGATGTGTCCAGTCCGCCCCCGCCATGACGCGATCGCGTCATTCGGAAAGGCGGGCCGGGGGCGGGCAATAGGCGGCGGCTTCACAATAGGCCGAAGCTGCGGCCTAAAGTAGAAACCCCGTGCCGCGAGAGGCGCGGGGTTGGCGCGGAGGTCCGGGCGAGTGTGAAAAAAACCCCGAACCTCGCCAAAACGCTTAGGTCCTGCCGCGCCGAGGCCCGCGGGAGGAGCAGAGCTCTGGTACTCCCGCGTTCTGGGGCAAACGGACGACTGATGTTCCCGGAGCCCCAGAAGCCTGTCAGCCAGAAGCTGGAGGGAGCGCATCCTGAGTGAAGGATGCCTCCTCATGCTTGTGCCGGAGACCGGGCTACCCCCTTGCAGCGTAGGGGGGGTTTCCAGCTTAAGGAGCCCTCAGGAAATCCCGGCTACCACAGAGCCCAATGCAGGGCCTGTCAGGCAGACGCTGGAGAGAGCGCATCCTGAGTGAAGGATGCCTCCTCATCCTTGTGCCTGGGACCAGGCTACCCCCTTGCCCAAGTGCAGGGAGCGTAGGGGGGTACCAGCTTATGGAGCCCTCAGGCAATCCCGCTATTGCAGAGCCCATGGAGGGCCGACCGTAGGCCGCGGCCTACATCATTGTGGTCGCCCGGCGCTTAGTAGCGGAACAAGCGGAGAGCCGGAAAACAACGGATATTCCACAGCATGGCTGAGAGCAGGTAGCTGAGGAGCCCGCACAGTGAATACCCCCAGTTAGACGGAACCGGAGGCCAGACTGCAGCTGCAGTATAACCTCCACACAGAGTACCTTATCGGTGCAGGGCCCGGTCCCTGGGGGTAACAACTCCGGCCAGCAGATCCATGAGGGGCTGTGGATGGAGTTAGGGCTGCATACTGTATGGAAGCCCGAGACGATCCCACTTCTCCAGAGCCCCCAAGGGATGGAGAAGGAAAGATCAGCATGAGGGCTCCAGCCCGTTGTACCCCAAGGGTACCTCAACCGCCTCTGCCCGAGGGTGAGGAAGGAGACATGCTGGGGATCCATATGGATCTGCTTTTCTTCCATCCGACACTCTCCAGGGAGAGTGAGTAAGACTAAAGAGAGAGTGCATGAGTGCAGAGTGTGCCTCCTTCAACACAAAGCTAAGAACTGTTGGAATTCCTCCTGGAGGGGGTGTATAGGCAGTAGGGGAGGAGTTACACTTTTCAGTGTAATACTTTGTGTGTCCTCCGGAGGTCGGAAGCTATACACCAATGTCTGGGTCTCCCAATGGAGCGAAAAAGAAAAATGGGTACAGATAAAATTACAAGAGACAATGGGAGGGTCCCTAAGGGTTACCATGGCCTCGGAGGCGTTATGCCCAGGCAAGTGGACCCCTAAATTTGAAACGATGAAGGCGCTCCTCTGGTGCTGGAGGAGGTCTCCCCGGACTTGGACCTCTTTTCCCCCCGTCTCAGATTCCAATTGGGGCAGTAAGGCCCCATCTCCCCACCCTTCTAGTAAAGGTCTGGGAAGAGATGGGAGTGGACTCTTTGGGAAAGATAACTGAGGGAAGGGTTTTGCACCCGTTTGGGTCTCTCTGTGAGGAGTTCCCTGGTTTGAGACCTCATTTCCTACAGTATATCCAGACGAGACGTTTCCTCGCAGATAAAATAATGAGTGGGGGAGGTCAAAAGGATGACTCCTTTAGAAAATGTTTGTTCTCGAGCCCTGGAATGGTGAAGGGATACTCAGGCCTTTACAGAGATCTTTTGGGCATGGAGACACCTTCTAAACTGACATATATGTTCCATTGGGAAGCGGACTTGGGATTCTCCGCCGGAGAGGTCCAGCGCCGTTGGGAACATGAAAAAATCCTCCAGATGTATCAACCATATTGAAAACTTAAAAAAGGTACACTTGAGGTGGTACCTGTCCCCCTCAAGACTGGCAAAATTTGACGGGAGTATCTCCCCTCTCTGCTGGAGACACTGTGGCCTACGAGGCACTGTAGCACATATGTGGTGGGCTGGCCGAAGATATCGGCTCTGTGGACTCTGGTAGAGGGCCTGATCCACACAGTCACGGGGATCAGGGTCAAATTGTCCCCCAGAGCTGGCGATCTTACATGTCGGCATAGGTATTTTCCCTGTGGCCATACAAGATGTAGTTACTTATATTTTGATAGCTACTAGGCTCATGATTGCTAGTAAATGGAAGTCCTCCCTCTCTGGGCGAGGTCGTAGAGAAAGCAAATCTTATCTTCCAACAGGAACACTTCTTAGCTTTAGACCGTACTACTAGATGTAGAGCATGGGAAAGCTGGCAGATTTGGTCGACACATCCTCTTGCCTTGAAATGTCCAGATGGAACCTCTCCTAAAACCTCTCCTCCTACGTACATTGTACATTGATATTAGGATGGTAATGGATTGTTTAGCCCTTCATGGATAATGGCCGTGGTTATTTCTGGTGTATTCTGGTCCTACTCACTTCATACCCTCTACCCCTTCCCTTTTTTCCTCTTGTCCTTCCCCCCCCTTGCTCCCATTCCTCCCCCCCCTCATATCCTCACCCCCCTCTTTTAGTTATTAAGCTGGATTCCAGTTTTGTCTTGTATAATTGTATTTGAAAAATTTCTTTCAATAAAAATTTAATGTTGAAATGATAAAACATCTTTATGGAAAAAATGTATTTTAAGTTTCCATTTTTTATATTTTCACAAGAGTAACAGGAGAACATGGACCATACAAGTTGTTGTGCAATTTCTCCTGACTAGACCAATGCCTCAAATGTGGTAAAAAAAAACTACTTTTAAAGCACAGTGCAAAGCTCAGAAGTAAAGGAGTGCCATATATTAGCAGACATTTTCTGGAATGGGATGTGGGTGCAGTCCCTGAGGTGCCAGAACAGCAAAAGGCTCCCACAATTGACCCTATTTTACAACCTACAACTTTCAGTGAATTGATTTAGGGGTGCACTGAGGATATTGACATCACACGTGCTTCCCAGAAATGTATACTATTGGGTGTTAAAAGAAAACAGAATTACAGTTTTACCGCTAAAATTACGTTTTAGCCTCAGACTTTACATTTTCACTTTAGGGAATAGGTAAGAATGGCACCAAAATGTGTTAGACAATTTCTGTTGAACATGGCAACACCCCATATATGCTTCTATACTTTGGCTGGCCGGGCAACAGGGCCTGGGAGTAAAGGAGCACTATTTGACTTTTGGAACACAGATTTTCCTAGAATAATTTGTAGACTCCATTTTCAGAGCCCCTAAATGCCAGAAGAGAACAATTCCTTCTCAAGTGATCCCATTTTGGAAATGACACCCCTCTGGGAATTCATCTGTGGTTGTAGTAATGATTTGGACATCATAGAGGATTTCAAGAAATGAGCAGGGCATGTTACAGAATGAAGATTGTGAATATACCATTGAAGTGCCCATACATTGTGCCCAGCTTGTGATTCTCGAGCAATGCACCCAGTGGTTTCTCCTTGCTAGTGTACTGAGAAACATGTAGATATTAACTTCATTTTAGGCACACTGTGGGGCTTCAAAGGGAGGGGGGCACTTTTGATTTGGGAGCGCAGATTTGGCTCGATTTCTTTTGGGGTTGGACAAAGAGGAGCCATGGTACTCTTCCAGAGCCTTTGTGCTACCAGTATTGTGGAAACCCCCCTGTATTTCCATTAATATATGACAGAGAGGAGACTTCTTTTATTTTTTGGATTGAACTGAAGCTTTTACTGGAAATATTTTCCTTGACATTTATCCTTTGCTCTACGCTGAACACTTTACATTGGAGGTTTACATCTGAATCTCCGAATGCGATTCAGATGAAACCTACAACGGATCCATTCACTATAATGAGGCAGCAGTTACTTTGTACTCTGACCTCCTGTTTGACAGTGTCGTTCTATTCAAAAGTGCACAAAACTGTTTGCCTACCGCCTTTTTATGAACATTTAAAAAGGTGACAATGCTGGATCGTAGACCAGAGACAGTCAATAAAAATTGAAGGTAGTTCAGCTCAAAACACACAGATTCTTTTATTAGATTTTTGTAAAGTGCACTTACACATCAAACAGTGAATCCCTGAATGGCATCAACTTTAATGTGCTTCAGGTGTATTAAGCAACCTTGATCATGATGCAAAACTAGTAAATTGACAGGTTTTAAATAATACTTGTTTCAGTCAGCACACCGGTATGTTAATTTATTTGGTCAGTATGAATTACATTCATGCTAAATGGACAAGAAATAAAGCGTTCACCGTTTGCTATGCGAGACACCTTTACAAGCATCGAATAAAATAATTTGTACATTTTGAACTGGTCTACCTTCAATTCTTTTGCATTATTTGGCCTTGGCGGTGCTCCTGTGCCTGAGCTCCACACGGAATGAAGATTAGTGATATGGTGAGCTGGACTTTACAATTTGCTTTAGAGACAGTCCAGTGACTTGAACTTCTTGGTTTCGGGGAAGATGCAATTTTAGTATATGATAGCACTGGAGGATAATGGGTTCCCAGTCGCTTCACACTGGATTCTTCTCAAATCTTTGGCAGTTAATTTACGTCTTTTTCACCCCAAACACTTTTTTTTGCTTTTGCAAAACTATTTAAGCAGAATGCTGCATCCCTCTGTAAGGCTACATTCACATGTTCAGTATTTGTTCAGCATTTTACCTCAATATTTTTACGCCAAAACCAGATTTGGGTGAAAATTGCAGAAGCAGTGATATGTTTCTATTATATTTTTCCTCGGATTGTTACACTCCTGGCTTTAGCTTCCAAATAGTGAAGTAAAATATCAACCAAATATTAAACATGTGAATGTGGCCCGAGTCATAATGTTTGACTTTTCAGAATCAGTTAAATCTCTTTTTGGCCCAGTTTGCCTGAGGAAAACAAACCCCTTAAAATTCTGTAAACCTTCATAAAACGGTGCTGATATCCCTCACCCTCGCTCATTACACAAATACTCATCACCTTATTTGTTTCATCCAATAAGAATTTAAGTTTATACAGCTTGGAGTTGGAAAATCTGCATAAAAATGATAGTCAAAATGAGAACTTTCACTGTAATTGTGTAATAACGAAAGGACTCATGAAAAGTGACGTCTACTGATCAAGAACTCGCCACCTATCATGACACTCAATGGCCATAATGAAAATAAAGACTTCGGTTTTTAAATATGTGATCAAAAACAAACAAAAAAAGCCATTTTTTTAAAGTGTGTAACACAAACTTGATAAACAAATTCATTTTTGAAGGGACACAGGAAACACACAACAAATATGTTTTATAGAAGTAACCCTCTATTTTATTGGCTGATTCTGCATATGACATTAAATGACCACATTACATTCCTTTGGTGTTTATTTCCCATCATGCAATTAAACTGCTGGGCATTAACGATGAAACTATGAAATGCTTACACAAAATATATGCAATACAATGTGTTTATACAGTTAAAAGATAACACTGTCTTTCTAGTTGCTTGTATTACTATGGTATTTTGTGACGTAAAATTTTAGCATAGATGTATTTTCAATATTATATTAAAATATATCTAAAACAAATAAATTTAATGTTAAAGTTGTAATGCCTTTATTCACATATAGGCTTATTTAACTATACTCTGGTTTATATTATTATGTTACAGCAAATGATCTGACACATTATAGTTCAGGTTAAATAGCAGTCATGGAACGAATGCCAGAAGATGTGATGCAATCTGTATAGTTAAGTCAAATCTGTGGATTGGTAACAAAAGGCACTTTGGTGTAACAGTTGGTCCTTAGAAAAAGATGTGCGGCAAGTAACATTTTTACCACCACATTGTAAACAAAACATAAATTGTGCTAACAGTTTTAACAAGGACACTTTTTAAACATTTAAATTGCTCCTCATCATGTGTAGTGATAACGAAAACAAGATTTTGCTAAAACAATGTTCGGAAAAAAAATAATTCAAATACCAATAGTCCCTTCCCTTCAGAAAACTCTAAAGTCCAACTTAAAGTGTAACCATCATTTTTATTTGACAAATCAATAATTTACATAAAAATGAAAAACTTGGTAATATGGTAGCAGAGAAATCTGCTTTTTTTACTTTCTGGATTGATCTTTCAATCGCGGATTCATAGGTAAAATCTGTGTACAGTGAAGACAGATTTTCCCATTATGTAGAGAGAAGATGATGGTAGGTGCTCATGATATTTTATGGTGAGTGGGGAAGAGGTAGACAGAAATTTTGCTGCAAGTTCTCCTGCAATGACAGTTACACTTTAAACCAGTTGGAGTGTGAAGGTGTGATATGGGTGGTACTTTGGATCAACAATAGTCTCTTCTTCCATCACAAATGAGAAGGTAACATTGTATCAAAATGTGACAATAGTGCAGCCTCAGGCTCAGGGCCTATAACGTTAAGACAACATAAACCATCATATAAGACATTTAACAAGCAGTTCCCACTTCCTTCATAAACAATGAGAGAGCAGTCTTATAAATTATGCACCCCCTGTTACTTCCATATGAACCCAGGAAACGAGATTCATAATGCAGCTTGCAAGAGCCTTGCTACCAAAGTCAAGGTTCAGCTGGTTATGGCCATGGAGCCATTATGGCAGTTAATGGCTGTACAGCTTCGTAGTATAGAGCAGCATGATCTGGGGGTACATTGATGCAGGCTCTGTCATGTGCCAGATGTTTGCAGCCATTCCAGAGGAAAACACAAAGTTATACACAGCATCAGATGGAATATGAATATTCCCCCTTTTTTCTGGTAAATTTTGTACAGTTTTTGATAAATGGCAGGCATCTAGAGGTAAAGTGAAACATTAATGCAACGAAATAGGAGCCTTATTACTGCTACATACGAAACAAATACTAGCCCTTTTTCAGAAAGGCTTGGCTCCTATTAATTTAGCTTTTTTCTCAATATACGGTACATCAGTCCAGCTCGAATGCAGAACTGTAGATTTTTGTATATTAATCATCCTTAGTGCTTACACATCACTCACTATCCAACGATGTGCTGTTTTCTATAAAACAATGTACTTTTTAGATTTAATGAACTTTTATCTGCTTCTATAGCTTTCTTGGGTATACAGCTTTATATTCACTATACATGTGACACAAATACTTGGATACGAAAACCATCAATTTTACATTACCCACATTTCAATTATCTACTTCTCTCTTATAAGGCACTTTTGTCAAATGTATTTATTCAACAAATCAAAATCAGTGTAAATGACAGGTAGTCTTCCAGATGACAGGCACCATGGGAAGTAATTGCACAATTGTCAAATAAAATATAAACTTGAACTCTACAAATAAATTTCTCTTTTGTATCTTCCAGAAGTTTGGTAAAGCCAGTTAACCAGTTAAAAAAATATACAGCTTTTTTTTCCATAAACCTCTAGTATAATTTCAGAACAGGTTTTATTCTACAGAAAACAGAAAAAAGTTCTGTACCGCTAGTCACCTGCTTCAGGTTCAGAAACAAGGTAAATTACCTAAAAAATACTGTGCAAAGTAGAAAATATAAATAGTGTCTCAAATATATATATATTCACATACACACACATTCATTTATAAAAATGTTGTTTCTTGCACTTCCCCATTCCCTGCGCTCCTTATTATTCTCTCTGGAAAAATGCTGGTATTGCATCTTAGGCTAACTTTTACATCTTCAGAACTACATAAATCAGATGGCGACACAGAGGAATCTTTTGATACATCCTGCTCAGGTAATATTTGCTTTGCTCTATTAGAGTCTTGCAATAATGGAGTAGATGTGATCCAGCTCATTAAACCTATGTCCGACTGGTCCATCTTTGAACTCCACTGAATTATTTCATCCACATATATAGATTCTGATGCCATAGAAGAGCCAATAGTGTATGGCTGGTAAAGCGATTGGTCTTTTTCCCTTGCAAGAAGGGAAGGGACTACATTTTCTTCTTGTTTAGGAAGATATAGATATGGAGTCTCTCTCTCTTGATCCACATTGGCATCTTTTTGGTTCCTAACTGAGTAAAGGTCACTTACAGTCGACAATGTAGTATTTAGTTGTCTTTCTGGAATGGATGTTGTGATACAAGACTGTTTATTGACGTAGGACAGGCATTCTGGATGTGCTTTCAACAACTGGCGTCCAACCTGAACCTGTGTTGGAAACATTGTCCCTTGGATTGATTTATATAAAAACCTAAAAAAACAAAAACAAAACAAAAAATGAAACAAAAAAAAAAAACACATTGCAAAAAAATACAAATAACCAAAAGAGGAAAAGTTAAAGGGAACCAACCATCAAAAAATACCTATCTAACCTCTAAATACCTGTCCTGGGGCCCTAAATGACTATTCTAACCATCCTGACTGATTAAATCTAACTAACTACAGGCACAATAAATCACTTTTATACTTACCAAATTCTTGTCGGCTGGGCGTTCCTCCAGGCTGTTTGTCAGCGAGGCGGGTCTCCTCACTGCTGTCCGTCTTCTTTCCAGGGCGGCATCTTCTTCCCATGGATTCAAATTACCCGCCCATTGCGTCCTCGCAATGAGCGGGTCACGTGCTGCAGGCCCCGCGTCACTTCCGGCCGCTGCGTCGCTGGGACTGTGACGCGCCCAGGCCGGCTTCAGCATGCCATCTGCGCATGCTCAGAAGCCGGCCTGAGTGTACCAGTGACGCGGCGGCCGGAGGTGACCCGCTCATTGCGAGGACGCAATGGGTGGGTAATTTGAATCCGTGGGAAGAAGATGCCGCCCTGGAAAGAAGATGGACAGCGGCGAGGAGACCCGCCTCGCTGACAAAGAGCCTGGAGGAACGCCCAGCCGACAAGAATTTTGGTAAGTATAAAAGTGATTTATTGTGCCTGTGTAGTTAGTTAGATTTAGTCAGTCAGGGATGGTTAGAATAGTCATTTAGGGCCCCAGGGACAGATATTTAGAGGTTAGATAGGTATTTTTTGATGGTTGGTTCCCTTTAATATTCAGTTTATTAGTTAGATAGGTAGAAAGTTAGAAATTAGGCAAGTATGAAATGTCTTATTTCTTCCTGGTTCCATTCTGCTCCTGTCTCTCCTGACTCCTCGCTTTCCTTACTGCTCATTGTCATGTATAGTACTTACAAACCCTTTCCTATTTAGCACTATACAGAGGCCATTAGGATTTGCCGGCGGGCAATATTAGCTACTAATTAGGGATGAGTGAGTAGCGAAATATTCGTAATTGCTATACTTATAGCAAGTACTTTGTAATACTCGCGTACTCATCTGAATAATGAGTCCAATGTTAGTCAATTAGTGATAGGCTCCACCCACACACATCTGCTTATAAATTAGCATTTCTGGGACAGAGCGGGAGGATGGGCTTTTTGCATTTTCACTGCATAGAACACCTTGTGGTGTCCCCCCAGAGAGACTCTAGCATTCAATCTGCTCTCACTGGGGTGCCGACTGCCTTTGCGTACTGAAGGGAGCTGGCAATATGTGTCAGATTGCTCAAGATCGACACATCACTCACGAGCACCAGCATTATTCACTGAATACGGAGAATACTGTACTATCGGTGCGAGTAACAAACAGTAACGAGTATATTCACTCATAACTACTACAAATCCATCTTCAATTCCCCAGAACTTCTGATGGTGTCCAAAGCTGCAGAGGCACAGCTGCCTAAGGCTGCGTTCATATGTTCAGTTTTTGGTCAGTTTTCACACCAGTTTTTGTAGCCAAAATCAGCAGTGGATGGAAAATACAGAATTGGTTGACACGTTTCTATTATACTTTTCCTGATTGTTCCACTCCTGGGATTGTCTTATAAATACTGATGTAATACACTGACCATTTGTGTGAACGTGCCTAATAGAAAGATGTCACCACTTCTGTATTTTTCATCCATTCCTGATTTTGGCTTACAAAAACTGATGTGAAAAACTGACCAAAAATTGAACATGTGAACGTAGGCTTACATAGTAGTTCAGGACCAGCAGTGCAAAAATAATGCTGCCTGATCTATCAGTCAATGACGATTGCCCACCTCCCAGCAATCAAAGTCCGCATCCTGGGAAGCAATTGCTCCCAGTGGTAACAATCCTTTAAAAAGCAAATAAATTCCAGGAAAGCAAACACACAATACTACTTCTGATGAAGAATGAGTCCTAAAATAGGTATTTTGAAGGAGCATTGGATTAGATACGGTTAGTGTAAAGTTAGTGAGGTACCCCAAAGGTTAACTTTGTAAATAATCTTTATGTTTTACAAAAATTCCTACAATGGGCATACCTACACAACTCCTAAATAATTGACTAGAAAAAGACCCTGTATAGTCTGAACAAATCATGAAGTCTTCGATATGTCTCCTACTTTTGCTAAACTGACTACATCAGCAAGAA
Organism: Allobates femoralis; assembly: GCA_033576535.1. Taxonomy (NCBI): domain Eukaryota; kingdom Metazoa; phylum Chordata; class Amphibia; order Anura; family Aromobatidae; genus Allobates; species Allobates femoralis. The sequence goes on from JARQOC010000002.1 coordinate 502,962,770, forward strand.
AAGCCTCATCGAAATCTTTAGAATGTATCCATGCAGAGTCTTGTATCTGCGTAGTAGCTATAAATAACAAATGGCACCACTTTCTTTTTCATCAAGAACATTTTCAAACTTTCAATTACATGCATATTGCTGGAGCAAAGAAAAGATATACAAAATACTGGGGTTAGTGAAAGTGAAGGATAGAGAGACACATGATGATGGAAAAAATTAACAAAACAGAACTTAAAATACCTCGGTAACAGAGCTGCGATGGGTGACAAGATGCAAATAAAATAAAACAAAGGATTGGCGAGAAGTTTCTGCATAGTCCAATATGGATTTGAAGGAGGGTTGCAAGTTGGACAGGTTGAATTGTAAATCAAAGCCACAGTAAAAAATAGCAGAATACTGTAGGCAATGGAGGACACATTGATCCATGTCTGAAAACAAAGCAAGTCAATTCATAAATGTATAATTTATGTGAAAAATTATCAATAATAACTGAATATACAATATGTGAACTGAATACAAAAAACATACAGTATCTTACCCAAGTTTTGGTTTCAATGCCCAAATGCAGCATGATGGTGAAAAGAGCACATGTGACTATTGGAGTACCCCATGTAAACAAATCAATATCAGAGTCATAAAATGTCTGCATGAGAAAACAAAAATTAAAATAATAATAATACGATGTTTTACACTTTCTTGCGCATATTTATGGTAAAGAAAGTATGTTACTTACAAAATATGGAATGAAGAAACATATGAGACTTTGATAAAAAGCATCAACCATGTTGCGCCAAAACATATGAGGCTTGTACTCCTATAGAGGAATAAAAAGCATGTATATTATTAGTACATGGGCCTTATTTAGTAATATTATAAGGCTATTCTTACTCTGTCTTCCATGAAAAAAGTCATAAATGTCTGTACATTTAAGGAGAGGTCTAAGTAAAGTCTTAAAGAGGACAAACCAACAATCCTCAGCGATGTATATGCCTCCAGCCTCTCCTGTGATGTCTAGAGCTCTAGCAAACCTGTAAAAGCAGTTGAGAAGCAACATGATCAATATCACCTAACATCACAGCTACGCCAAAGAGAAGCAGCTCCAGCCACCACAGTACGGGGAGTTGATTGTATAACCAAATATAACTGGCTAATTTTCAAGCTAAGAATTTTGTGCAGCCATCGAAGGATGGTAGAAATTTCGAAATGGCCCTTGGCAGAAAAAGGTTCCCCACCTCTGCTCTAGAGATTCGGCCTCTCAAAGAGCATATCACTATTAACTTTATATGTGGATGCTAGGCAAACAAAGAGCATATCCCTATTAACTTTATACTATAGAGGCTAGGCTTTACAAAGACCATATCAACTATTAACTGTATACTGTAGGGCAGGGGCGGGGAAGCATTTTCTGCCGAGGGCCATTTGTAAACTTCTACAATGCTTCAGGGGCTGTATAAAATTATCAACTTGAAAATAATCAGCTATATTTGGTTAAAAATCATCTCACCCCTACTGTGGTGGCTGGAGCTGCTTCTCTTTGGCGAGGGTGATATTGATCATGTTGCTTCTCAATCACTTTTCCAGGTTTGCTAGAGCCATAGACATCACAGGAGAGGCTGGAAGCATATACCTCACTGGGGTGACTGAGGCTGGAGCATAGAGATCACTGGACAGCAAAATGCATCTGCCAGCCTGAGCACTGCAGTCTCCAAGAATCTGCTCCAGGGCCGCAAAAAAGAAAGTGCATATCCACTATTAACTTTATATTCTTGAGGCTAGGCTACACATATAGGATACCTTGGCACGGTGTGCAATGAATATATGCAGGTATCTAATATTTAAATACTAGGAATAGTCAGATATCTGTAGGATATTTTCCAATATTTAAAACTGTGGATCATTAAAATCAAATTACAGTGTTTAGTCTCACCTTAGAAATGGAATGTAATAGTTTTAGAATAAGGCTGTAAAATTACCTCCATTGTCTGACCACTTCGATAAAGCTCAGGAACAGCGATTAACATTTCGGCTGGTAGGTCTTTATCAAGAATTCCAGTAACCAGTTGTGGAATGGATGAAAAGAATAAATTGAAAAAAATAAGATACCATTGGTCAATCATCGCTGATCCAGAGAACCCACAAAAAAATTGGTACCAAAACAGGAGTGCCACAAACATCTAAAATAGAAAGCAAAAGAAACAGACGCAAATGTTAATTTTCATCAATGACGTAAAAGGAGGTGACAAATACAAAGGATATTAGGCATTACACCATAGAGTTTTATGCAAGACTGAAATAACAGAAAAAACAAAAACAAACTATATATAAGCCGACCCGAGTATAAGCCGAGGCCACTAATTTTGCCCTCAAAAACTGGGAAACCTTATTGACTCGAGTATAAGCCTAGGGTGGGAAATGCTTCCAGGAGGGCCGGATTTCCCGAATCCAGAAAAACCGCACTTGCCGCATATGATTGCAAGTCCCAATGGGAATGATGTAGGCTTGCTGCAGTCTTGCCGCAAGTGAGCCGTTATGCAGCAGATGTGGCAAAGATGTCAGATCTGCAGCGAAATGGCAGAAAGCGCTGATGTGAAAGCAGTCTAAGGCACCTTTCACATCAGGGTTTCTGCCCATTTGCGGCAGATTCGTCATCTTTTCCGAATTTGCTGCATAACGGCTCACTTGCGGCAAGACTGCAGCAAGCCTAAATCATTCCCTATGGGACTTGCAATCATATGCGGTAAGTGCGGTTTTGCCAGATCCGGTAGATCAGGCACTTGCCGCACGTGACCGCAAGTCCTATAGGGAATAATTTAGGCTTGCTGCAGTCTTGCCGCAAGTGAGCTGTTATGCAGCAGATGATGCAAATAAATGCTGATATGAAGGCTGATTAAATTTACCTCAGTGTTCATATTTCCCTCACCATCCAGTTACTGTAATCCTACCCCTGTTCTTTTATTACTTTCCCTCAGAATCCATCTGTCCCCTGCTCTATCCATCTGTCCCCTGTTCTATCCATCTGTCCCCTGCTCTATCCATCTGTCCCCTGTTCTAGCCATCTTTCCTCTCCTCTATCTATTTTTCCCCTGCTGAATACCATTATGGTTCCTCACCTTTTTCCTGTGTGACAAAGAAACTGTGATTAGAATCCCCTGCGGCCACACTGAGCATTAGTTTGGCCGTAGGGGATTTCTTTACTGTGTGCAGTGGAGGGATCTTGGTGCAGAGACCCTGAACGGGCAGCACATTTACAGAAGGAAGGAGCAGGAGGGATGCAGCAGAGGGATCTGGCTGCAGGGTCAGGGCCACAAAGTCATGAATGGCTGACAGGGAGACTGGGTGCAGGAATCTGCGCAGCAAATTACTGAACAGTGACAGGAGGGGGAGGGCAGAGGCAACCGGCGAGGGGGGAGACTGGGTGCAGGGATCCAGGCTGCAAGTTAAGAAACAGCAACAGAAGGAGGACGATGGAGGTAACTTGCAGGAGAGGGAAGGGGTCTGGGAGCAAGCCCTCATGTCATAAAATAAAAAATAAAACAGAGGGAAGGGGGCGGGGGGTGGGTGTAGTCGACTCGAGTATAAGCCGAGGGAGACTTTTTCAGCCAAGAAAAAGGGCTGAAAAAGTTGGCTTATACTTGAGTAATACGGTAGTCACTGGCTTTAAAAAAACTGTCTGCTGGAGAAGATGAAATATATGCCGGAACTGACAGGTTTCAACTCTAGAGTTCCTCAAGGCCCACAAACCGGTCAACAAAAATTAGTGTGCAGTTGAAAGTAAAGTTACAGCTCATTATTGTTCTTTTTTTTGTTTAATGGCCCAAAATTAAAAGGAATGAAATAATATCTACTATATAATCTCCTAATCGTGTCTATCTGACGCCGAAATCGCGCGGCAGAACTCATTGGCTGCTGCCAGCCGCAGCAATCAATGAGCGGCGTGTATGCATAAAGCCGCATGCATTCCAAATTAGGCGACTATATAGCAGCTGTAACCTGGCGACAGCCCGTCTTCTCCCTCTGTACACACAGCGGTCATGTGACAGGGCGGGCTGATGTGACATCACACAGCCCGCCCTGTCACATGACCGCTGCAAAAGACGGGTGAGAAAAGAGGGGGGGGGGGGGGCGAGAGGGATCCTGCCCCCCCGGCTCCATCCTGCATCTCTGTATCCATCTTGCCCCCTCCGGCTCCATCCTGCATCCCCGCATCCATCTTGCCCCCCCCCCGGCTCCATCCTGCCTTCCCCCGGCTCCATCCTCCCTTCCCAGGGCATCCATCCTGCCCCGCTCGCCTCCATCCTGCCACCCCCCCTCGCCACCATCCTGCCCCGCTGGCTCAATCCTGTCCCCCTGGCTTCATGCCCTGCCAGCTCCATCCTGCTGCCCTGGCTCCATGCCCTGCTGGCTCCATCCTGCCCCCCTGGCTCCATGCCCTGCTGGCTCCATCCTGCCCCCCTGGCTCCATGCCCTGCCGGCTCCATCCTGCCGGCTCAATCCTGCCCCCTTTGCTCCATCCATCCCCCCTGGCTTCATGCCCTGTCGGCTCCATCCTGCCCCTCCGCCTCCATCCTGCCGCCCCCCCCTCACCACCATCCTGCCCCCCTGGCTTCATGCCCTGCCGGCTCCATCCTGCCCCTACGCCTCCATCATGCCGCCCTGGCTCCATGCCCTGCCAGCTCCATCCTGCCCCCCCCCCCCCCCCGCATCCATCCTGTCTCCTTCCCATCACCCCCCCCCCCATCCATCCTGCTTCCCCCATCTCCAGCCTGCCCCCCCCGCCTCCATCCTGCCGCCCTTCGCCACCATCCGGCCCCCTTGCTCCATCCAGTTCCCCTGGCTTCATGCCCTGCCGGCTCCATCCTGCCCCCCTGGCTCCATGCCCTGCAGGCTCCATCCTGCCCCCCGCCTCCATCCTGCTCCTCCCCCCAGCTCCATCCTGCCCCCCCGCCACCATCCGACCGCTGGCTCCATCCAGACCCCCTGGCTTCATCCTGCCCCTCCGCCTCCATCCTACCGCGCTGGCTCCATCCTGCCACCCTGCCTCCATCCTGCCCCCCTGGCTCCATGCCCTGCTGGCTCCATCCTGCCCCCCCGCATCCATCCTGCGCCCTTCCCATCCCCCCCCGCTCCATTCTGCCCCGCTCGCTCCATCCTGCTCCCCCCGCCACCATCCGGCCCCCTGGCTCCATCCAGCCCAGCCCCCCTGGCTTCATGCCCTGCCGGCTCCATCCTGACCCCCTGGCTCCATGCCCTGCAGGCTCCATTCTGCCCCCCCGCCTCCATCCTGCTCTGTCACATCCATCATGCCCCCCGCATCCATCCTGCCCCCCTGCCTCCATCCTGCCATTCCCCCACGACACTATCCTGCATTCCCTCCCCCCCCGCCCCATCCTGCCGCCCCGGCAGTTAGCGGTCATGTGACCGATCAGCTGATTGGTTTCCCAGGCAACGATAGGTCCTAAAGGCCTGTAGGACCTAGAAGACAGAGGTGGAGTGAGCCAGCAGACAAGTGAGTATTTTTTTATTTTTACTGTGGAGGAGCGGGGGCCAGGAGGAGCAGAGTATCACCATATACTATAGTGCTGCTATATATGTGCTATAAAGTACCGCCATATACCATAGAGCTGCTATACATTGCTGTAATATAGCGCTGCTATACATGTCATGTAATGTACGCCATATACGATAGTGCTGCTATACATTGCTGTAATGTACCGCCATATACTATACATGTACTGTAATGTACCGCCATATACTATAGTGCTGCTATACATGTGCTGTAATGTACCGCCATATACTATACATGTACTGTAATGTACCGCCATATACTATAGTGCTGCTATACATGTGCTGTAATGTACCGCCATATACTATAGCGCTGCTATTCATGTGCTATAAAGTACCACCATATACCATAGTGCTGCTATACATGTGCTGTAATGTACCGCCATATACCATAGCGCTGCTATACATGTACTATAATGTACCGCCATATACCATAGCGCTGTTATACATGTACTGTAATGTACCGCCATATACTATAGCGCTGCTATACATGTGCTATAAAGTACCACCATATACCATAGTGCACCTGTATATGTACTGTAATATACCGCCATATACTATAGCGCTGCTATACATGTGTTGTAATGTACCACCATATACCATAGTGCTGCTATACATGTACTGTAATGTACTGCCGTATACCATAGCGCTGCTATACATTGCTGTAATGTACCGCCATATACTATTGCGCTGCTATACATGTCATGTAATGTACCGCCATATACCATAGTGCTGCTATACATGTCATGTAATGTACCGCCATATTCCATAGTGCTGCTATACATGTACTATAATGTACCTCCATATACTATAGTGCTGCTATATTGTGCTGTAATGTACCACCATATACCATAGTGCTGCTAAAATATATATATATATATATATATATATATATATATATATATATATATATATATATATATATACATACACATATGTAGTTCACTCACGTTGACTGAACAAGTTCTGTCAGTCACAGTATGTCAACTACATACATATTCTAGAATACCCGGTGCGTTAGAATCGGGCCACCATCTAGTATTTTATAAAATTCATTGCCGATGTATTCTTAGCTTCCTAGATAGAGGCCTGATTCCCGCCATCTATCAATTACGCAATCGGCATAGCAGAGTGACATCATCACTGTGCGACCAGATCACTTAATTCGCTATCCCGGGACGCAGGAGGACTCAGAACGTGAGTGCTACAAGAAGAGAGAGACTTTGGGAAATGCCGGAGGGCGAGTTACACTGTTTGCTATTTTCTTGTGTGTGGCAGCATAGGTGGCAATATCCAGTGATGTGGGGTGTACACTCCGTCTAATTTAATATGCACTGCATCTCTTCGCCCATCTCTTAGCGCAGCTTCAGCATGATGGAAAGCAGGATGCATATTAAATGAGCATAATGAGTGGGAGCACATGACCTCCCGCTGTCACTGCAGCCTGATCCAGCCTCCTCACAGCCCGCTCCAGAGCTGCAGCTCCCCCCAAGCACAGCCACACACTTTTCCCCCAAATTTTGGGGAAAAAAGTGCGTTTTATAGTCCAAAAATATGGTAATTTTTAATGTTAAATTGGGTCTGTCTTACAATCAGTATAAATGTCTGGTAAATGAACACCCCATCCTGGTATATATGCCCCCCATGCTGGATATAGCCTCCTATGACAGTACATAGCCTCCTGTGATGGTACTTAGACTCCCCCCATCCTGGATATGGCCTCCCATCTTGCCCTCCTGCCTTCACTCTATATGCCCACATGCTGGCGCACACACTAAAATAACAAACTCTAACTTACCTTCTGCCGCTCCCTGCCTGCAGCTCGCCACCTTCTTCCTGTCACTTCCAGCCCACAGCCAAGCCCACTTCAGCCCCCGGACACACCGCTCCAAAGATGCCCCCCCTACAGTACACAAACTGTAGATTTGGATTATAAGACACACACCCCACTTTCCCCCAAAATTTTGGGGAACAAAAGTGTGTTTTATAATCCGAAAAATAAGGTAAGTCGTAAGACTTTAGTCAATAGTAGGCAAACCTTTTAGAGGGTACATTAGTAAGGAAATGAGGACACTGAATGGCAATTTTTGACATACATGTGTTGAAAATATAATTTTTTTTTCCTGTTTTTACAAAGATGTAGACATCAGTATGAATAACTCACAGACAGTATATATGAGGGTATTACTTATCATATTTTATATCGTTGACATCTTGGGAACTCAACTAAGTTTTCAGCAAGTAAGCATTATATAAAAAACAGTCAATTATGCACAAATAGATTTTTTTTCTTTTAGAGAAATCTCCCTTGAACTGCTGAAGTGGAAATTGTGAAGCAAATTGATTTATTCACAATCTAGTGAAATATAGGAGCAGCCGTGATATAGCTCAATAAGAGAATTCTATTGGATTATGTTAGTTCGCAGCCAAATTCATTCAGGTCATTGATCAATAGTTAAAGTGAGTAACGTTTTATATTGGCTACTTTAGGTTTTTTTGCTGCAACTACATATTTTCCATGTTTTATTGTGTATGCAGTATATAAACTAAGAGTATATTCATACCAGTTAACCCCTTCTTGTCTGGGTATTTTCCAGTCTATGAGTTTTCATAGAACCAAAACTTTATTTTTTTTTTGTCCAAATAGACATTTGAGTGTTAACTTTCTGTGGGACAAATTGTAGTTTGAAAGGTATAAATGAATGTTGCCATTCATATGTACTTTAACCCCTTATGTTGAAGCCTGTTTTTTTGTAATCCATGGTACCTCATGTTAGTAGGTAGAATTCTTTTTACCTTTAATTGTTTTGGCAAAATGAAAAGGTGCATAATTTTCAACTTTCATTTTTATGTTCTTCAACCAGAGTCATGTCCCCCAAAATGGTTAATAAGAATATTATTTCCCACTTGTCTTCTTTGTTTCAACAATGGTGCCGATGTAATTTTTTTTCTTAGGAAGTTATAAAGTTTTAAAGATGATCAGCAATTCTCATTTTTCCAACATTTACAAAACCAAAATGTAATTTTAGGGGGACCACATCAGATTTAAAGTGACTTTGGGAGGCCTATGTGACAGATAATAATAAAAAGTGACATCATTTTGAAAATTGTACCTCTCAAAATCTCATTCAATAAGTTTATTAACCCTTTAGATGGCTCACAAAATTAAAGCAATATGGAGGGAAAAATGAAAATTTTACTTTTTCCACTTTTACAGCTGTAAACTCCGTTAAACCCATCCAGATTGCGGGACATGGCGGCCCAGCTGTAGTTTCCCATGGTGTGAACTCAGTTCAACCTACTGCCGGATTACCAGACAGCTGTGAAGCCATGTCCTGCAATCTGGAAGCAGGTTCAACTGACTTCATGGATGGCAACAGGGAAGGGTACTGGTGAACTCACTGGCACCACTGCTTCTCACCGCCGAGGGGTTCCCTGCGGCTTTCAGTGTGTCCCAGAAGGTGAAGTAAATGGTCATGTATTCATCACTACAGCCTTTGGAATGTAGCAGAGCCGGATTCGTCATGGGACCTTGTGTGGATTACTTCGGACTTACAGGGGTGTTTTGGAGGTTAATAAAGGGGTTAAAGAGATTGTGTGTACCCATTCCAAATAAAGGATTTTTTGGTGTTTATTTCTTTTGACATACAAGTTAATAATGGAAGGGATTTAATTGTAACCATGGTTCAGTGTAGCACGTATGATAAATGTGAACAGAGCCTTTCTTTGATGTTTGGGAGGCAGAGTTAACAAATCAATAGCAGGTAAATAATTTATTTTTTTATGTTGTTCACTGTGTGTTATGAGACTGCTTCATTCTTTGGGTCGGTGAGATTAACAGTGATACCAGGTTTATATGGAGTTTTAGGTTGGGCTACTATCACACACAAACATTTCAAAAAATGTTTTTGCATAATCATATTTTGAGAGTTATCTTTTTTATTTTTTCTGCCACCAGTGTCACGTGCGGGCTTGTTTTTTACGGGATCAGTTGATGTTTTTATTGGTACCATTTTCAGCCATTTTTTATCGCATTTTATTCAGATTTGGAAAAAGTGATAAGATACCTCTATTCTTCATGGCAGTACAATTAGAGCCACATTTATATATTTTTTTTAAATGTTTTCTCTCCTTCAAGCTATAAAAACTTATAGAAAAAAAATTATTTGTATCGCTATAAATAGCTGATTGCTATAGCTTTTGTATTTTTCTGCTGATGGAGCAGTATGGCGGCTTATTTTTTGTGGGATAAGTGCATCTTTTCAGGGATACCATATTTATATATATTTGACTTTTTGATCACGTTTACTCTTTTTCTGGTAGTTTGATAAAAATAATAATAAAAAAAATTTTAATCAGTGTTTTTTTTTTCTTCTATTATGGTGTTCACCAAAGGGTTTCACTAGTGTGACAGACGTATACCGTATTTTTTAGATTACAAAATGCACTTTTGTCCCCAAATTGTGAGGGAAAGTGGGGGGTGCTTCTTATAATCCGAATCTACAATTTGTGTACTGTAGGGGAGGAGGGGTTGGCTGTATTGAGTTGTTCGGGAGTTGAAATGGGCTGGCTGCGGGCGATCACGTGTTCCCGCTCATTATGCTCATATAATATTCACTCTATCCTGCTGTCCACCTCTGAGTGCTGAAGCCGTGCTGAGAAGACGGACGGGGGGAGCGGCGCATATTATATGAGCCTGCTCTCACCCCCTCCCCGTCACTCAATATGCCCCCATGCTGGCGAATACACTAAAATAATAAACACTGTAACTTACTCTCTGCTGCTTCCAGCCTGCAGCTTGCTGCCTTCTTCCGGTCTCTGTGCCGATTATGTGACCGGGGCGCTCAGTGACATCATTGCTGAGTACCCCGGTCACATGATCGGACGCTGGGCCCAGAGACAGGAAGAAGGTGGAGATGCTGCAGACAGGGAGTGACAGAGGGCAAATTACAGCTATTTTATTGTGTGTGGCATATCCAGAATGGAGGGGGTGAGTGCAGGACAGGGAGGCTATATAGCATCACTAGGGGCCACATCCAGGATGGGAGGCTGTGTACCATCACTGGGGGCCATATCAGGACGGGGAACTATGTACCATTACTGGGGGCCATATCCAGGATGGGGTCCGTGTACCATAACTGGGGGCTATTTACCATCACAGAGAGCCATATCCAGCATGGGGGGCCTTGTATCAGGAAAGGGGGTAATGACCCTATCCTGGGCCCCTTCCAGGTAATATACATCTCCCATCCTGGATATATTCCCCATCCTGGACCCCTTCCAGGCAATATATAATCCCCCTTCCTAGATATGCCCCCCATCCTGTATATGCCCCATCCTGTATATGGTCCCATGCAGGATAACCCTCATCCTGTATATGGCCCCCCCGTCATGGTATAGCCCCCATCATGTAAATGGCCTCCATGCTAGATATAGCCCCCATTCTGTATATGGCCCCTATGCTTGATACAGACCCCCGTAATGGTATATGCCCCTTTGCTGGCACGCACACAAAAATAATAAACGACTCGCCTCTCCCTGGCTCCAACATCGCCGTCTTACTGTCTGCGCCCGGCATCTGATCTTGTGATAGGTGCAGCATAGTGACACCAATGCTGTGAACCCCGGTAATATTATCCAATGTCTAGGATCAGGAACACTGCAATGATGCAGGCAGAGAGCCAGGAAGAGGCGAGTTAACATAGTTTATTATTTTTGTGTCCGTGCCAGCAGGGGGCGATATACTGTGATGGGGGGGGGGGGGGGGGGGGTGCTATATCCTGCATGGGTGGGCCAGTGTACCAGGGTGGGCTGTTTTGCAGCCTCGAGGATCCATCCTTTCTCTGTTTGTGTGCTCTGCTTGTACAGGCTTTACCCTCCCCCCTCTCTATCACTCACAGAATGCAAATCATTAGTCCTGCCTTCAGTTCCACATTGCAGCAGCACAAATAGAGAGAGGGTGGATCACTCGGGGCATGACAATGAGCACCTAGGGAGGGCTTAGAGTCTCACAGGGGACACCTTGTGAGACTTATACAGGGACAAGAAGTCTCAGATTTGTAAGTGTATATTTTTGATTATTCCAATGTTACAGAGCGCTTTTTTTTTTTTTTTTTTTTATGGAAAAGGAACACAATACTGATATGTTAGGGTGCAGGAACAGGTATTAATAGGCTTGGGGGTGATTTGGAGAGGTCAGGTTCCCCTTAACTTATTTCTTCCCCAGAAAAATCCGAATTCCGATCACAGGGGTATTAATGAAAGGCTTCAGTAACAAATCATATACTGTGAGTGGTGGGTATAACTACATCCTGGCACTTTGATTCAAGTAAAATAAAAATTCTGATGAAAAACAGGAACTGTCATAACTCACTTTTGAAAAAGTAAAAAAAAAATGTATTCAATCAAACAAGTTCCAATGGTGATCTGCCATCTTCATCAGTAAAAAACAAAAAAAAAAAAAAAACTGCTTAAATTCGGCACCCTTTACTGGTGATGGAAAGCACATATTAGCCTTATCTGCCTGCCCAGATATAGAGCTAGTAAGAAGTGTGGCCTTTTTTGTATATAGCCTGTAAATCCACAAATTTCCCCTTTGCTATTGTTAGCTTCCCATAAAAGACCAAAACTAAACAGTTCTAACAGATTACAACATTAATAAAAAGTGGCGCATCAACAGTGATATAATTAGATTTAAATTTTTACTTACAGCATTTTTGTAAAAGAAATATAAAACCATATTTGCAAGTCGAGAATAACACCATCGACCATGAACAAGCAGCAGTTTCTCCAAGTATCGGAACCTTGGAACCGCAAAGTCACTGGCCATCACAGCCTGTATGGATCGAGAAGGCAGGAAATGAAGAAAGACAAAAAGATTGATAAATCTAAATTATAGCATTAATTGTGCTCACAACGTCAGATACAATCCCCTGATAAACGACACACTGTGCTAGACTGAAGAGAATAAAGCAATCCTGCAGCAATATTCTATATGTCGCAGAAATACACAGATGTTCCCTTTCTGCTGTGTAATTAGATGTGTGCTATTATACACATTACAGCAATTTTCACAACTAGAATTCTGTTTGATTTGCTCAGTTTAGAATAGTAATGGAGTGCAAACTGAAATCAATTTCCTTTATTGAGTATAACGAAGTACATAGGAAGGTTAATTCAATTTGTTGTATATTCAATGACTGCAACCATGAATGGTCAATCATGTTTTATCCACTTTAAATTATTAAGAAAAATGCACTCTCTTCTCCAATCTATATAAAAAAGGTTTACTGGTGGCATTGGGAAAATTGATAGTTTTAAGAAATATGATGGAATGTGTATGTAATGTAGGGGCATGAATTTAAAGAAAAAAAAAATAACCATTTTATTTTTTCATAAATCTATAGTACATATGAGATATATTACAAAGTTTCTTCTATTCACAAGAAAAATCCACTTTCTCCTCCTAGACATATCATTCATTCTAAAAATTCTCAATTCTAAGGTAAAAGCAGTCTTCAGTGAATCAAGATTTTCCCATTACAGATATAGGAGACGGCAGTTGGTTCTAAAGCCCTATGGAGAGCTGGAGGTGCCATGTCAGGAGAGCTTTCTACAGAACGATTGTGTGTGCCTCTAGCCCCCTCTCCAGCAATCTTTATAAGCACCACCTCTAATCTCTCTCAGTAATGGGAAAGTCTGATTTCACTGAATACATATTTTACCCATGAATCAGTGGGAAAGACAAATTCAGGACGAAAAATAAAAATTCTTCTAATAAGATATTACAATGTGCTTATTCACATGAGTACTGTTGAATTATATCATCTAAGGCTGCTGCAGTCAGTGTTTGCAGCATTCTGGACGCAGCTGTGTTTGTGCTGTGTCCATACTGCTCTGTACGGTAGTTCAAGCACAATGAATGTGAGTTACAGAAATCCCCCGTCCACCTTGTTTACTCTGCAGCGCAATCAGACATGCCAGGTCGGCTTTCCACATGTCCATGTATTGCTGTGGAGTCGGGTGCGATCCAAGCGGGTGAATGCAGTTTGTACGCACATGGTAGCTGCATTCACATACAGAGATCACCGGCTTCCTGCAGCAGACACTGTGTCCAGATACTGTGTCTGCTGATTGTGTGCACGTAGCCTAAATGAAAATGACTGTTGTTTTTCAACATCTGGGTCAATTTCCATTGTGAGAATTCACTAAACTTCCTAATGATCCTCGCAGATTGGTTGAATTGAACAAATGGTCTATCTTATGCACCACAAATTTCAATGCTTTTCAATGATGACAATGATCAGGTATGAACACCAGAAAACAAAGATTATTTTGATAGAATTAATAATAAAATAGTACTTAAAAGGAGTATTCCCATCTCCAAGATCCCATACCAATATGTAGTTGTCTAATAATAATATTAGCAAATACCCCTTAGAAATGTAGTATAGTCCTTCTGATTAGCTTTGTTGCTAACCCCATGTGAAGGGCATTGCACCTTAGGTATCCATGGTTACGACCATTCATATAGTGACAGTTGGTTGCTTGTGATCTTGCCCTGCACATTAGGTAAGTGACATAGGATAACTATACATTACTAGAAGAACTATACTACATTACTAATTGGAAGTATTTGCTAATTTTATTACTCCTACTACTTCATTTTGGGAGAGATGGGAATACCCATTTAAAGCTAAAAGAAAAATAAATATGATTAAGTTGTGATTGGTTGTATAAATATTAGACAATTATTTAAACCTAATCATGTTAGCCTTAGACACCATTCTACAAAAATAGCCCACACAAATTGCAAAGTAAAAGGCATACACAAAAAAAATTAAGAGGTAGAAATCTTACTTATTAATTGCTTTGTACACCTTTAGGAAACATTTTTACCACATTATTTTCTATCCACTATGGTAAGAATGTGGGTGAGTACTATAATCCAGTACTGTGCTGTCTGCCTACCAAAAAGCTGAACACAAAGCATTGTGCCATACCACATAAGGGGCCTTTCACACTAGCATTTCTGTCCGGATCCGGCAGATCCACAGAAAATTGCATCTGCCGCATACCCCATGCATTGTCTATGGGGCTTGCTGCGAGTGAAGTATTGCAGCGATCCGGCACTTGTGGCAGCAAAAAAAAAACAAAAACATTGTCAGCTGCGGGGTTTTTTTGCGCGGCTTTTTTGCGCGGCCACAAGTGCCAATACTACACTTGCCACAAGCCGCATAGACAATGCATGGGGGCGGTAAATGTTTTTCTGTCTGGATCTGCCGGATTTGGACAGAAACGCTAGTGTGAAAGGGCCGTTACTCAGAACACTTTCTATGTGATGTTTTCTCTTCTTAGAGGACATCATTACACTTCCTCAACATCTCTGAAGGTACCTTTACAAGCGGCAACTTTTCTAGGAATTTCACTGGCAACTTACTGGTTGCAGTGAAATCATGGACACATTGTTCTATCTTGTAGCTGTGTACAAATGGAACAATGTCTCCATGATTTCACTGCAACCAGTAAGTTGGCAGTGAAATTCCTAGAAAAGTTGCCGCGTGTAAAGGTACCCTGACAAGCAGTGAAAATTCCGAAGGTTATGAACACAGTTTTCTCGGGAAAGCAGGGCTTACGTTGCTAAAGAGGACAATCAGAGGAGAGACCATCGAGGCCTGTGATTAACTACGTGGTCAGGTGATTAGAATGGAGCATCAGAAAACATGCAAAAATTGCCAGTCTAGTCATGTAAAAACTGCTGCCAATCATACTGCTTTGCGGGTCTAGTAACAGAAGAATAGGGAAGTTATCCCCTTTAAAGATAGCTGTGCATAATACAATAAAACTACAGTTATAAGAGGTCACTACGAACAGTACATGAAGCTTAGCCACAGTGGAGTGCATGTGCTGTTTTTTCACAGTTTTAATAGCATTCTTATTGACACTAGTGGTAACAGGAAAAACCCTGTATTCTCTCAGATCAAAACAGATTTAAAGGGTTACTCTCAAGTTGTCTCTTGAGCAGCTCAGCACTGTAAAGGGCCTGTCACACGTGTCAATGTCGCCCGCAATATCGCTCATGCGTCACAAATTATTAATCGCCTGAGCGATGTGGAATTATCGCAGGTAAGATGTCACACGCATCAATATGACCCAGCGATGCGGTGATGTCGCCATCTTGCGAGCGATTTTATTTAGTCGCTTGTACGTTGTCAAAATAGAAAATAAATCGCTGAGTTTAGTGTCACACGCAGCGATGCACAAGGTCTACTGAGCGATGAGTGACAGGTTTTACATCTGGCAGTGAAACCTGCGATCGGCGATCAGCGACATGTTGCTGGTTGCATCGCTTGGTCACACGCTTCAATGTCGCTCCTGCGTCACTTTTATGTCGCTCGAGCGACTGGAAATCCGTGACGTACGAGCGACATTGACAGCGATATTGACGCGTGTGACATCCCCTTAAGTCTCCTAACTTCCTGATTTCTGGCAGCGCAGTCTCCTCCTTGAGTAACTGACCTCATGAGTAGAGCTATATTGCAAATGTATGTAAAGTGCTATGGAATTAACAGTGCTATATAAATGACTAAATATTATTATATATTATTATTAGAACTAAAAAGCTCAGAACAAGTTCTACTGTAACACATTCAGCTATCAGTAGTTCATTCTTAACTATACACTGATATTACTATATTTACATATAGTGCATTTGAACAATAAGGCGTTTGAACAAGTACACAGGGCAGGGAGAGCCAAGAGCTGTAAATAGGAGAACTGCACTGTGAAAAGCCCATGTTGCAGGCTGGTGATTTTGCAAGCATATAACAGCAGCTTATCAGGACCTGAGAGGGAGGGGCAGGAAGATGAGAAGATAATAGGAGAATGGCAGTGGACAAAAAATGCAAGTCAACAGCAAACTTGCTTATTTTCATACGAATGTCTAATCTAAGCAAACTAATAACTTGAGTATATCCTTTAAGCAAAAATATAAGTCAGAACTTGCCTGCATTCCCTCCTGACCAGATATCCCAACACCAACATCTGCTACCTGGATCATGCTGACATCATTGGTTCCATCACCTATGAAAAAACATAAAATAATAATGATAAAAAAGTAGTCAGGCAGTGGATGACAATTACCAGAAATTAATATGCAAAGCATAATGGTAGAACAACAAGATATTTGGGCCATGGCTGGTCATCCCGCAGAAAATATCTCATATTACTTTGCTAAAATTGATTGATTGCTCTCAGTGGGAGAAACAAAATAATAACCTTGTAGTTGTAATAACTTTTAATGGATAACAAAAATAAAGTAATTGATGTTACAAAGCAAGTTTTTGAAACTCCTAACGCCTCTTTTGGCTGGCTAACATAGTACCAAACCTTTTTTTTTTCTTTGCTAAAATTACCATGTTGATGATTAATACAATTAGTACACCATTGAACTGTCACTTTAGGCCCCCTTCACACTGCGTTTTTTCTGTGTGGATCCTGGAATTTCAAGGACCACACGGACAAGCACAGATCTGTTCGAACGGATGGCAACTGATGCCCACAGACTGTTTTTTTTTGTAACAGATCAGTCATCAGTTAGCAGAGATAGGGATGGGAGGAGCTGTACCTTGCTTCTGAGCATATTCAGTACAGCAAAACGGATCCCTTTCACGGATCCGCGCTCCACAGACATCCATGTTATTTGACACTGACAGCTAGAAATCAGTGTCTGTCCGTTTGTCAGTGATTTTCAAGGCAGCTCGAAATTGCAACAGTCTCCTATTCTAGGTGCATGAAAAAACTGACACAAACGAATCTGTGACAAAACTGACACACACGGATGGCCATATAGGACCAATCAGGCCCATAGGGATACATGGGAAGCCAAAACTGATCCGTGGCCATCAGTTTTAAAACGCAGTGTGAAGCCAGCCTAAGAAAGATTTTGTTTTAGCCAAACATGCCCACAGTCAAAACAATCCCACCAACAATAACGAACAGGACTGTAAAAAGGGTAGGAATTCCAGCAAATTTGTAGCAAAACTGGGCAATTTGCTGTAATTTCCGAGGTTTTAAAGGGAATGTGTTATCAATTATTCTTCAAATTATTTTCCTTTTATGTAAAATGCTTCGTCATGATCTTGTATATTTTCCAGAAAGTGATATTTGTATTAAAAAATAATAATAATAAAAAAATGAGTATTAACTAGGAAATAATGTAGGGGAAATTAAGCCAGAAACAGTTAATTCATATGTGCCAGAGGTAATAACCTATGTTATCTTGAGCAGGACTTTTTAATCTCCTTTTGCTCAGGGTCTGAACCTCGGGGAGGGGGATGACTTCCTGAGAATGCACGGAAGTGGAGATATTTCTCACTTCTGATGCCTTCAAAGGAATCCACCAAATGGGGTCTAGTTGCAGCCTGACAATATCTAGATACTGTGGCAGGGAAGGAAGATACTTTAAGACAACGAACATTTTGAAAAATGTATTCATTGCTAAAGTCCATTGCCATGATCCATTCACAGGCCTGGGATTAGAATATTAAAATTGAAAGGCTGTGCTAGAATTCGATCTCCACACTGAGGCTATAAATTGGGACTCCCCACAAAGAAATCTTGTTCACATATTTTGGGTAGTTAAAATACTGCTGTGCTCATATTTCATTCCCCCACCCCGGAGGTTGCGGCAGTCAGGGAGAGAGGCACTGAGAGATGGAGGCAAGCGCCGGAGAGGGAAGTTGAAAATGGTTGTTCTTTTGTGCCCAGTAGCACAGGGAGCCGTGCACCAGCCAAGGATGCCGTGCGTGCCAGCGCAGGGGGGCCATATCCAATATAAGGGGGACTACATACTAGGTGGGGGGGCATGTACCAGGATGAGGGACACGTATACTGATTGTAAGATGGACACCGGCATTATAGAAGACAGACGCCATTCAACATTAAAACATTTTCTTTCTCTTTTCCTTCACCAAATTTGGGGGTGCATCTTATAAAGCGAAAAATACTATATATATATATATATATATATATAAACAGACATCTACAGTGCTGTGAAAATTAATTGGGTCAAAGCAAGTCTTTACTTGTTTTTCTTGCATTAGATTTACTATTGCTGATAAGTATTTTATCTGTTCTTGGTGTCGTTTTCCTTTCTCTTCCACATTTCCCTTTTTGTTTGAGAAAACGATCCAGTTTCATTGTGTGCGAATTATTCTTGAAACGGTAGATTTTTCAATACCAACGGTGGAAGTGATTTCTCTTACAGTCAGACTTGTATGTTCATTAAGTGTAATAATTCTAGACCTCTTCCGTGGAGTAACATCCATTTTTACAGGCATTTTTACAGGTACGGAGCGAAAAAGTACACTAAACCACTCCTCACTGAAACAAGCTCTCAACTGAAGCTGAGGGGGCGGCTAGCTGGTATTTTCTGACTAAAACCAGTCAAACCACATTTTGTTACTCAAGGTTGTACACTCACACCTGTTCAAAGCAGTTAAAACTGGTTTGAATCACTGACTGGTAACCCCAACTTAAGATTTTACTTTGTCCCAATTAATTTGCACAGCACTGCATATCTATACACATGCACACAGTATATTAGTATTGATAGCAATGTGGCAAATCTAATATATAAAGCTGAATGTGTGTATGTATGTGTGTATATCCGGGATTGGCATCTACACTGTCGCAACTACAGCTACAAAAATTTGCACAGTCACACGTCTGGACCCCGGGAGCGTCATAGGCTATGTTGTGAGGCGAAATTTTAACCCTGCGCGTTCCAGTTCACCAAACAATTTTGCCCCTATCTACATAATGGGAAAAACGTGAATGGAAAAGTGTTGGAGGAAAATCGACAGCTGTCAGCTATAGAGACAAAATTTTGCACAGTCACACGTCTGGACCCCTGGAGCGTCATAGGCTATGTTGTGAGGTGAAATTTTAACCCCGCGCATTCCAATTCACCAAACAATTTTGCCCCTATCTATATAATGGGGAAAAAGTGACAGTTACCAGTTGACAGTTGTGAATGAGAGGGGCTTAATGACAGCATCAAAGACTAACAGCATATACCAGCATATAGTCACTAAGATGGGGCCCCAACATGAGATATTCACCACACACGGGGACATGTATACACACCACATGCACACAAAGAGTAACAGCAAGTGTATAGTCGCTAAAGTGCAGCACCAACATTGGATACTCACCACGCACCCGAACAAACACACACACACCACAAAGAGACACACACAACACAGAGACACACACCTCCCCCAAGGGGGGACACACACACTCTATAGCGACACATGCACTCACCCCACAGGGACACACACACCACAAAGAGACAAACATAACAGACACACACACCACACAGACCCCCCCACAAGGACACACACACATAGCCACCCTATAGGGACACATGCACTCACCCCACAGGGACACACACACACCACAAAGAGACACACACAACACAGATACACACACACACACCACACAGACCCCCCCCACAGGGACACACACATCTACACCCCAGGGACACACACACCACACAGACAAACACAGATGTGCACAAATCACCTCATACAACTCGCCTCATACGTGTGCTATCTTTATTTTCCAAACATAAACATCTGATTAAAAACAGCCAATGTGCAACACGTGCCATATAGGGAATTAAGGCAGATGTCAGTCACATGAGCCGTCTATTATGTGTATGTGTGAGGTAACATATACTGCCTGGCCAGGGGGTGGGTTTACTGTTGGCTGGAGATTTATTAGGCTGCCTATAGCAATCAATCACAGCTCAGCTTCTATTTTCCTACAGGTCATTAATATGACATATTCAAATTCAATGTTGTTATAGCTAACAGCAGTTATTTATTAACCCGGGCGTAGCCGGGTACTACAGCTAGTATAGGTAATATAAATAGCAAAAAAAAAAAAAAGTACATTTCAGCATAAAAGTCTGAATGTAGAGCATTTCCTCATTACACATTTAATTCAATAAGTTTGGAGATGTAAATGATGGCAAGTACAGTATCTATTTTTACTTTTGAAACTCCTTTTATAAGAACATTTTAGAAAAGATGCTTTTGAGATTTACAGAGTAGATCAGAGAAATACAAATGCATACCTATTGCTAATGTCATGGCTTTGAGCTTGTCTCGAACAAGTTTCACTACCATGCTCTTCTGGAGGGGAGTAGAACGACAGCAGAGAACAGAACGACATTTTTGAGCCAGTGAAATAAATTTATTTGATTGACTTGGGTCTAGTGCAAAGGCTAGCGTTCTGCCATCAATAACAAGTCCAAGATTTGGGATTTTTGTAGATGAAGGCGATGTAAAACCAAATTCAACATTCCATGTGGATCGCTCCTTTGAGTCATTTGGAACCTTGGACTCCGCATAGTGCAAACACTGGTCAAGAAGAGCAGCACAAGCGTCCTACAGAAAAAAAAAAGGAAGGTCAGCACTTTACAATGAGATTAAAAGATTGGTTATTTAATCATAGTAAGATTACACAGGAGGACAAAAAAAAAAAAAAAAAAAAAAGAATTTCTGGAATGAAATTCTCATGTGTGTAACCAAATACATTTTAAAGTCTAGGTTTAGAGAAATTATACAGCAATTATTATATGGTCTTTTGGGTGGATAGCCTCATTTGGCCGTCATGTTGGAATGCCATGGTCATACAAACCTATCAGAAGAGCTAGTTAACTAAGGTAAATTGAAATTCCCTGCTGGTACTTGTGTAAGGGGTGGTCGTGTTCCTGCCTTTGAAGACGCTGAACACAATGGTATAATATAATGTTGCATGTAAACTGTTTCTGTATAGAAAGGCTATACCTGAAACAACTACTGTGTCCCTGGCTCCCCCATTAGTTGAGATATTAAATGCTGGATTTTCACATTTTCAAAGTTGCAGAAATGTGTGCAGCAATTGATTGACAAGTCCAGCAGGGACGAGACTATGTAGGTCCTCTTTTATGTCTTTCTCCTCCTGGCTTGGCCCCCCCCTTATTTAAATTCCACATAGTGCCGCCATTGCTGGAGACGCATGCAGATTGGTATTGTAATTGTGTCATTAAAATAGTTCTGGAGTCAACACGTGTACCGCGATCTCCGGTGCCATTGTATTGATGAAGACACTGTGGAAACGATTATGAGACAAATCTGCACATACGCCCTTGCTGCTCGTAGTCTGCAGTGTCATCAATAAAATGGCTCAGAACTAAATGGAACAGGGGAACAAATGCGCAAATAATGTCTTCTCTTTATGGTATAGTGAGCAAGGAAAGCCAATATCGCTGCTCACCTTGTAAGGTTGTGAGACCTACAACCGGTATATGCACATGTTGCAGTTGTTGCTGGACCCACACTCCATGCAATCGTTGTGGCTGTAGTAATGATCCCAAATGGATGGTCCTTCTTGTCCCGTGCACACTGCCGACAACAAACTGATAGGGGGGGATAGGGGGGCTGTGCGACCCAGTGTGCAGGTTTATTGAATTTTACCTGCATCCACTTGTGGAAACACTGCCCTCCTATGTCCGTGACACATCGGACGTCCTGAGGCAAGTTGATGGGATCTTTGTGGATTCGGAGACGCGTCTAGTCACGGCAGACGTTGAGTCCTTGTACTCATCAATATGCCATCAAGACGGGCTTAGAGCCGTAGCTTTCTACCTGGAGAACAGCAGTCTGGAGGAATCCCTCAGTGCTCTGATTTTGAATCTCCTGGATTATATCCTAACCCATAACTTTTTCCTTTTTAAGGACCGGTTCTTCCTACAGCAGCGGGGGACGGCAATGGGGGCGGCGTGCGCGCCCTCCTACGCAAATCTCTTTCTTGGCTTTTGGGAGAGGGAGATTTTCGGGGGGGGGCGCCTGCGCCGCCACCCAGGTGCTGTCATGGATGAGGTACATCGATGATGTATTGATGTTGTGGAAAGGAACAGTTTCTCAATTGGAAACCTTCTTGGTTCATTTGAACACTAATGAGTATAATATCAAGCTGACCTACACACATCATGCATCATCGGTGGACTTTTTAGATATAAAACTCCATATTCATTCCGACGGGTCTATACAAACCGATATGTATCGGAAAGAAACATCAGTAAACGCAGTATTGCACGCCTCTTCAGCCCATACACCGGCAACAATCTCTGCAATTCCAATCGGTCAGTACCTAAGAGCGAGAAGAGTGTGCTCAACAGAAAACTTTTTTGAGGGACAGGCCGTGGATTTGAGAGAGCGTTTCCTAGCAAGAGGCTATAGTAAGCGGTGCATTAAGCGGGGTTACAACAGGGCCCGAAGGAAGAATAGGAATACCCTGCTGCTGGGGAATGACCGGTCTGAGGGGAAAGATTCAAATCAGGGACCCCAAGTGGTCCGCTTCATAACAACATATAATGACAAATGGGATGGGATTAGGGGTATTCTAAAGAGACACTGGGGAATTCTGGGACTGGTACCGGGTCTAAGCGATGTAGTTACTGAACGACCAATGTTGACTGCAAGGAGGAGCAGCAGCCTCAAAGATATGTTGGTGCATAGCCACTATGTAAGGGAATCTAAACCTATAGTGAGTGGGAGTAGAAGGACTGTGGGATTTTATCCGTGTGGCTCATGCCTGGCATGTCGGAATATGGAAAGAACTAAAACATTTACAGCGGCCAATAATGGACGCATATATGATATCCGACATTACCTAACATGCACAACTAAAAACGTGATATATCACGCCACATGCCCATGTGGCCTGATATACATTGGCCTTACATCACGGGAATTCCGTGTCAGAGTAAGGGAGCATATTAGGGACATAGAGGCAGCCAAAAAAAATGGAACATGATGATCCCAATCTAAAAACTCTACCCCGCCACTTTAAATCCATACATGATTGCGACGCAACCAACCTAAAATTTAAAGCGATTGACGTGTGTCATTTAGGAGCAAGGGGTGGGGACTACAAAAAAGCCCTTGAGAGGAGGGAATGTCAATGGATAGTTCGCCTTGGGACGCAGTCCCCGGGTGGACTGAATGAAAAACTAAGCTTTTCCTCATATCTCTAAACATAAAGGCGCATTATTACGCCTTTAGAGGCATTGGCGGACCAAATCTCCCTCTCCAATTTAAAAATGGGGGGTGATTTACGTCTGACCAATGGGGAAAAAAATGGATTTTTGTCTTTTGGTTGATTCTGCATACAATGTTTCGGCTCTCTGCCATGCTGTGGAACCCCAGTTTCCTGAGGGTTCCTCTTAGGATAATTAATGATATGGTTTTAACTGTTTTGTATTTGTCTTTTTTCTATGTTTTTAGCTGTTCTGTATTCCCCCACACAATGGCCTACCAAAATAAATCTCTCTGGACACTATAAACAAAGTGGAATCGCTTTCTACAATGGGACTATCCGGGCTTTCTATATATGGGGCGGAGGAAAAGAAGAAATGTTACACCATCAGGAAATATGGAACTTCGTTCCCTTATATTGTTGTACATGGCCATGTTTTGGAGTATGCCTTGTAAAATGTCCCGTATATGCAGTATAAAGCGATGCTTTTCTCTTAAAAGGGTATGGTTAATAGAGACCAGTAGTGAAAAGAAAGTGGGCAAATTTGCCCTTTTCTAAAATGGCGTCTGCGGACCGCGCATGCGCAGTCGCGCATCACCGGGCTGTGGTGAAAGGCTTCTGACACACAGGAAGTAGCGTCATCTGACGCACTTCCTGTGGATGAATGCCGGAAACCGCCGCTCGGGATGACGCGGCCTCACATGTGCGGCAAGGAGCGGCGTGATAGTAAACAGGTGGTGGGCGGTAGTGGTGGGGGGTATATAGGATGGGGGTGACATAGCCAAAGACATGCCCCTGAGGAAGCAATCAGGGAAACGCGTTGGGGCGTCCCCTAGAGGTCATCCGGGCACACAAGCAGCAGGCATGGGTAAGCATGATACTAAGAAATATGTGATATGTGCTAGTTAATGCTGACAGGATTGAGCCAGGGATTAGTAAATGGTATATTGAGAAGGGACTATAGACTGGAACTTCTATATACTATGGGTGAAAGCCCTAAAACCTGGTTTGCATTTCTCTGTATCACAGAATCTGTGTTGTAAAAAAGCTACCATGTCTTGCCTTACTGTGTTTGGAGCAGGACTTTAACCCCTCCATGTCCTCTCATCCTTATCCATGTAACTCTAAGATTTTTTATATGAAACTCAGCACTTTATATCTGCAATTTTACTCTTTATGTACTAATAAAAGCATTTATAAGAAAAGCAGTTAGTGGTGCAATTGTATATTTGGTATAAGAAACTCTCCAAAGCCGATGAAACATGATTAATAATAGATATGGGAGAGCCCTAATATATTCTGATGATCATTCATGTGTGACCAAGTCTTATAAAACAAACTGAGCCAGAACTCCACAAAGTAAAAGTAATGGTGCTTTAATCCCTGCACCTTTCAGAGTGCATCCACGCTCCTTCAGGAGAACAACCTGAAGGAGCGTCGAAGCACTCCGAAACATGTAGAGGTGAAAGGCACCATTACTTTTACCAAGGAGTTCTGACTCGGTTTGTTGTCGGCAGTGTGCATGGGACAAGAAGGACCATCTATTTGGAATCATCATTAAAATGGCGCCAGAGATCGCGGTACACATATGTGCTCACTTCGGTGCCATTTTAGTAGAGACACAATTACAATACCAATGCACACGTGCTGCCAGCATTAATGGCAGGGCAAAAATTTAAATAAAGGGGGGGCAAGCCGGGGGGGCCAGGACCCACATAGTCCTGCCTCTGCTGCACCCGTCAATCAGCTGCTGCACATATTTTCTATAACTTTGAAAACGTTTTCTTCGTCAATACACCATTTAATATCTCAAACTAAAAGTACGATTGGATTCAGCATCCTAGCGCCTATATGGCACTGGCTTTACTACCTATACAAAAATCCTGGTGGTTGGTTCCCTTTAATATCTTTGCCGATTATATATATAAGCAGTATTATGAGTGTTATGGTTAAATCTATCTTTATTGAATTTTACAATAATAGTGAAAAACAGTATTACAAAAAAAAGGGGGGAGGGGGAGAGAAATAAATGTCAGGGTTAAGATTTAACATCCTCAATGCAGATCACAGGAGATTACAGAGTAAAATATGGCATAACGTCTACTCAACACTCTATTGCGGTAACACCGGAATAGTTTCAAGTCGTACGTAGAGAACGGATGTGCGATCTGTGAAAGAGCGCACTATTTGAGAAATAATACAAAGGGTACCCGATCTCCCTACAGGAGTGCAGGGGGGAGATGGAGAGGGGAGGGGAACAAGTAAAACAAAACAAAACAAACTTGTAACCCATTGGTCGTCTAGGAGGGGGAATGGGTGGGGTAAGAGGATAGAGATAAAGAGAAAAGGTTCAGGTTAAAAGAGGAAGAGATAAGGATAATCAGAAAACAAGGCAGGCACAGAACTCACAGCCAACAATACCGGTAGTAAGATGTTAGATAGAAACTTTCATTACATAATAAAATCTAAGAGAATAATTCGTTAAAGTAGGAGCGTCCCTAAAAAGGATCCACTCAGACCAAACAAGAGTGAACTGGGGAAGAGCCTGCTCGAGCCCGGCTGACAACTCCTCAAGGCGGCATAGAGATTCCATTTCAGTATACCATTCAAAAATTGAAGGCGGGGTCTGATCCTTCCAATGACGGGGGATCACTGACCGGGCAGCGCAGAGGCAAAATCTGAGAATGTCTCTCTTTTGGGACCTCAGCGAACCAGGGAGCAAAGAAAGTAGGGCCATCTCAGGAGAGCCTTTTATTTGTTTGCCAGTAACCAGACCGTAATTCCTAAACACCCTTGACCAAAAAACACTAATCAAAGAGCAGCCCCACCAAACGTGTAGCATAGTGCCCTCCTCAAATCCGCAATGCCAGCAAAGGCTGGAAGTGGTAGGGAAGCATTTATGCAGCCTGTCTGGAGTGAGGTACCAATGGAAACGTAGTTTATAGCATTTCTCCAAGGCATCACTTGAACTGGTCGTCTTTTGGGCCATAAGGAAGCATCTCTCCCATTCAGTATCCGAGATAGCCCGCCCCAGTTCTCTTTCCCAGGCTAGTCGGTACCCGTGGGTTTCGGGACCTACCGCTGCGGATAGGATGTGATGGATAACCGAGATCACTCGGTCTGGGGCTTCCTCTCCTGCAAAAAGCTGTTCCATAGGGGATGTGCTAATATTTGGACCTCGAGGGAAGGCGGCGGACCCAAGGAAAGATCTAACCTGAAGATACTCCCACCATTTCAGAGTCCGGTCTGTAAAACGCCGAAAGATGGAAGTTCTCCACCCCGTAGGACCTGACCGACGCGGGCGTCGTCTCGAGCAGTCCACAGCAACAGGGTAGTATTAGTCATTATGAGTGTTATAATTCAGATTTGTGGAACTGTATTCACCTGCACTGCAGTGTGGCATGATTATACTAGTAATGCCACAAACTATGGGTACTACTGCATTATATCACTACATTTTATAATTGTCTTTGACCTTTCATGCTACTTAATGGGCAGTATGTGTTGGGAAGCATCAGCAAAGAGGATGAAATCTTTATAAATATAGGATACCGATCTGTAACATTGTTGAAAATATGTAATATTCAAGTTCTTTGCTACGTTCTGAAGGTTTCAGATCAATATGGCTTAACAGATGCAAAAGTTACAAGACTAAAGTCAGCATAAAACACAATGATATTATTTCCATATGATTTGCTAGAAGCGGGCACTCCCCCAACTGCTAATGCTAGAAAATAATCAGCAATTTCTATGCATGATCTTTAAGCACAAAGAACATATATCAGATTTTTGTACCTCTTCAGCATTCATTCCTTGGATTGAAACTGTTGAGATTGCAAGTAATAAGATCAGTAATTAATTAAAAAGGAAATGAGCTTTTATTGACCACTGACAGAAGTACAATTTCAGCTTTTTAGAGGTTCATAGTTTAGATTCACCTTTTAGTGAACCTTCGCTTCACCTATTAGGACAATAAAGCTACAGATATTTCCTAACAAGTATACCATTTCCCAAATAGACCTTCTACAAGGGGGATATATAAAGGTATTTACCCCTAAAGACTTCATCTGCAACACTGTCTGGATAACATATATTGATGATACCTATATATACACAAGGCCTGCATTCTTTAACCCCTTGAAGAATATAATTTTCTTTAAGTGGCTGTATAAAACCTTTTTGTGCGAGACAAGTTGTACATTATGGAGGTACAAATTTTTGGCATAGCATGTGGTCAAAATTGTTGGTAGCCCTCATTTAATGAAAGAAAAACCCACAATAGTCACAGAAATAATTTGAATCTGACAAAAGTAATATTAACCCCTTAGTGACGAAGAAATTTATCATTTTTCATTTTTTCGCTTTTTCGCTCCTCGGCTTCCAAGAGCCATAACTTTTTTATTTTTCTGTCGACACAGACATATGACGGCTTGTTTTTTGGGGACGAGTTGTACTTTCAGATGCAATAATTTGTTTTACCATATAATGTACAGGGAAATTGCAAAAAGATTCCAAGTGCAGTGAAATTGCAAAAAAAGAGCAATTACACGTTTGTTTTTTGGGTTTTGTAGTCGCCGTGTTCACTATATGGTAAAACAGACGTGACCGTGTGATGCCTCGGGTCAGTACGAGTTTGTAGATACCAAACATGTATACCTTTATTGGTATCTACGTGGTGGAAAAAAATTCAAAAGCATGAAAAAAAACAAAAAAACAATGCACTTTTTGCGCCATGTTCTGCGACCCATAGCATCCTCATTTTTCGGGATCTGGGGCTGGGTGACAGCTTATTTTTGCGTCTCGAGCTGACGTTTTTAATGATACCATACTTGGGTGGATGCGCTGTTTTGATCGCCCGTTATTGCATTTTTTAGCATTGTTGCAGTGACCAAAAAAACGTAATTTTGGCGTTTGAACCATTTTTTGCGCTACGCAGTTTACGGATCTCATTATTTGATTCTTTATATTGATAGATCGGGCGATTCTGAACGCGGCGATAACAAATATGTGTATTTTATTTATTTTTTTAATACTTTTATTGTGGATGGGAGAAAAGGGGGGTGATTTGAACTTATGTTTTTTGTTTTTTCTTTCAACTTTGTAAAAACTTTATTTGCTTATTGATTCTTACTTTTACACTGCCCCATAGAGAAGCATGCAGCTGCACAGTCCGATCGCTTCTGACAGATACAGAGGAGCTGTAGCTCCTCCTGTATCTGTCAGAATCGCGACCTGTTGTGGTTGGCAGCCCCTGCCAACCACAACCAGGAAATGCTCAGTGACAGGCTCCGTGGTTAAGCCAGGACCCCGGCCTGTCACGTCAGCACAGGAGATTTTGCGATACTATCGTGAGATCTCCCCTGGAGCCGGGTAAGCGCGCGCTGCCCGCTTCGGCTCCCTTAGATCCCGCTCTCAGAGATTGAGGGCGGGATCTAAGGGGTTAACAGCGCCGGTCGGATGGCGGGACCGATTGGAGCTGTTACTCCACATCTCACTATAGATCATGAGATGTCGGTTTAAGTGAGCTCCACGCGGGAGCTCACTTCAACCACCGGGTAACGACAGCCTGACGTCTAGAGACGTACGGCTGTCGTTAAGGCGCTAAATAAAAAATCTATGAAGATGAGCAAATGAAAGTCAGATATTGCTGTTCAACCATGCTTTCACAGAATAAAAAAAAATTAAACTCATGAAATAGGCCTGGACAGAAATGATGGTACCCTTAACTTAATATTTTGTTGCACAACCTTTTGTTTCCTGTAACTGTCAATGAGACTTCTGCACCTCTCCACAAGTATTTTGGTGACTCCTCAAGAGCAAACTGCTCTAGTCATCTCTTGTTGGAAGATTTCCTTTTCCAGACCGCATGTTTCAGCTCTTTCCAAAGATGCTCAATAGGATTTAGGTCAGGTCTCATAGAAGACCACTTCAGAATAGTACAATTTTTCCTCTTAGCTATTCTTGGGTGTTTTTAACTGTGTGTTTTGCATCATTATCCTGTTGCAAGGCCCATGACTGCGACTGAAACCAAGCTTTCTAACACTGTGCAGCACATTTCTCTCTAGAATCCCTTGATAGTCTTGAGATTTCATTGTACCCTGCCCAGATTCAAGATACTCTTGGCCAGATGCATGAAAGCACTCCAAGAACATAACAGAGCCTCCTCCATGTTTCACAGTAGGAACAGTGTTCTTTTCTTTATATGCTTCATTTTTACGTTTGTGAACATAGAGCTCAGGTGCCTTGCCAAAAAGCTCCATTTTTGTCTCTTCTGTCCATAGGACATTCTCCCAGTAGCTTTGTGGCTTGTCAACATGAAGATTGGCAAATGCCAGTTTAGCTTTTTTATGATTTTTTTTTTTTCAACAATGGTATCCTCCTTGGTCATCTGTCATGAACTCCACTTTGACTCAAACGACGACGGATGGTTCAATCTGACACTGATGTTCCTTGAGCTTGCAGTTCATCTTTAATGTCTTTAGAAGTTTTTCTGGACTCCTCTTTGTTACCATTCATATTATCCATCTCTTTGATTTGTCATCAATTTTCCTCCTGCGGCCATGTCCAGGGAGGTTGGCTACAGTCCCATGGATCTTAAATCTCTGAATAATATGTGCAACTGTAGTCACATCAAGCTGCTTGGAGATGGTCTTATAACCTTACCTTTAACATGCCTGTCTATAATTTTCTTTTTAATCTCCTTCCTTTTTAAACTCTTTCCCTCGCTTCCTCTGATCCATGTTGAGTGTAGTACACACCATGTCACCGAACAGAAAAGTGAGTATCTGTAGCCCTATATACAGGCCCACTGACTGATTACAAGATTGTAGACACCTGTGATGCTAATTATTGGACACACCCTGATTTAACCTGTACTTTTTGTCATATTTTCAGGTGTACCATCATTTCTGTCCAGGCCTATTTCAAGAGTTTAATTTTTTTTAAAATTCTGTGGAAACAGGGTGAAAGCAGTGCGACATTCATAGATTTTTTTATTTATTATTACTTTGTCAGATTCAACTTATTTCTGTAACCATTGTGGGTGTTTCTTAATTGACGGGTACGAACAATTTTGACCACGTGTATACATAATAGGGTTTATAATCTGCCACCAGATATAATCAGGTAAACCGCTCACATTATTAAGTTCATATATCCATAATAGACACATTTTTTCAATCGTGTAGTATGATAAGGTCAGCTTCAGTATATTTGAATTATGGACCCTAGTGATAAAAGGACCCCAAAGTCTCATTGAAAGTTGCAATCAAGGTTGATTACGGCATTCAAAAGAGTTAAATGGTGGAGGTCAGAAGTGGCTCCGATCTTCGATGCCAGGGAAGGGCTATTGCTCATTAAAACAAAATTTGCGTCATTAATTTGTTAAAAGACTTACAATACAAATGCAATACATTGCAAATGAAATATGCACAAACAATGCATACATTTTGGGGCAGCAATAAATTGCTCAAGGACTAATGCAGGAAATTCAGCATATGAATTGGACTAGAGGGGTTGTCTGGGAAAAATAAAACTTTGCATAGGGCAACTGATATATAATAAAATAAACTCAGTTATGGTCACTTACCAGCACCCACCTGTACCTAGGGCCAGCATGTTGCAGTGGTCAGGTGACTTTGAGCAGCGCATCATAATAAAACATTTCATGACGCACTGCTCAAGTCTGCTACCTGCTGTAACCATAAAGATGGAATACAATGGTGAAAAAAATCTGCGCTGCTGTAGGATAGATGAAGGACCACCTAATCCTATTACTTGGGTAAGACCCTATTGTGCCTCATTATATCCACAGCGGAAACGTGCAGTGTCCTTATGATATACTTCTACACTGCATTCCAAGTGTATGAAAAGGGTTTATACATAATGTGATTATGCAGAGTCACAGGGACCCTGTAATATATTGAGTGACTTGTTGTACTATGGCATTTTCACTTTTTAAGTCAGTATATCATGGGAATTGCAATGTGACCAAGATATATATTGTGAGTGTAAGGCTACGCTCACACTAGAGTATAAAAAAAAGGTTCGATTTCCAACATGAAAGGTTGAAAGAGTATCACATGTACGCCACTCCATATGACATATGATTATTTTCTCACTTTTAGCCTGTATGCAATGCGTTTTTTCTCAGCAGCTAAAACTCAACAATCATTTACAGTGCTCCAGAATGGTAACGTATCTGTAAAAATCGGACATCGCTACGATGGTCTATGTGACGTCCAGTTTTTTCTCGCACCCATAGATTTGTGTTGGTGACGCTTGGCCATTTTACGTGGCCATACGCAGAATGATGCAAATTTTTTTTCCTCATGACACATGAGGAAAAAAAAAAAATCGCATATCAGCACTGAAATTTTGAATAACATTGGTGCAAGAGAAATCCAATTTATCGGATTGTACACAATTGATTTATATGCCAATGTGAGTGAACCCATACTAACATGGTTTCCCTGCTGTTTATTTGAATTTGTCTATAGGGGCTCTTTTTTATATCTCTATTATTTGTGTTTTTAATATTGAATGATGAAGATTAAATTATTATTATAATATTATTGTGCTGATTTTTCTTTGGTGGGTGATCTGCTTCAACAGAGACCCTATCTAGATTCTTTTTTAACTATTAATGGGAGGATCCCTTACAAGTTGTTTCTAGCTTCAATATATAAATTGCACCTGTGTCTTAATAACCGCTACCTGTGTCTGCACAGGCAACACTCAATCCAGGTGGGTAGCGGTAGGAAAGTAAGATGGCTTGGTATTTTTACATATCCCATCTCAGTGTCAAAAAAATTCATTTTGTCTGGACAAAACCTTTCAAAATAAGTGTTAGGGAATAATGTGCCAAAAGTTCACAATTGATAGGTACAACGCTTACCATAGATTCAGCATTTAAGGTGATGAGGTCATCGTCGTGATCCAGAAGTTTGCAGGAATACCCTATGTTTACAGCAGTTTCCTGTTTATCTCCAGTCAAAACCCAGATTTGCAGTCCAGCCTTACGCAGCCTTGTAATAGTTTCTGGAACTCCTTCTTGTAATCGGTCTTCTATGCCTGTAGCACCTTATAGAAATAAAGAGATGATCTAGTTTAGAAGACCCATTTAATCCCAGTCTTAGGACAAGGTCAGACGATTGTGCAGGGTGGGCCATTTATATGGATACACCTAAAGAAAATGGGAACGGTTGGTGATATCAACTTCCTGTCTGTGGTACATTAGTATATGGGAGTGGGAAAACTTTTTCAGATGGGTGGTGACCATGGTGGCCATTTTGAAGTCAGCCATTTTGGATCTAACTTTGTTTTTTTTCCAATGGGAAGAGGGTCATGTGATACATCAAAATTGAGAATTTCATAAGAAAAACTAAGGTGTGCTTGGTTTTAATGTAACGAGTTATTTTCAAGTTTCTCTTTGTTTACAACCATTGACATATCACAGAGGTTAACACATGAGTAGCAGATAGAAATTGTGTTGATGTCTGGTGAACGCACTACCCGGGTCATTGTAGCAGATTTCAATGCAAGACACCCTACGAGACCACCCATGCTCCCATGAATCGCATCAATAATGCTAATGATATTCCGATCATACTTTAATCAGTTTGATCCGAGAGTCAACATAATGTAACTCTGATTTTCTCGGATGGGGAGAAGATAAAGAACAAAAATGTCTTCATCTTCTCTATTCTGTGAGACCGCAGATCTCAGACTGCATTGGGTTGCCATATGAGTGCAGTCTTACGATTTCCACGCGCCCATAGAATTGAATGGACAAGTGTCTTGATTTCCATATCAAATCTCAGCATTCTACGATTTTGTTCTTAAGCTGAATAGGTAGGAGAAAAAAATAAAAATGTTGATCATCACTACCCTAATAAATAATAGTAGTCAGAGGGCTAGCCAATCAAAAAATTGAACAGCACTCATCCGATTTATATGGTGGTATGACCCTGGCTTCACTTTTAGATTAGACTTCATAACAAATAGTATATTCACACGAGGCAGAATTGTTACAGAATTTCTGTGACGAATTCAGTTCAATCACAGACCGGTCGTAAATGCAACCACTTGGAATTCTACAAGGCCTATCCAAGTGAATGAGAGACAAATTCCTGAGGTGTGGAAATATACCAAAGGTATCCTCACACGTGCTTTATTTTGTAGAAAGTTTTGTGTTTTACCAAATCTGAAACAAATAATAATAATAAATCTCTATATATATAGCACCAACATATTCCGCAGCGCTTTACAATACAGTGGTTTGTTTACGAGCGGTCATAGGCAACAATAAAAAATATACAATACAGT
Source organism: Allobates femoralis (assembly GCA_033576535.1). Taxonomy (NCBI): domain Eukaryota; kingdom Metazoa; phylum Chordata; class Amphibia; order Anura; family Aromobatidae; genus Allobates; species Allobates femoralis. Next base: position 502,996,739 of record JARQOC010000002.1, read on the forward strand.
AAGTAATTAGAGAATCAATGTAAAAAATCCAGTACACTATCAATGTAGAGAATCAATGTAAACGTACAATACTTTCTGCATTAAGGATGGACTGGAGAGGGGAAAGTTTAGAAGGAGGGAGGCCAATTTGTAGAGATTTGCGGTAGTCAAGGTTGAAATGGATTAGGGCCAAGGTGAGGGTTTTTGTGGTTTCCATGATAAGAAAAGGGCAGACTCTAGAGATGTTCTTCAGGTGCAAACGACAAGAGCGATGTATAGGAGGTGAAGGAGAGATCGGTGTCAAACATAAAACCCAGACAGCGAGCCTGCTGCCTAGGCGTTATCGTGGTGCCGCGCACAGAAAGAGATGTCAGATTTAGGGAGCTTAGTGGAGGGCGGGAGCAGAAGAAGTTTAGTTTTGGAAAGGTTGAGTTTCAAATAGAGAGCAGACATGATGTTGGAACCTGCAGCTAGACAGTCATTGGCGTTCTTTAGTATCGCAGGGGTAAGGTCAGCGGCTAAAGTGTTCATTTGCATAGAACAGATTTCCAGTCACAGAAATTTCAGCAACAAAATCTGTGGAAGGGAATTAATCCTACTGTTTCTTGAATTAGCATCAAATTGACCACATATTGAGAATTACCAATATGGCTAGATAATTAATAATATAATAGTCTACGTTTACTTGCTAAAATGAACAGTTCTGAATGATAGAAACAGGTTTCTTAGCTAAAGACAGATAGAAGACAAGTGTAAGGCCTTGTGCATGCAGTGCATCTTCATTTTTTTTTAATGCGTTTGTAGTGCAGTTTTGTCACTATACCAGCCAAGTTAATAAGGATCCAGAAGTTTTGTGCACATGTTGCTTTTTTTTCCTTGCATATTTGGGGCAGAAATAAATCTCTAGAATGTCAATTTTTGCATCAGTGTTTGTATGGCAGAGCCAGGAGTGGAATTTACAGGGAAAAACTACAATTTAAAGATTGACACCTGTCCTGTGTTTTGGAGACACAAAAGGTAACTGGCAGGTTTTCGTGCTGTGTCATTTAATGGCTACTGTGTAAAATCCATGTGGAGCATCTCCCTACCTTAAAGATCATTTACACAACCGTATTTTCAGTCGGGTGCTGGGAAATGAAACAGACAGCGCTCGGACCAATGTTATTCAATGGGGCAGTGCACATGACTTTTCATGGACTAGTTTTGTGTGTTAAAAAAAAGGAAAACAAAAACGCAGCATGCACGGGTTTCCTCAGGAAATTGGATGATACTCACTCATACAAGTCTATTATTATGTGTAAAAAAATAAAGTCAGACACCATACAGAGCCACAAAATAGCATCCGATTTTTACACATACATTGCAATACTGTAACACAGAAACCGGTAAAGTTCCTGTAAATTATTAATAACGGCTACTGTGAAAAAAACAAAAAAAACAGTCTAACGCCAAGTGAGAAAAATCATCCCACTTTTCTGGATGAAAATCAGACCTATTGTTTATACGCTTGTGAGAGCCTAGACTTAGGGACAGTAATGTCTTTTTACAGGTGTGATATTTGGCTGTCTTTTCTCCATCTTGAGCCACTCAAAGCATTTTTTTTTGCATCTTTCACAGTGCACATCTCCCATGTATAAATTATGTGGCGTCTTGAAGAAATTACATATATATATCTATTATATAATCACGAATGGGATTTTTGCCCCTTTTGAGTCCGCTCACGCTGCGAGTCAATGTCGTCATGTGGATACGCCCGAAGCATTGGCCGCGCAGTTCTAAGGCGACTCGCTATGCCCGCGCAGCGGGCATGGTGAGTCGCCTTAGCAGCGCGAAGCATTGGCCGCGAAGCGGCCATTGCGAGTCAGAGAATCGCTCTGCTAGAATCCCGATGCATCTGCATCGGGCACCCAGCTAGTCTATTATATAATCACGAATGGGATTTTTGCCCCTTTTGAGTCCGCTCACGCTGCGAGTCAATGTCGTCATGTGGATACGCCCGAAGCATTGGCCATTGCGAGCAGTTCTAAGGCGACTCGCTCTGCTAGAATCCCGATGCATCTGCATCGGGCACCCAGCTAGTATATATATATATATATATATATATATATATATATATATATATATAATGTGTACATCTTATTTTTTGCTAGAAAATGGTCTGGAGTGCATTCTATAAAAAGGTAGATGTAGAAGTGCAGATAAAGAAGGGTGTAACCCTTCGCAGAAAAGAATTTGTATTCTCTGCACAGTCTTGGATATATGCATATAACAGCTTTATTAAGATACACTGTTTCCACAATAGCTGAACGAGTATCTCTTTATGCAGGTGACCAAACGTAATGCGTAGCTGCCGTTTAAATTTTTATTTAATAATAAAGTAGAGCAAGTGATTTTAATAAACTTTCTAATATACTTCACTAGAAAATTCAGGTTTCAAACCATTCAAACCTCCCACAAGGTGTCCCCACTACACTGTGTGAAGCAGACATATCTTCATTCTGTGTCAGATCTGTTTTCATAGTGAATATGGCCATGTAACAATAATAATAATAATAATAATGATAAATAATAAAACTTTATTTGTATAGCGCCAACATATTCCGCAGCTCTTTACAGTACAACGGTACATATAAGAAAAATATACGGTACAGAAAGGTAGTGCAGAGCAGTAGTTACATGTAATAAACATAGAATCGACTTAGGAAATACAATAAAAAGGCAAAAAATGAAGGTGACCCTACTCGAAGGAGCTTACAATCTAAGACGGGATGGGAACACAAAGTACAGGGGCTTATAACAATGAATATCTTATGTCTAAATGACTACTGTTAGGGAGAAGGATAGGCCACCCTGAAGAGGTGTGTTTTTAGGGAGCGTCTGAAGCTATGCAAGTTGTGGATGGTCCTAATTTCTTGGGGTAGAGCGTTCCAGAGGTTTGGTGCAGCTTGGGAGAAGTCTTGGAGTCGGGAATGGGAGGTACGGATTAATGCCGATGTTAGTCTGAGGTCACGTTCAGAGCGAAGGGGACAGGTGGAGAGGTAAGGCGGTGCCGCACCATGAATAGCTTTGTGGGTGACAACGAGCAATTTGAATTGGATTCTATAGTGTATGGGTAGCCAATGTAGTGACTGGCACAGAACAGAAACATCTGAGTAACGGTTTGCTAGATAGGTGATCCTGGCTGCTGCATTGAGGATAGACTGAAGAGGGGAAAGCTTACTGTGGAGGAGGCCAGCTAATAAAGAATTACAGTAGTCAAGGCGGGAATGAATCAGGGCCACGGTGAGGGTTTTAGTTGTTTCCATGGTGAGGAAAGGGCGAATTCTGGAGATATTTTTCAGGTGCAAGCAACAACAGGAGCGGGTGAGAGATTGTATATAGGAGGTGAAGGAGAGATCAGTGTCCATCAAAATACAGAGACAGCAAGCCTGCTGACTGGGCGTTATCGTGGTGCCGCACACCGAGAGAGAGATGTCAGGTTTAGGGAGGTTGGCAGAGGGTGGGAGCAGAAGTTGTTCAGTTTTTGAAAGGTTGAGTTTCAGATAGAGAGCGGACATGATATTGGAGACTGCGGTTAGACAGTCATTTGTGTTCTTTATTAGAGCGGGAGTAAGGTCAGGGGCTGAAGTGTATAGTTGCGTGTCATCAGCATATAGATGGTACTGGAAGCCAAATCTGTAGATGGTTTGTCCGATCGGGGCTGTGTAGAGAGAGAAGAGAAGAGGTCCAAGGACTGAACCCTGAGGGACCCCAATAGTGAGGGGAAGAGGGGAGGAAGTGAAGCCAGAGAATGATACACTGAAAGAGCGGTCAGAAAGATAGGAAGAGAACCAGGAGAGAGCCGTGTCCTTGATGCCAATGGAGTGCAGCATGGAGAGTAGGAGATGGTGGTCAACAGTGTCAAAAGCCGCAGAGAGGTCAAGAAGGATAAGCAGAGAGTGGTCACCATTACGTTTTGCTGTCAGAAGGTCATTGGTCACTTTGATAAGCGCAGTTTCTGTAGAGTGTAAGGGGCGGAAGCCAGACTGCAATGGATCTAAAAGAGAGTGAGTGGCGAGATAATGGGTGAGGCGGCTGTAGACCAGGAGCTCCAGGAATTTTGAGATGAAGGGGAGATTGGAGACAGGTCTGTAGTTATTTGTGCAGGATGGGTCAAAGGATGTTTTCTTTAGTAGTGGAGTAATAATAGAGTGTTTGAAGGAGGAAGGGAAGATGCCAGTAAGAGGGAGAGATTGAAGATTTTGGTTAAGTGAGTGGTGACCACTGGAGAGAGTGTCTGGAGTAGGTGTGAGGGGATGGGGTCAGTGGTGCATGTAGTGGGACGTGAGGACGAGAGGAGCCTGGAGACCTCTTCTTCTGTGGCTGGGTCAAAAATGGAGAGTGAGCCAAAGGGGATGTAGGGACAGATGGGAGTAACAACACTTGAAGGTTGGGAGCTGATTTCCTGACGGATGTTTTCTATTTTCTCTGTGAAGCAAGAGGCCAAATCATCAGCACAGAGATCAGTGATAGGAGCCTGCACTTTCGGACTGAGGAGAGAGTGAAAGGTGTCAAAGAGTTTCTTTGAGTTGTTGGCTAGTGAGGAGATCAGGGTGGTGAAGTAGGTCTGTTTGGCGAGGTGAAGGGCAGAGTTGTAGGTTTTGAGCATGAATTTGTAATGGATAAAGTTTTCTGGTGTGCGGGTTTTCCTCCATAGGCGTTCGGCACTCCTGGAGCATCGCTGGAGGAATCGAGTTTGTGATGTGAGCCAGGGCTGTTTTACTCTGTGTTTGGAGGTTCTGAGGGTGAGGGGCACTACTTGGTCCAGGGTACTTTTGAGAGTCTCATTGTAGTAATTCACAGCCAGATTGGGGCAGGAGAAGGAGGAGATTGGGGACAGTGATGAGAGGAGAGAGTCTGTGAATGTATGAGGGTTGATGGCCTGTAGATTTCTGAATGTGTGATAGGTCGGACTATGCTGTGATGGGCGAGGGTTTGTGAGTGTGAGGGAGAGAATGTTGTGATCAGAGAGAGAAGGAGATGAGTTGTCTAAGGAGGAGGTAGAGCAGAGTTGGGTAAAGACCAGGTCAAGGGTGTTACCATCCTTATGTGTCTCAGAGGTTGAGAGCTGTGAGAGGCCAAGAGAAGTGGTTAGAGATAGGAGCTGGGATGCAGATGTGGAGTTGGGGCTGTTTATGGTGATGTTAAAGTCTCCCAGGATGAGGGTTGGTAATTCTGTGGACATGAAGTGCGGCAGCCATGCAGAGAAGTGGTCGAGGAAGTGGGTGGGTGAACCTGGGGGGGCGATATACCACCGTAACCATATAAGGGAAAGGGGGCGTGGCTTATACTGCTCACTGCAGCTCATAAGCAAACAATGTATCAGATTAGGCTGCGGTAACAGCACAGTTGCTAAGCAATGTTCAGGATTAGGTCAAACTAGTTTGTGTCAAGGAAAGATCTGTCACAATATTTGTTAATCCCTTGTCTGCTGGCTCTCTCTTGCCCTGTCTGTAGTATCACATTTGCACTGATCACTTACTAGATGCCAGACAATGCTGTATAACATCTATACACACAACCTTCTTGTGATGAGACAATGTGAAAAAGATTCGGGAGTCAGAATGTTATTTCATTTTGGTCGTCCGCATAAAGATATAAGCTTGTTCATCCATTGTGGAAACAGTGAATCACAATAAAAGTTTTATTTGCTTTTACCCAAGACTGGAGAAATCAAATCATCTATCTTATTTTTTTTGTGACTCACACCATTGGAACTGCATTTTTTTATTTCTTCTTTTAAATACTTGTATAAACAGGTATTATCTACTATATAATCACCAATAATACGTGTCACAGACTTCCGGCGCTTATGTCGCTATCCCACAATGCATTGCGGCACCATTGTGGGATAGCGACACAGGTGCCTGAAGCCTAAGTGACAAAGACGCCACCACTACCTTCGGGAGATCAGCGGCCACTGCTCATCTCCCGCCACACGGAGGTGAGCGGCGTCTGCGCAACCAGAGGTATGCTGGCAGCCATATTGGGACACCCAAGTTATGGGTATTCCCATATGGCGGCCAGTAGCGGTGCTGCCGCCTGCACTCCCTCCTCCTCCCTCGCAGCTCTGTTCTCACCCTCCACCGGCGTTACCATTGCAGGCTGACGGCTGGAGGAAGACAATCTGTTCGGAGCATGTGACAGGCCCTCTGTGATGTCACATCAGCCAGCCCTGTCACATGACCACCGTCACATGACCGCCTTCACATCGATTCTTTTCCTGCAGACTTCAGCCTGCAATGGTAACGCCGGTGGAAGGGAGAGAACAGAGGCGCAGGACAGGGGAACACGGGAGCGCACAGGACAGCGGGACACGGGGGCAGAGGACAGGGGAACACGGGGGCAGAGGACAGGGGAACACGGGGGCACAGGACAGGGGAACACGGGGGCACAGGACAGGGGGACACGGGGGGGCACAGGACAGCGGGACACGGGGGGGCACAGGACAGCGGGACACGGGGGGGCACAGGACAGCGGGACACGGGGGGCACAGGACAGCGGGACACGGGGGGGCACAGGACAGCGGGACACGGGGGGCACAGGACAGCGGGACACGGGGGGGCAGAGGACAGCGGGACACGGGGGGCAGAGGACAGCGGGACACGGGGGGCAGAGGACAGCGGGACACGGGGGGCAGAGGACAGCGGGACACGGGGGGGCAGAGGACAGCGGGACACGGGGGGCAGAGGACAGCGGGACACGGGGGGGCAGAGGACAGCGGGACACGGGGGGGCAGAGGACAGCGGGACACGGGGGGGCAGAGGACAGCGGGACACGGGGGGCAGAGGACAGCGGGACACGGGGGGCAGAGGACAGCGGGACACGGGGGCAGAGGACAGCGGGACACGGGGGCAGAGGACAGCGGGACACGGGGGCAGAGGACAGCGGGACACGGGGGCAGAGGACAGTGGGACACGGGGGCAGAGGACAGCGGGACACGGGGCAGAGGACAGCGGGACACGGGGGCAGAGGACAGCGGGACACGGGGGCAGAGGACAGCGGGACACAGGAGCAGAGAACAGGGGGAGACGGGCAGAGAACATGGGCAGACAGCTAACCACTGAGCCACAATATACAGTGCTAACCACTGAGCCACTGTATACACCTGAGCCACCATTCAGTGCTAACGATCGAGTCACCATACAGTGTTAACCACTTAGCCGCCATATACTGTGCTAGCCACTGAGCCACCATATACAATGCTAACCACTGAGCCACCATACAGTGCTAACCATTGAGCCACCACACAGTGTCAACCACTGAGCCAACATATACACCATATAAATCCCGCAACAACAGCGTACTTTCTGGAGAGAGGACTGTACTATTCAGTGGCCATTTCTATGGCACCTGTTCATTTCACCGCACTCCCGATGCAATAGCATCGGGCCTATTTCTAGTAGCTTGTATTTTTCTATACATTCTACTTTGATTGGGCAAGCATGTGTTTTAGCAGAATCATTTTACATTGCAATCTGATGGTTTTCTTTGATTTGTTTCTACCCAGATATTTATGATAAAGTTGGAAAAAGAAGCTGTAACCGGGTTTTCAGTTATTAAACTGCTGCCATCCCGTTATGTCCCTCCTAGGTAGTATCGTTAGACCACGTGCACTTATTGATTATCTGGTGTGTTTTTTACCTCAGTATTTGTAGCCAAAACCAGGAGTAGGTAAAAAAATGCAGAAGTGGGGCCATATTTGTATTATACTTTTCCTCTGTTTGTCAACTCCTCCTGCTAGAAATACTGAGATTAAAAACTCACCAAGTATTCAACATGTGCACTAGGCCAAACAATCCATTCTGTGTTTTTTCTTACCTCTAAAAATCATCTTTAGTTACTGCCCTCTTCATTGTACGAGTTACAAAGTAGTCCAATGTGCATGTATGAACCAACCTCCATGTCTGCTGTGAGCTCACTATATAGGCCCCATCAGAGGCAGAGGGGACAGGTAGGCAAGATCACTGCAGACAGAGAAATTGGTCTATACATGCTCATGGGACATCTGAGTGCCTAGGCCCATTCAGTAGTGCTGGGATTAAAAATCATTTTTGGTTAAAAAAGGTATTCCATCTCAGAGATCCTATCCCAATATGTAGTAGGTCAGGAAAATATATCCAAGAATAGGGACTTGTGGCCGCACTCCCGCTTGAACAAAATCCAAGAGTCAAGGATTATTAGAATTCATATAGTGGTATTTATTTCTATGCATTTCGGGGTAAACCCCTTCCTCAGGAATACCACACTAATGGGATGTACATGGGATGTTCCTGAGGAAGGGGTTTACCCCGAAACGCATAGAAATAAATACCACTATATGAATTCTAATAATTCTTGACTCTTGGATTATGTTGGAGCAGGAGCGCGGCCACAAGTCCCTATTCTTAGATCTATTTTCCTGGACTACTACTGGAGGGAGGACTGCTGCAGACTGCGAAGATAGCTTGACATCTTAAGTTGTCACAGGCGCAAAGTGTGGTTGTGACATCTTGCAACCCAAACAGGTGAGCAAATTCACCATTTATTTACAGACTTTTTGCCCACAGATACACTCTATTGTGCGCCCATTCTTCTTTTCAGCTGTTTATTCCTGCAATATGTAGTAGGAATAATAATAATAATATTAGCAAATACATATAATTAGCTAATCAGGAAAACTACACTACATTTCAATGTAGCTAAACTAATAAGCAGTCTAGTTATTACAGTAGCTTAAGTATCCATGGTTACAACCACTGGCAACCAAATGTCACTCTATGAATGGTCGTAACCATGGATATGTGGAGCGCTGAGTGCCGGGATACTCCGACTGCAGAGCAGGGTAGAACCCTGATTGCCATGTCATGGTGCTGGCCATCTTAGCAGCTGTGGTCCTGGCTTCACATTAAAAAGGGGGTTATTGTACAAGGTGAGCAGAGTTTATAAAGGCAACAATTAAAAAAAAAAAAAAAAAAGGAGAAAGTTTGTGACACCAGTTGTAATGGTCAGCCAGGATGTGGCCAGCAGTGCTGGAGGTCCTCGGGAAATTGATGGTGACAGTAGTGCACATGATTTAACTCTTCCCAACCAGGGCTGGCTCCCAGATAGTCTGTGTAGTGCAGCAGGAAGAAGACAGCAGGAGACAAGATGGTCACTTTACAGTTTGCTGAACAATCCTGAACAGATCGGCAGGACACAGTACTTAATTCCAAGGTTTCCAGTCTGACTTGTCTGATGAGAGCTTGATCCTCTGCTGGACTGTAGTCTGGCCTACCCCTTCTACTCATTAGTCATTAGGTTTCTCGGAGCCTTAAACTACCAATACAAACTCGCTTCTCTTCTAGTGCGTTCCCTCTGGCCGGGAAGGCAATGTGGGTGCTGTGGAGCAGGTCCCTCACCATATACCGGTATATCGCTGAGCTTCTGGGAACTACACATACTGCTAAGTGTTAGGGACCCACACAGCTTCTCAGGTTCTGCCACCGGACCTTGGAAATCAGGGTGACCTGGGGACTGAGGCGAAGTCACACAGCTATTCTTCAGGAGGCCTTCTCAGTCCCTTCATTTTAGACGTCTCCTCATGTTCAATGGCCCTCAACTGTCTTACTACTCTAGCTTCTCTCTCTCTCTAACAAGAGAGGGTGTGTCACATGTCCAACCCAGGCATCACGTGCACATCTCCTTATAGGGGGATCAGGCATCTTGTGTGTATGGCGACCAGATATTTAAGCTGCAATGCCCTGAACATGAGGTAAGTGCCATAGCTAATCAGGAGAACTACACAACATTTCTATTTGGAAGGATTTGATAATATTATTACATACACATTGGGATAGGATCTTGGAGATGGGAATACCCCTTTTAAATTCCCACAATGATTTTTGGCACTTTATATTTTTAGTGCATGACAAACACAGCATCTTACAGTTCAACCAAAGTGGATAGGATTTCTAAAATAAAAAATCTCATGCACTGTGCTTAATTTTCACGCCATGCAAACTGACCTGTAGTTTTTTTTAATCGACAAGATGTCAATTCCTCTTGGGGTAATCTGAGTTTTATGTGCAGATTATACCCATAAAACTGCATTAGATGTGGAAAACCCGCAATTAAACATTGCATATCTGTTTTACTGCATTACCACTGTGGAAACGCATCAAAAATATAGTACACACATGAATGTATCAAAGTTTTGCCAAAGCAAAACACCCAAAGGCATCAAAAACAAAGCAACTTTATTTAAAGGGAACCTGACCCCTAAAAATGAGCCCCAGCCATTTAAGACCTGTCCCTGCACCATCCTAATCAATTTCTAGCCATCCCTTTGTCTGAAAAATGGCTATTTGTAAAGTTTATAAAAGTTAGTTTTTTACCTGCAGAACTGCAGCTTCTCATTTCTTGAGAAGTCACACAGGGTGTTCCCTGTGGCTTCTCATCGCCGCCTGCAATGTAATTATTCAAGCCCCTATGGGCATGTTAAACAATACAGTGCTTACTCGTCACTGTAGATGGGCGGTATAGCCGCTATGACACTAATCGCGTCATATCCGGCTATCCTGACGTCCGTACTGGTTACTTCGCGATGCGCATTGCACATGCGCGAGCTTGGTTTACGGCAGCTCATCACAGATAAGCTGCCACAAACCAAGCTCGTGCATGCACAATGCTCATTGCGAAGTAAGCAGTACACCCATTGGGTGTACTGACGTCAGTATAGCCGGATATGACGCGGTTAGCGTGATAGCGGCTATACCGTCCATTTACAGTGACGAGGAGGCACTGTATTGTTTAGCACACCCATAGGAGCGTGAATAATCACAATGTAGGCGGCGATGAGAAGCCACAGGGAACGCCCTGTGTGACTTCTCAAGAAATGAGAAGCCGCAGCTCTGCAGGTAAAAAACTAACTTTTATAAATTTTACAAATAGCCATTTTTCAGTCAAAGGGATGGATAGAAATCGATTAGGATGGTGCACGGACAGGTCGTAAAAGGCTGGGGGTTCATTTTTAGGGGTCAGGTTCCCTTTAAAATATTAAACACCAACAAATGATGAAATTTTAAGAGTTCTCATGAACAAACTTAATTTTAAAAGCAGGGCTGTGGAGTCTGAGTAGGAGTTGGAGTCAGTATAAAATGGACTGACTCAGACTCCTAAAATATTTAATAAATTGGGTACAGTGCAGATACTAAATACTAAATATTTTGATTATTGTATCATAATAATGATTAAAGTCTGATGTTCACATTGTACTACCATAAATTTATCACAAACATGGGCCATGTATAAAGGGGTCAGAGTCAGAATCAGGGAAATTGAGGAGTCAGAGTTATTGGTTTGGCTTACCGACTCCACAGCCCTGTTTTAAAGTTGATTTTAATCAATAGATCTTGGAATAATAATAATTTCCACAACTGGATGTATTTAAAAAAATGTTTTCCTGTGCTAAGCTAATCTTATGTATATGTGTCCCTGCTACAGTTGTGCTCAAATTTTTACATACCCCAGCAGATTTTTTTTGCTTTCTTGGCCTTTTTTTCAGAGAATATCCACTCATGATTAGCGTTTGGGTGAATCATAATGACAGCCAAAAACATCCAAATGACCCTGATCAAAAGTTCTCATACCCCAGTTCTTAATACCATGTATTGCCCATTCTAACATCAATGACAGGTTGAAGTATTATGTGGTGGTTGTGGATGAGGTTCTTTATTTTCTCAGATGGTAAAGCTGCCCATTCTTCTTGGAAAGAAGCCTCCAGTTCCTGTAAATTCCTGGATTTTCTTGCATGAACTGCACGCTTGAGATCTCCCCAGAACCTTCAATTTGTTCTGCTGTAGCCAATGACAGGTCGACTTGTCCTTGTGTTTTAGATCGTTGTCATGCTGGAATGTCTAAGTACATCCCATGCGGAGCTTTAGGGCTGATGAATACACATTTGCCTCCAGTATATGCAGATAACATGCTACATTCATCTTTGCTTTAACTTTGACCAACTTTCCTGTCCCTTTGTAGATCACATATCCCCACATCATCAGTGATTCACCTCCGTGCTTTACAGCAGGAATGGTGTTCCTTTCATCATAGGCCTTGTTGACACCTCTCTAAATGTAACGTTTATGGTTGTGGCCAAAAAGTTTGATTTTGGTCTCATCATTACAAATTACCTTGTTTCCCAAGATTGGAGGCTTGTGTCTGTGCGGTTTGACGTATTGTAGGCGAGATACTTTGTGGAATTTGCGCAGTAATGACTTTCTTCTGGCGACTCGACCATGCAGCCCAGTTTTCTTCAAGTGCCTTCTTATTGTGCATCTTAAAACAGCCACACTGCTAGTTTTCAGTGAGTCATGTATTTCAAATGATGTTAGTGAGGTTTCGTTTGCATTCCAAACTATTTTCCTGGCAATTGTGGCCAAAATTTTTGTTGGTCTACCTGATCATGGTTTGGATTTTACAGAGCCCCTGATTTTCCATTTGTTAATCACAGTTTGAACGCTACTGACCAGCATTATTAATTCCTTGGATACCTTTTTGTATCCCTTTCTCATTTTATACAGTTCAACTATCTTTTCCTGTAGATCCATTGACAAATTTTTTGCTCTGCTAATAAAGGTAATATCCTCCCCTGTGACCTGTTTGCTTGTAATCAGTGTGTGTGCATAAAAGCTGAGTGCGTTTCTTGGATCCAGACAGACTCTTGGAACCTTTGCGTTCCCCATGACTCACAATCCAGAAACATCAGTGGCTGGATGAAAGATGCAAGAGTCTGTCTGGATCCAAGAAACTCTCTCAGCTTTTATGAACACACACTAATTACAAGCAAACAGGTCAAAGGGAAGGATGTTAGTTTTATTACCCATTGAAAACCCATTTGTGTCAACTTCTGTGCATGTTGTCAGGCAAAATCACCAGGGTATGTTAACTTCCGATCAGGGTTATCTGGATGTTTTTGGTTGTCATTATGATTTAAAAAGAGAAAACACAACTACTAACCCATGAATGGAATAAAAGATTTGTGTTATCATTCATATTCTCTGGAACAAGGCCAACAAAAAAAAAAAAAATCTGCTGGGGTATGTAAACGTTTGAGCACAACTGTATATACTGTGTAATGGCCACTTTACACGCAGCTACAGGTAACAGGTTTTCCATAGGAAACTTACTGGCTGCAGTGAAATCATGGAGACATGGTTCTATCTTGTTGCTGTGTACAAATGGAATAATTTCTCCATGATTTCACTGCAGCCAGTAAGTTACCTGTGGATAAGCTAGAAATGTAGCCGTGTGTAAAGTGGCCATTATGGTTATGTCCGACCGCTGAGGAAGATGGTCTGATTATACCGCAGCTCATGGACAGGGGAGGATACAAGAGAGTATACAGAAATTACAGCAGCAGATTCTTTTTTGATGCAAAATATTTCCCTCCCTGTTTTTTTTTTTATTTTTTTATTTTTCACCTCAAAGAATTTGTGATTGTGTGCTATAATGTCTATGTCATTTTTATTACCGTACTTCCTCCCCGGCCCAGGAGACACAGACATTACACAGTACATGGCAGGAACACATATATACGATTATCTCAGCACAGGAACATTTTTCTTTTGGAATTGTGGAAATTGTTATTATCCCAAGATCTAAAAAATGAACCCTGTTTGGGGGCCAACAGTTTTAATTTAGCTAAATGCAAAAAGGCTGCAACATCAAAACTCATTAAATGCTCATCGTGAGAATGTAGCCTTACATGTATGCAGGGGAGAACGGAACAAATCATTGAGATCCTAATTAAGAAGGACATAATGTGCTAGTAGGAGTTTATTAACGGAAAACCCGATGACAGGTTCCATATACTGTTACTGGTAAATTAATAAGGATTGAGATAGTGGTTCTTCTTGTACTCAATTTATTAGTTGGAATTCAGAGCATTACTATAGTGTTTGCATTGCCCCATGAGAAAGAAAAAATAAAAAGTCTTTCAGATTCACTGATGTGAGGCTAGCAACACACATGCCCGATTCTGACAGTTTTCTCTCTTGATTACCGTATATACTCGCGTATAAGCCGAGTTTTTCAGCCCAAAAATTGGGCTGAGAAGTCCCCCCCTCGGCTTATAACGAGTCAATACGGCCCCCCTCATAATTGGCGCCCACCTCACTTGCTGGGCCCCCGCATGCAGCGCTGCGCATATACATTACCTGTCTAGCAGCTGTCACCTCGATGGCGGATCGCGGCTCCGGCTCGGCTTCCATCTTCCTCTGTGTCTTCCTTGTCATGTGACCGGCCGGCGTCGCGATGACGTCATCGCGATGAGCCCCGGTCACAAAGCAGGAAGACAGAGAGGAAGATGGAGCCCGGAGCCCAGGAGCCGCGATCCGCCATCGGAGGGTGACAGCTGCTAGACAGGTAATGTATATGCGCAGCGCTGCATGCGGGGGGCCAGCAAGTGAGGTGGGGGCGCCAAATTATGAGGGGGGCCCTGTATACTACCATGGGGTGTATATACCACTGGGCTGCTGGATACTACCACTGGGCTGCTGGATACTACCACTGGGGCTGTATACTACCACTGGGGCTGTATACTACCATGGGGCTGCATATACCACTGGGGCTGCTGCTACTACCACTGGGGCTGCTGCATATACCACTGGGGCTGCTGTATACTACTACTGGGGCTGTATGTATACTAACTTATACACACTGGGGTGAACTGGCTGTATACTACCACTGGGGCTGAATATACCACTGGGCTGCTGTATACTACCACTGGGGCTGTATATACCACTGGGGCTTTAAGGGCTGTATATACCACTGGGGCTGCTGTATGCTACCACTGGGGCTGAATATACCACTGGGGCTGCTGTATACTACCACTGGGGCTGTATACTACCACTGGGGCTGTATACTACTACTGGGGCTGTATGTATACTACCACTGGGGCTGTATATACCTCTGGGGCTGCGTGTATATACCACTGGGGCTGTATATACCACTGGGGCTGCGTGTATACTACCACTGGGGCTGTATATACTACTGGGGCTGCGTGTATACTACCACTGGGGCTGTGTATACTACCACTGGGCTGCTGTATATACCTCTGGGGCTGCTGTATACTACCACTGGGCTGCTGTAGTATACACTGCTGGGGCTGTATATACCACTGGGGCTGATCACTGGGCTGTATATACCACTGGGGCTGCTGTATGTACCACTGGGGCTGAATATACCACTGGGGCTGCTGTATACTACCACTGGGCTGTTATACCATGGGCTGTATATACTACTGGGGCTGTATGTATACTACTGGTGTATACTACCTCTGGGCTGCTGTATATTACCACTGGGTGCTGTATATACCACTGGGGCTGCTGTATACTACCACTGGGGCTGTTACTACTGGGCTGTGTATACTACCACTGGGGCTGCTGCTGTATACTACACTGGGCGCTGTATATCTCTGGGCTGTGGGCTGCTGTACATGTGGGGCTTATATACCACTGGGGAGGCTGCTGTATACCACATGCTGGGGGCTGTATAACTGTGCTGGGTCCACCCTCGGCTTATACACGAGTCAATAGATTTTCCCAGGTTTTGGGGCAAAAGTAGGGGGGTCGGCTTATACACGGGTCGGCTTATACACGAGTATATACGGTACTCGGAAATAATGGTCAAATCAGCTATAGGAGGAATGGTCGAGATCATCTCTCTACTTGCACGTTAGTATTTGTAAGACAATACCATGAGTGGCTGCACAACCCAGAAGCGTTCTTTCCAGACTCCTCATGCATGTAGCAAATAACCTTACAGTGCCTTGTGAAAGTATTTGGCCCCCTTGAACTTTTCAACCTTTTGCCACATTTCAGGCTTCAAACAAAGATATAAATTCTAATTTTTTTGTGTAGAATCAACAAGTGGGACACAATCGTGAAGTGGAATGAAATTTATTGGATATTTTGAACTTTTAACAAATAAAAAACTGAAATGTGGGGCAGTGTAATATTATTCAGCCCCCTTGAGTTAATACTTTGTAGTGCCACCTTTTGCTGCGATTACAGCTGCAAGTCGCTTGGGGCATATCTCTATCAGTTTTGCACATCGAGAGTGTGAATTTCTTCCCATTCTTCCATGCAAAACAGCTCGATCTCAGTGAGGTTGGATGGAAAGCGTTTGTGAACAGCAGTTTTCAGCTCTTTCCACAGATTCTCGATTGTATTCAGGTCTGGACTTTGACTTGGCCATTCTAACACTTGGATACGTTTATTTTTGAACCATTCCATTGTAGATTTTGCTTTATGTTTGGGATTCATTGTCTTGTTGGAAGATAAATTTCCATCCCAGTCTCAGGTCTTTTGCAGACTCCAACTGGTTTTCTTCCAGAATGGTCCAGTAATTGGCTCCGTCCATCTTCCCATCAATTTTAACCATTTTCCCTGTCCCTGCTGAAGAAAAGCAGGCCCAAATATGATGCTGCCACCACCATGTTTGACAGTGGGGATGGTGTTTTGAGGGTGAAGAGCTGTGTTTTTACACCAAACATATCGTTTTGCATTGTGGCCAAAAAGTTTGATTTTGGTTTCATCTGACCAGAGCACCTTATTCCACATGTTTGGTGTGTCTCCCAGGTGGCTTGTGGAAAGCTTCAAACGAGACTTATGGATATCTTTGAGAAATGGCTTTCTTCTTGCCACTCTTCCATAAAGGCCAGATTTGTGCAGTGTACGAATGATTGTTGTCCTATGGACAGACTCTCCCATCTCAGCTGTAGATCTCTGCAGTTCACCCAGAGTGATCATGGGCCCTCTGGCTGCATCTCTGATCAGTCGTCTACTTATTCGAGATGAAAGTTTAGAGGGACGGCTGGGCCTTGGTAGATTTGCAGTGGCCTGATACTCCTTCCATTTCAATATAATCGCTTGCACAGCGCTCTTTGAGATCTTTTAAACTTGGGAAATCTTTTTGTATCCTAATCCGGCTTTAAATTTCGCCACAACAGTATCTTGGACCTGCCTGGTGTGTTCCTTGGTCTTTATGATGCTCTCTGCACTTGAAACAGAACCCTGAGACTATCACAGAGCAGGTGCATGTATACGGAGACTTGATTACACACAGGTGGATTCTATTTATCATTCCCAGTCATTTAGGACAACATTGGATCATTCAGAGAGCCTCACTGAACTTCTGGAGTGAGTTTGCTGCACTGAAAGTAAAGGGGCAGAATAATCTTGCACGCCCCACTTTTTAGTTTTTAATCTGTTAAAATGTTTAAAATATTCAAAAAATTTTGTTCCACTTCACGATTGTGTCCCATTTGTTGATTCTTCACAAAAAAAATTAGAATTTATATCATCATGTTTGAAGCCTGAAATGTGGCAAAAGGTTGAAAAGTTCAAGGGGGCCAAATGCTATCACAACGTACTGTACATAGACTTAGATTGAAAACAAAGTTGTGTAAACTTGGCCTGAGTGCAATTCATGAAAAAAGCACTCTGATCAGTGTTATCCAAATGGGCAGTGGCGATAACCATTTTTTTCCCCATAGACACAATCTATGAAAGAAAAGAAAAAAATAAAATTTTTTTAGCAATTTGACACACCCTGACCTGATATCTGACCCCAGCATCTGATGTCACAGAGGCGAGGAAGAATCCTGGTTCCTCCTTCCCTGTGTGACACCTGTGACCACCTATTTGATTTTGCAGTGTATTAATATACACTGCGAAATCAAAGTTAAATAAAAGACCAACGCATTAAAAATAATAAAGAATTAAAATACTTACCCTCCGACGGGTGTTCCGGTGTCCGGGAGCCAGTAGCCGCCACTGGAATTGCCCTACTAGGACCTATGGTGGTCAGAGGGCGTTCCGGTCGTGTGATATGTATCACATGACCGCGAGCGGCCAATCAGCGCCTGTGACGTCACTCTGACATCACGGCAGGTCCTGGCAGGACGATACATCGCCTGCCTCTGCACCGGAGAAAAGGCGTTGGAGGGTAGGTATTTGATTCTTTATTATTTTTCATACATTTCCATACATTTGACTTTATTTAATTTAGATTTCGCAGTGTATATTAATACACTGCAAAATCAAATGGGCGGTCACAGGTGTCACACAGGCTCCCTCACACTGCAAATTACAACCCACAGCCACCCCAGAAAATAGTGCATTCATTAGAGGCGCCATTTTCTGGTGCTGTTCCCAAACTCTCCCCGTTGCCCTTGTGCTGGTGGCAATGGTGGTGGCACACAGGGGCTCTCCATAAGCGACATGGTGTCCGCTAACAAATTGAATGGAAAATTAGCTCCAATAGTTAGCAGACACCATGTCGCGTATGGAGAGCCCCTGTGTACCTAAAGCTCCAAAATTCAATTGCGCTCCTTCCCTTCCGAGCCCTGCTGTGCGCCCAAACAGTGGTTCATGACCACATATGAGGTATCGGTGTACTCAGGAGAAGTTCCCAACAAATTTTAGGATCCATTTTATCCTGTTGCCCATGTGAAAATGAAAAAAATTGAGGCTAAAAGAACATTTTTGTTGGAAAAATTAAAATGTCCATTTTTTCCTTCCACGTTGCTTTAGTTTCTGTGAAGAACCTGAAGGGTTAATAATCTTCTTGAATGTAGTTTTGAGTAGCTTGAGGGGTGCAGTTTTTGAAATGGTGTCCCTTTTTGGTGTTTTCTGTAATGTACACCCCTCAAAGGGACTTTAAATGGGATGTGGTCACTAAAAAAATGGTTTTGTAAATTTTGCTGGAAAAATGAGAAATTGCTGATGAACTTTGAACCCTTATAACTTCCTAACAGAAAATTTATTTTTTTACCATAATAGTGCTGATGTAAAGTAGACATGTGGGAAATGTTATTTATTAACTATTTTATATGTCACATCACTCTCTAGTTTAACAGAAAAAAAAATCCAAAATTTGAAAATTGTGAAATTTTCGCCAAATATTTTATTTTTTCACAAATAAACGCAAAAATTATCGAACTAAATTTACTACTGTCATGGAGCTCAACATGTCACGAAAAAAAGTCTCAGAATTGCTAGAATCCGTTGAAGCGTTCCAGAGTTATTTACTCATGAAGGGACACTGGTCAGAATTGCAAAAAATGTCAAGGTCTTTAGGGTCAAAATAGACTGGGTCATGAAGGGGTTAAAGGTTGGCACGTTATTCGCTTCCCGGAATTTCATGCCTTTTTCTCCAAAATACCTTTCCTTATTGTGGCCAAAGTTTTTTTGTAACCTCATCGGTCCACAGGACTTGTTTCCAAAATGCATCAGGCTTGTTTAGATGTTCTCATGCATGAGCTAAATTATGGCGAGTACGCAGGAGAGGTTTTCTTCTGATGACTCTTCCATGAAGGCATATTTGTGATGGTGTTTCTGAACAATAAAACAACGTACCACAACTCCAGAGTCTGCTAAATCTGAAGGTCTGTTGCAGTTAAGCGGGGATTCGGATTTGCCTCGCTAGCAATCCTATGAGCAGCTCTCGCTGAATTTTCCTTGGCCCTCCAGACCTTATCTTGACCTCCATTGCTCATGTTCACTGTCATTTTTTAATTACATCTCGAACTGACGAAATGTGTTGCCATCTTCTTTTAGCGGTCTCCTGTTTTGTGGGCCTCTACGATTTCCATTTTAAGAGTGCTAGGAAGCTGCATATAAGAACCCATGGCTGCTGTTTTTTTGGCACAAGGTTAAAGGAGGCTGGCTTTTTATAAATTGAGATATTTGCATCACCTGGCTTTTCCTTACAATGATGGTGAACAAGCCAGAACCCAAAAGGCTTATTAAGGCCTGAAACCTTGTTCAAAGTTATCTGAGCACCAAATCTCCAGTGGTGGCCAAACGTTTGAATCAACCCATTTTTCTTTTTGTAATTTTTAAAATGTTAAAGATGAAAACATTTATTTTTTGTGTAAAATACAAAGGAAATGTCTTTTATGAGAAAATTTGATCTTCAACTTGCTTAACGATTTACATTAACAGTCATATTGACATGGGGTGCCCAAACATTTGCCCGTCACCGAATATAACATAGCTGGCATCTTCCCTCTGTGGAGCAGGCTTTGCTTCAGGTGGATTGACAGGTCTCTATTTACCCACATCATTTTACACACAAAAATGAAGGGATCTATCAATCTGAAGGTTAACAGCGTTATGACGCTGTGCAGCTGCCACACTGAGGGCCATCCTGCTGGGAGGAAATTAACTTTAGTCCTCCAGGCAGAATAAGGGTGCAGCCGATGTTATATCAGTTACAGCTCAGCACATAGTGAGCAGTGTCTGTAATCCAGTGTCTGGCACTGACTGACATTTGGCTTTGTACTGATACAATGCTGAGCTGAATATCAGTGCTAGGGATGCGGTTATAGCCACCACTCACACAGTGCACTGAGGAGTGACAAACCGTGCTGGCTGCACCCCTATAACTGAAAGCTTGAGGCAGCTGGGAGAAAAAGGTAATTTCCTCCTGGCAGTGGGGTTTCCAGTGTGGCCTCAGACACTATTAACCTGCATGTTAACCTTCCTAATCTGCAGGTTGATGTAATTTTTTTTTTTACATGACAGGTTCGCTTTAAAAACAAAAACAGGTTACTTTCACTTCCAGACTGGCTGCGGCGGTCGCATAAGAGAAGTGCTTCCGTGCCCCCCAGCAACATCACAGCACCCAGATCAACCTGAGCCCACCTGAGAGTCCGGAACGTGACTGATTGTTCCCACCACTCCAGAGGTATGGATTGTTACCTCCTGCAGAGCACAGGGACTGGGGATGGCCCTGGAGCCCACGCCGGAGAGCCGGATATTCAGCGGGCCAGCATGGTGTCAGCGGTGAGATCCTCTCACCCCCTTCTGAGAGGAGTCCAGGCAAATGGGGAGAGAAAGCCAGACACAGCCGCTCACAGACTCAAAGTGAGAATCAAAGTGATGAAGGGGGAGCAAACACAAAGAGAGGGAGGCAGATGAATAAAGGCGCCATTTCTAATAAAAACAGGCCATATAAATCAGAGACTGAGGAGGCTGGAGAGGAGACAGTGAGCTATCAAAGTGAATGGGAGCCAGATATGAGGTTCCCTGGGTCATCAGAGCCGCACAGAACTCCTGAACAGGAAGGCTTGCAGATGTATCCAGTCTCTGGGCATACTGGTGGTGGTGGAAATAGAGAGGGTTTGAGGAGCTTCAGTTGTGAAAGCAGAGCTAGGGGGAAGAAGCTGGGTGTGAGCAATAAGAAACCCAAGTTTCACACCTGGCGGACAAAATCAAGAGTACTATAGATTCTGCTATCCACAGTGCCTTACACAAGCTGGAGGCAAAATTTGAGCAACATGATTATAGGACAATGGTTCTTAACCTTGTTTGAGGTACCAAACCAACCAGTTTCATATGTACATTCACCGAACCCTTCTTTAGTGATAAATCAAATATGATGTTTTTCCAAATTCAGGACAGGTATGTTTTTTTACTGGTACACAAAATGAACCGTGCATGACCCCTAGGGTTCGATCAAACCCCGGTTAAGAACCACTGTTATAGGATAAAGTAGGCTGAGCAGAAGATATCAAATGCTGAAGATGTGATAATTTCTCTGAAAAACCAGATACAGGACTTGAAAGTTTTATCTGATACCATGCGCAAGAAAGTCAACAACCTGGAAAACTGCTCCAGGCGGAATAACTAAGATAGTGGGGTTGCCGGAATCTGCATTACTGGGTCAGCTGGACAGTCTATGTGAGTTGTATTTGAGGCCCAGTGCTTGTGGCAAATCTAACTGTAGAGTGGAGAGGGCCCAGAGAACAGGCCCACTGAGAGACCAGTGGACTCTAGAGAGAATCCCAAAGGCAGACGTCAGGCTCAGACACCCCGAGCTAGACAAGTCATCGTCAAATGCCTTGACTACAAGCACAGGGAGGAAATTCTGAGGGCTTTCAGAAGAAAACGTGGGCCACTGCAAGTGAACGGGTACAAAGTTTTGACATTTAATGATTACTCCGCAGACCTGACAAGATGGAGGAAAGCCTTTGGAAGGTATGTACTGCGCTTTTCCATAGAAAGCTACAATTTCAGCTCCTGTACCCTGCCACCCTAAAGGTGCGAAGAGCAGATGTCTCTTTTGTATTCTTCAAGGACCATGAGGAAGCAGATTCCCGACTATTACCGGCTGCAGATACCAGGGAGGAGGCAAAGAGAGGACGGAGAGAGAATCGCCTTGAAGGATGGGACGGCCCATCTGTGGCTGCGACTCAAGAGGAGAGATGGCGGCGGTCAACCGACGACAGGAGAGGCTCAGCATGGGAATGTCCCAGGCCACAATGCCATCAGAGAGCGAGATGGGAAGAGATTGAGGAGCGGCCGCGCTCTATGTAACTGTCCATATAGACATTCTTTATTGATTTGTTTTTTCTTTTCTTTTCCCCTTGGAGCTTGATCTGGAGGAGATCACACGGGGAGAGAGGTTGCGACTTTTTGGGAGTCCACCATCATAATTGGTCCCATACTGATTGGGCGCTCAATTTATTGTGGTGGGATTTTTTTCCCCTCTCTTGATTACAGAGGTGATACTGATGCTCAAAATGGGAATGATCCTGATGGAGGGGGTATTCCATGGTGGCTAGGATTTATTGGGGACATAACATAACAGGGCTCAGAAGTTGTTCATACAGCTGCATGAAGGGGGGCAAAGGGAGTATGAGGCAGCCAGAAAAAGGGGAGTCAAACTAATGACTGTACAGGACTTCGTTCTATATGGGGGGATTCAAGTTAATGTTCAGGGGGGATGGGGGGAGGGGAGGAATTTTGTCGTGAGCAGAATTGCACTCAAGTTAACCAGCGCAGACTGAATGAAGTTGCCCAGAAAGACCAATTTTGTGATTGATGATTGTTAAAATCATCTCTTGGAACATCAAGGGCTTGAGGTCACTGGTAAAAAGATCCATGGTTCTACGACACTTGAAGAGGTTGGGGGTGGATGTGGCTCTTCTACAGGAAACGCACCTGTTGAAAGAGAATTTCTTTAGAATGAACAAGTATTGGATGGGGAAAATATGTGGGTCCCTGGCTTAGGGTAGGAGAGCAGGCACCCTGATATTGATAAACAAATCATTCAATCACTCAGTGCTGTTACAGGAGCATGATTCTGAAGGATCTGGTGATCACGAGTCCATCAGGAAGGTTGAGTATTCACAATGTGTATGCCACTAATTCGAATAAAGATCACTTGTTTAAGAAATTCAAAATCAACATTCTGAATGATAACAAGCCACATAAAGTGATGGGAGAGGATTTTAATTGGGTTCCCTGTAATGCTGAAGATAGGACACAGACAGGGAGGGGCATTAGGATGGCAGGTGGGGAGGGGGGTAGTAAATATATGTCAGAGGAGAGACTAGGTGTCAGATGTATGGCGTTTCCAGCACCTTAACGAATGGGAGTAAACCCATTACTCCCATCGGCATGACAGTTGGTCGCGTATAGACCAGATTTGGTTGAGTACGAACTTGCTGTCGAGAATGAACGAGAGTAAGATAGAAAAGATGGTGATCTCTGACCATAGTCCAGTATGTGGATACAAGACCATATCCAGAGGAAAATGGACATCCTGTGGAGGTTTCCGACATTCCTGATCAGAGATGAATACTTTCCTAGGATTCTGAAAGAGTGGTGGGAGGATTTCAAGGCAAAGAATGGGTGACATGAGCAGGATTCTTTACTGTACTGAGAGATGGTCAAGGAGGTCTTACGGGGTCATCTGTTGGGGTACACAGCCACGCTTAAAACAAAGAACGACTGTACAATATATGAAGGCCAGTGAGCATTTGACAGAGACCTACATGGCGTTTTTGGCGGATCACTCTGCTTCAGCGAAACAGAGGGGGCTAAATCAAAGAGCAGCTTTGATTCATGGGCGGTCAAATCAGAACAATTTGGAAACAAGGCGAGGAAGTTGTTGGCCAATTTAGCCAGGGGACGGAAACGATTCATTCTAATCCCGAGTTTAAACAAGAAAGGTGGGGGACTCACCACTGATCCCAAGAAGATAAGCAAATCCTGGGGGACTTTTACAGAGAGTTGTATGAGACACCACGGAATGTTGGAGGGGGTGAGGAGGTTTGGTTACGGAAGGCAAATATGCCTTGCATCTTGGACCAAGAGCTAGAGTACCTGAATGCCAAGATCTCAGAAGATGAGGTGGAATTAGCCATTAAAGGGTTTGGAAATGGTAAAGCACCTGGCCCTGACGGGTTCAGTGGCGAGTTCTACAAGGTCCTCAAGGACCAGAGTTCACGCTAACAGATATGTTTAATAAATTGATGAGGGGAGAGAGAGTGTCTAACCATGACAATACAGTTATATATAAGTTGTTGCCTAAGGGGGACAAAAATTTGGGGAACCGTTCCAGCTACCAACCAATCTCACTTGTCAACCAAGATCTGAAGCTGATCTCTAAAATCATGGCAGATAGACTGGCTATGGTTCTCCTAGAGTAATTTCATCACACCAGTCGGGGTTCGTAAAAGATCTGCCATGACCAATATTAGAAAAGCCATGTTAATCATGGATGCAATTAAGTTGAGTGAGAAGATCATGCCAGGTGCCCAGCATTAATCACATTGGATGCTGAGAAGGCTTTGGACAATGTGGATTGGTTGTGGCTGGAATTGGTTCTTGACCAGATGGATTTGAAAGGTGGGATGCGCGACTATATTCAGATGCGCTACTCGAATCCCCAAACAAGGGTTTGTAACCCTTGGTTTTTATTAGATGTGTTTCCTCTGAGGAAGGGTAAGCGGCAGGGGTGCCCACTGTCACCTCTGCTATTTAACTTGGCCATTGAGCCCCTATCGAGAGTAGTTAATAGCAATAGTGGTCATGAAGGGATTAAAATAAGGGGTAAAATGGTGAGGTCAGCATTGTTTGCAGATATCGTATTGTTTATGAGCAACAGATTTAGCCCAGACGCTCTCATAGAAAGCTTTGGGGAGTTCTCGGGTTTTAGGCTCATCAAGAAAAAATGTGAATTGTTGTTCCTGAAGGGAAATGACCAATCAGTTAAGATCCGCCAACAGTTTGAGCTGTCGGGGATACCAGTAGCAAGGTCGTCGATCAAATATTTGGGTATTCATCTAGGCCGCTTGACTGATTAAATTTACACTCTAAACTACCAATCACTTATCAGAAGTATAGAGTCACAACTAAGAAGCTGGAGTGGTCTGCCATTGTCGCTGCTGGCGAGAGGTCACTTAATAAAAAAAGCTGAGCTTCCCGAGACTATTGTCTCCCCTTCATACAATCCCCATGCTACACAAAAGTGTGCACATCTCTACATGAAATAAAGCATATTCAAGATTTCTGTGGGGGGACCAGGATAAAATTAAACACGCTCATGTCTTCCTCAGAGGGGCAGGAATTAGACTACCGACCGTACGGGGATACGACGTTACCTGCCTGGAGAGACATGTTCTTGACTGGTTGCGTAGGACTAGTCGCCACTCAGATTTTAGTTTAGAGAGAGTATTTTTGCAGACCGTGGGTGAGTGTTGCATTCCCCCTTGTCCTGCCTGAGCCCAGCTATCCGGAACTCACTGGTGTGTAGGGATACCATTGTATCCTGGAAGGTGGTACGGAAAAAAGGAGAATTTTGTGTACTCACCGTAAATTCCTTTTCTCTTAGCCTCTAATTGGGGGACACAGGACCGTGGGTGTTATGCTGCTGTCCACTAGGAGGCGACACTAAGCAGAATCTGCAAAAGAGTTACAGTGGCTCCTCCTCTGCAGTATACACCCCTGGGGCAGGCACTGCCTCACCAGTTTGTGCTAAAGCAGTAGGAGATTAACATATAACAACAGTAAAACAGGGCCTGTAACCACACAGACAACCTGCGTAAACAGATACAGCCAACAAGGTAATAACAGTGTAACTGCTAAAAATTAGCAAGTAATAGTAGCACAACAAGGCCTGCAACTAAGCAGGCACATGTGTAAACCGTTAAGAGTCAACGGAGCAACGATGTGTATAACAAAACCTGTAACCAAACAGGCTCACAATGCTACAAGGCCTGTAACCAACCAGGCACAAGTCTAAACATTCAACATTTAACAGAGTGATAATAGATGAACGTGTATATCCTGTTGACCCTGTAACAGCTGAGAAGCTATGTAAGAATTGCAGAAAAAAAAGGCCCACAAGGGCAATAGGGTGGATGCTGTGTCCCCCAATTAGAGGCTAAGAGAAAAGGAATTTACGGTGAGTACACAAAATTCTCCTTTTCTCCTTCGCCTCATTGGGGGACACAGGACCGTGGGACGTCCTAAAGCAGTCCCTGGGTGGGAAAGAACAATGGAACTAGTAACACTGAACAAAGACAGTGAAGGACTATGCCCCTACAGGAGGGCTACTGCCACCTGGAGGCCATGTCTATTTAAACTTGCCACTACCGGAGACTGAGTAAAAACACTATAGCGCCGCGGAAAACTATGTAAGCTGTACCATGTACACTTGTGGTGATGGCGCTTGGTGTTTAACAGCCTAGGAGGCCTTTACAGCCAGAATAGGATGCGTGTTGTGACCTGCCAGAAGAGTCGGGTCTTTGATGGTAAGAGCATCTTGGAGGGTTGGTCTAATCCAACTGGCTCGAGAAGTCATAGAGGCCGGCAACCCTGTGCGTTTTCACTCTGTAAGAAATAAGAGAGAGACAGGCCGACCTCCTGAGGTGCTGACCTGGACACATATGGCTCTGACGAGGTCCAGCATAAGAAAAAGCTGTGTTGACTCGATGAACAAACGCTGGGAACAGTGATGGCAAGCAGTGTTCTTAGCTAGGTGGAAAGATGACACCACCTCGATATAAAAGATGGAGTCGACTGTAGGGAAAACCTTGCTCAGATGGAAGACTAGAGATGGCGGCGCACAGGAAAAAACTGCAAGCTTGGAGACTGTTCGGAGTGGAAAAGGGAATTCCTGAGAGAAGCTTGAAGGATGGTCCCTGTAGTTCCGTGAGGACGAAGTGAGGTCACCTGGGTCCAGCGGCCTCCTGGAATAAGGAGGTAGAAGACAAACACCTTGGAGAAAGAATTACACAACAGGAATTGAAGCAAGATGGCTGAGGAACAGGATGGAAAAAGGCTGAAATTTGTCCTGTGAGGAAACTGAAGGACAATCATGAGTTTAGGCTCAAGCGAAGGAAACTGAGAATTCTTGTTAGAGAATAGTACCAAGGGAACGACGTAGAGTGTCACACCAAGCAAGATAGCTGTTTTATGTACAATGGTAAACATGTACTGAGATTGGTGTCCCGCTCTGAGTATGGGTGCCAGAACATCCCAAGAAAAGGCCAGCGTGGATGAAGACTCACGTGTTAAGGGCCATGCTGACAAATGAAGAGCGACGAAGTCCGACGGCAAAACGGGTGATGAGGGCGTAGGACTGAACGGTCTGGCAAGCACCATGGCACATCTGCTGAGAGTTGTACGAGAGCGGCGTATCAAGTGCTAGTGTGCCAGTCTGGGGCACGAAGAAGATCTGGTGATAGTTTTGCTTGGTCCGTCTCACTACCTTAGGTATAAGGGCAGAGAGCAAGAAACACTAGTACATGTGTTCCTAGCAACTATGGGTTGGGGAACCTGGCTATGAGTGCAGGAACCTTGGTATTGTCATGCCATGAGCTCCGCTGCCGGGGTTGTTTAAACGTCGACCTGTGAGAAGGCGTCTGGATGTAGGGACCAGTCCCCTGAGTCCATCGCCTGGCAGCTGAGGAAATGCACCTTCCAATTGTACATGCACGGTATGTGGATGGCCTACAGGACTGAGGTCGTGGATTACGCCTAGGAAAAAAACTTCCGCCACCGCCTGGTTACTGTGGGTTCCGCCTTAGTGGTCCACACATGCCACGGCCGTACTAATGTCTGACTGTAGTCTGATACGGCAGCCTTCGAGTAGCAAGCTGAGGAGCTTCAGTAGCAAAAGGACCGCCCGATCTTCAATAGACTGATAGGCATCTGTGATTTCAGGCGTGACTCTAAGACCTGTATCCTGCGATGGGGGTACACCACGCCCCATCCCGATAGACTCGCATCAGTGGTCAGGACGTTCTTACATGGTAGAGGAAGACTGTCCCCGCATGAGAGAGAGTGGCCAGAGTAACCGGTAGAGGGACTGCCTGGCCAATTCTGGCGGTGAAGCCTTTTGTAGAAAAACACGGGCTTTCTTTTCCTATGACTTGATGCGAGGTGCAGCTGAGGAAGGGTACTGCTGCTGTTGCTGCCACAATTCCACCCAGAACCTTTATGGCAGTTCTGAAGGACTGCGGAACCTGGCGAGGGAGGGCACGGACTCATAGCCGAAGGGCCCAAGCCACATCTTGAGGAAAGTGGACTCAGGCTGTTGGTGAAGTGAAATGCCGTTCACCTTCACAGAAGGTCTTTGATGAGCAGGTCGTTCAGGAATGGAAGGGTATAACAATGCTCCTGGATGAGGATAATCAGGACGGTCGCCATGACATGGATGAATAGTTCAGGAGACTCCTGAACCTGTAGCCAAGCCGGAGATGCCATTTATTGGCAGCGTTCTTGTCGATTCCTGGATGTGAGGAATTCCTCCTATTTCCTGGACGCAACTATGGAGTGAAGAGTGTCCATGCGGAAATGGCTTACCTGGACATGCCTGTCCAGTTGGTGTAGGCTTAGTAGAGGCCGTATTGCACTTTTCTCTTTGGAGACTACCAAGATTGGAGTAGAAAGTGGTACGGGTACCAAGACTCCTGAGCCGAGAGGAGACTTAATCGCTGTGAAGAAAGCTTGGGCCTGCCTGAGAATCTTTTTTTTTTTTTTTTTTTTAACTGAAAGGGTGCTGATAATAGAACAGCTCAACCACTTACAAGTGGTGGTGTAAGAATAAGGGAACAGAATGCCCGTAAGGTTTGCTTGGGCGTAAATTGGCGAGATTGCCTCTGCCAGTCTGCAGTGGTGAACCAGTCGTTGAGTAACAAAAAGATGGTAAGCAAGTGGAAACCGCTGTGTCCACCGCTTTGCTTATCCCATCGTGAGGAGAAAGGGCAGTGAAAACAGGGTAGCATCCCATCTCGGGCCACTGCGTCACAGTGGGCTCCTTTGTTTGCTGGCGGCGATTAAAGGGCCGCCTGGCAGTGTGCTGAGGGAAATAAGCGTATTTGTCTTGCATGGCATCTAAAGTCAATCAGTGCAGTTGTTCTCTGAGCAGTCATCCGCTGAGGTAGCTGAAGCCTGAGGGGGATTTTTTAGGAGGCCGTGCACGACGGCTATTCTCGCTATGGAGGTGCACTGTAAATGGGAATCGTATTGACAGCTGCTAATGCTGTGCGATTGGCTAAATAAAGTGTATCAGGTAGTCGGCTGCGTCTGCGACCCGACCTGCCTGGTCCGTCGAAACAGGATTGGTGTTCGTGGGCCTCTGGATAGTATTGCAACTCAGGGAGGGGCTTGAGGTAATGTGGCCCAGTTGAGGTCGCAGCCGGGAAAATGGATAACGTGCATTAAGTAGTTTTGTCAGGGTGAAAGCTGGGAAAGCGTCTGGACTCGAACCGGGCACCTTTGCATTGGTATGCGCAGTGCTTACCACTAGACCAAGCCACCTATATTCATTGCACGTTTAAAAAACACCATGTGTCTGGAGCCTCAATTGGTGGTTCGGAGATATCCAGGACCTGCCACTGGGCGCCACTATATCTCCGACTAAATTGTTTGGTACTGGCGGTACTAGACCTAAGGACGTCTTACAGTCCCGGTCTGAGTTAGACTGAAAGCATGAGGGGGCTGTAATAGATCCTCAGGTGCCATAGTAGTGCACGGACTAGACAGAATAAGTCCGGGGAGGGATAAGGAATGGCCCGTCATACGGGGCATTACCGCCACTCCGTCTCGTGCTACTTATAAACAGTGGCTCCTACTCTTGCTCTTACTGACACAATATACGGTGAGAAGCAGGCCAGCTTATGCAGCAGTATAGAGCTGCTTACTCCTGCATTGGCAGCACTAGACTGGCCAGCAGTCCTGCAGCGTTGTCACAGCTGCCACATGTTGCCCATAGTGTGGAAGCCAACTGATCAGACCTCTGACCAGTTTGTGTCCCCTGTGCAGATACCCAGTGTAGCTGCATGGCTGCCTGCCTCTGATGCAGCGTGTCGCCGCTGCCACATGCTGCCTAGTGTGGGAGCCGACTGATCAGAATCTGACCAGTTTGTGTCCCCTGTGCAGATACCCAGTGTACCTGCATGGCTGCCTGCCTCTGATGCAGCGTGTCGCCGCTGCCCCATGCTGCCTAGTGTGGGAGCCGACTGATCAGATCTGACCAGTCCGTGTCCCCTGTGTGGATTCCCCCCCCCCGTGCACCTGCATGGCTATCTTCTGATACAGGACTCCGTCCTGTTGCCATGGAGACCGCCGGCTTCCGGTGGGAGCGGAGGAGGAGGGGCAGGACACAGATCCTCAGGGCGCGCAGGAGATCTCGCGATGCCAGCGAGAAGGCGCCAAGAAAGACCGTCCCGCCTCTGGATGACGCGTCCGCAGCGTCATCCAATGGGCGGTCGGGAGGCGGGGCTGAGCGGCGCTGCAGCAATGTAGGCCCAAGCCGGGGCCTAGAGTACAATGCGGCCCCGAAAACGGGGACAGGCAGGCGCGGAAGTCTGGACGTGTGTCCGGAACTTCCGCAGCGGGGGGGAGAGGGACTCCCTGATAAAGGAGACGTAATAAAGGCTGTGACCCCACTGGTACTTGCGGAGCATTTAACTGCAGGGCTGCAGGAGCAGATCTCGACCATCAAACCCCTGCAGGGGTGAGAAGGGAGGGAGAGTGCCAGCACGTAGTTCCCGGAGCACCGGATCCGCAGGCAATATACCGGTAAATGGCGGGAAAAAACCCTGGGGGGGAGCCCCATAGGGGTCCTGGGAACGGCTCCAATCCTGCAGCAGCAGGGATCTCATCAGGGGGTACCTTAAAGATGTCTCAACCCAAGTACCGACCAGGTAAAGTGGGGAGGGTTGTTGCTCCTCATTCTGCAGTCTGTGTCCCAGCTTAAGTCCTTGAGTGGGAACATCTCCTGCTTCTTTGCGTGGGAGGAGATGCTGCAGAACCTCACTTTAACTCACGTCGCCATCAGTGGGGAAATGAGGAAGGAGGATGGAATGCTGGTCTATCTCAACTTTAACCCAGCGCCCCAACAGTGGGTGGCCGAGAAAGGAGGGCGGCATATGTAAGGATATCTCGACTTTAACCCAGCGCCCCAACAGTGGGTGGCCGAGAAAGGAGCATGCCGGGGGCCACGCCGGACCCACTTTTCTTCTATTGAAGAAAAAATTATAAAGTGAAAAATTGAGAGAATAAAATCTAGATGTGCCTCCTATAGACACTAAGCATAAACTGGTGAGGCAGTGCCTGCCCCAGGGGTGTATACTGCAGAGGAGGAGCCACTGTAACTCTTTTGCAGATTCTGCTTAGTGTCGCCTCCTAGTGGACAGCAGCATAACACCCACGGTCCTGTGTCCCCCAATGAGGCGAAGGAGAAAGTTGGGACTTCCATGGAAGGTATCTAAATACCTTAATCCCTGGGCTCATCCGAACTTCTAACTTGGTAGGGAAAACAGACTGT
The DNA here is from genome assembly GCA_033576535.1 of Allobates femoralis. Taxonomy (NCBI): domain Eukaryota; kingdom Metazoa; phylum Chordata; class Amphibia; order Anura; family Aromobatidae; genus Allobates; species Allobates femoralis. The sequence continues at coordinate 503,028,350 of JARQOC010000002.1, forward strand.
TTAAATTGTGGCGGGAAAAAGGTGTGCTACGTATGAAAGACTTGATGCATACCAGTGAAAGGAGGTGGATGACTGAGATGGAGGTGATAGAGAAATTTAGTCTTAACGAATTTCAGAGTATACAATACTCACAACTAAAAGCCTTCATTATGTGTGATCTGTGGGATGTTTCTAAGAAGATGAACGAATTTGATGAAGTCATTGAGTGCGACATATCCAGTCTGACTGTGTCAAAGATTTATAGTATCTTAAGAGAATGGCTGATGCCAGTGGGTAAACAGACATGTGCGAAAGCATGGGTGAGACAGTTGGGAGACCCTGAAGCCATGGATAAATTTATTCAGGGCTGGTGCCTTCTAAAAAAGAATGGCAATGATAATTGGAGGGACACCAGTTCAGAATTATCCATAGGGCTATATATGGCTTCTTCCACAACCCATAGTTAATTCGGACAGGCATCAGAAATGCCCGAAATTGGGACTGACCGTACGGATATGTTCCATGGTGACATGCAGTGTCATACAAAGGTTTTGGAAGTCAGTATGTTACTTTAGCCAGGGGATTGGAGGAAAGGATTGGGAGTTGGACCCAATGCCTTGCATATTCCACTATGTTGCGGGGGGAGAGCGAAGGGCAGGGGGGAGAAGTCACTCCTGCATGATATAGCAATCTTAGCATAGAAATGCATATTAAGGCATTGGATCACAGAAGAGGCCCCAACTGAGTGAGCTATCTAATAATATTAAGCAGCTGTTATACCTAGAAAAGTTGGATGCTGAACGGGATAAAACTAAGCTAACGGAGGGATTTATTTTTAGAAAGTGGAGGGGATTCATTGAGGCAAAATGCTCCCAGTTGAAATCTGATTGTGACTCCGTTTTCGAATGCAAATTGGTATTTGATGAATGACATCCAGGAAACCTTAGTGAAATTGAAAGTCTAAATTTAACTGATGCAATTCTATTTGGGTAGGTGGTGCCATTTGGTTTAGGGTCATGTTGTTAGGGGTAATGGACTGTTGGGATGTTTTGAAAGTTACCCATATGGGTGGGCTTGTTCTGCTTGGATTCATGTAAATTGTTCTCAATTTATGAAAATAAATAAAATGATTGTTTATAAAAAGAAAAAAAAAAGCAGTCAGGGGACTAATTGAGAAAAACCTGAGCAAAACAAATGTGGTCCCCAGCAGGTTGTTCGTCACCCTACTCCAGATCTCTTCCTATTTGTATACTGAATGATGTGGGTGAATAGAAACCGGTCAATCAACCAAGAGGATATCGCAGAGAAGCTGTTCAGAATCCAAAACAGACTAGTCAAGTCCCATGGAGAAGGGCGGGCATCCTATATGTTAACCAATTATTGGAGGGGGATGTATTTAAGACATTTCAACAGATGCAGAATGAATTCTTTGTCCCTCAGAATAGTTTCTACTTCTATCTTCAATTTCAACACACATGGTCGGTTCAGCCAAAGCACTTACAAAATAGAATACAAAACCATTTGCTATTTAACACACTCCAAATTCATAGTGGTGGAAAAGGATTGAAATCCAGAATTTATGGTATTTTGATGTGGCCGTTTCAGTGAGGCCAAGCTCTGGTGGTTAAGGAAAAGTGGCAAAGAGATGTTGGGCGTATTGATTCTGAACAATGGGAAGGTATTATTTCGACTGTTCCGCTCTTAGCCACATGCAAGGCTCAGAGGCTGTCCCAACTATATCTGTTACATAGAATCTATAGGATCCCTACATTTCTGCATAATATTGGTGTCAGAAAGGATAGTGCCTGCCCAAAGTGTGCGGAAATGTCTGCGGACCTCCTTCATATGTTTTGGGATGTCGGTATATTGCAGCGTTTTGAGAGGATTGTCTGCGATATATAAATAATGTATTTGAATGTGCTCTACCACTGCGACCAATGGTATGCGTACTGGGACACATTGGAGAAGGAGGATGGGATAAAGACAAAGAATTGCAATAAAACGGACATTATATCAGGCCAGGAAAGTCATAGCATTGCATTGGCTGAGTGATTCTTCCCCTAGATTTCAAGAATTCCAGGGTAAAATGTGTCTTCTTCTACTTAGACTAGAAGAGGGAATCTCTAGGAAGCGGAAAGCCATGCGAAAATTTGTTAAAATATGTGGGAGGTGGAACGAGTTTCATGGTTATTATCTTATGGCTGTTCTAAACACAGGACACACCTAGGAGCATACATATACATGTTTCAGCTCTAATTTCTGTATTAATGTGGGATGGAAGGTGAGGAGGGATGGACCCCATAGTGATGTATGGGACTGTGATGTGACCACTTACTGATGTTAGGTAATGATTATCCAGAAGTTATTGGATGCTTAAAGAAAAAATAGGCATATGTAATGTATATCTTAAATTGAATATTCTAGACCTGTTATATAGTACTAGAGCAGTACAAAATGTTAGCATGATAGTGGGATACAATTGTACTATGGGATGTTGTGGGTGGCGGGTTCCAGATTGGTAGGTATTTGTTTTTGTTTTTTTCTGGGGTTGTGTTTGTATTTCAAAAACGGTTTAATAAAAATCTCTGATTTAATAAAGACAAGTCAAGTCTTTCTCTAGCATCCCTGGCTGACTTTGCAGGTATGTATGTTTTACTTTGCACACTGTTTTCTCTAAAATGCTGCTATGTTTCCATTGTACAAGCAGGCTCCGAGTCATGCTGTCCGTGGTTGAACAGCATAAGTCAAATGACATTTTCCCTTTAAAACAATTAGTCAGTTTTAAAATACATTGTATTATATTAACTGGTAACTAACAAATGATAGACCGAAGAAAATTAAGCACAGGGTTTCCTGAACATCACCAGTTAACCGCATCGAGTTTTTATGTACACAGCATTAAAATAACAGCCTCCGCCTATTCTTGTATAGAAGAAAAATTAATAAACTTACCCAGCAAATGCAGATTGGTCTCCAGGCGAACTGCAGATTGAAACAGTAGCTCTTCACGATTCTCTAATGAGGATTCTGCTTGTAAATGAAATTTCAACCAACAGGCGTACTCCTCCTTACTGAGAACCTGGAAGAAAGTAATTTAAAATGTGTATTATTTATGGACTATAATCTCCGAAGTAAACTCTACTTGTATAATATATGGTTTGTGTTTAGACAGCACAGAATAAGATGACACAAAGATGGATTAACAACATGTTTAGATTCTGCTATCTGCACAAGGCCATTTTATTCTAACTGAGATAGAAGATGTTCCTGACAAACTATTTTTGTAAACTCCCAAGTAACCACATGTATACAAGATGACGAGATAAATGCACCTTCTGGTGAAATAACGCTGGCACGAAATCTGATAACAAGCCAAGAAACCACATTTTATAGGAAATAAAGAATGGGGATTTGTAATAGAAATCTGGACGTTATAGCTGGTGGATACTTTCTATAGAAAGTGCCCATACAGGAAGAAAGATAAGGTAGAAAACAGAAAAGTATGGTTTCAGCTATACATATATAGCGCTCATAACATTATTCTATAACAAATAGTAACAAACGTACATATAATGTGTACCTAGAATAGATTAGAAAGAATTAGAGGAAACTCAAAAGTAGGAATTTGCATTATTAGTGTGGAAATACAAAAACAAGCCGATTTCACGGCTCTTAACACTTTTGGTAATATTAAGGGAAAGCTGTCAGCAGGTTTTAAGACATAATCCAAGGGCCCTAAACTGTAGTGGAATGACCCTGATTACCAGTGGTCCAATGAACCCCGATGTGAAATTTGGTTTTGTCCCTCTCCCCTATACAGTGTCAGATGTATGGGTGATTGTAGCATCCTAAATGCAATAAATAATAATATATAATATTTATTCATTTACAGAGTGCTATTAATTCCATAGAGCTTTACATACATTTGCAACACTGTCCCTTTTGGTTATATAACCAGGATTTGTTATTTCTGAATATCAACCAGTATAATATAAAATTAACCTTTCATGAACATATCTTAGAAGTAGATTTTCTCGATATCAAAATTGTGGTCCATCCAGATGGCTCCCTGCTAACCAATATGTACTGGAAAATGACATCAGTTAATGCCCTTCTCCATTCGACATCTGGCCATACAACCTCAACTATTTCTGCGATCCCAATAGGCCAATCTTTAAGAGCTAGGAGGGTTTGCTCCACGGAAAGTTATTTCCGAGAGCAGGCAGGAGATCCAAGATAGGTTTTTGGCAAGGGGATATACAAAGAGGAGTATTATAAGAGGCTATCAAAGAGTCCTTAATACATCTAGAGTGAAACTCTTTACTCCCAAGCCAAAAACAAGGGAAACTGGTCAGCAAACAGTTCAATTTTTATCGAAGTACAATGACCAGTGAGGCAATATGAGACAGATCTTAAAACATCATTGGGACATATTATGGAGGGAGGATAGTTTAAAGCAAATTCTCACAGCTCAACCAGCTATGTCAGCAAGAAGGGTCATAATTTGAGGATTTGTGTGCATAGCATTATATACATAGGAGCAACTATATTGGAGATACAACAAGAAAGGTCTTTCCCCGCGGTGATTTCAAGCGGTGTCGGAGTATGGTCAGATCCACAACTTTTAAAGATTCGAGGGGAGAGAAGGAGTACAAAATCCTAAAATACATCAGCTGTTCCACATCCAATGTAATATACTATGCTACATGCCCGTGTGGTCTGGTCTATATTGGACTCACAACACGGGAGTTACGTGTACGCATAGGAGAACATGTCCGGGATATCAAAGCAGCGAAAAATTGGAGGAGGACGATCCCACTCTTAAGACCATACCCCGACACTTTAAGAAAAAACAATTTCAGTCCTGCAGGTTTGAAATTAAGAGGTATCGATATTCTAAACCTCGGTTCTTGAGGGGGTAACTATCAAAAGAAGCTTGCACAGTAAAGGTACCGTCACACGCGGCAATTTTGCTACAAATTTCACTGGCAATTTGCTGGTTGCAGTGAAATAATGGACACATTGTTCTATTTTGTTGCCGTGTACAAATAACAATGTGTCCATGATTTCACTGCAACCAGTAAGTTGGCAGTCAAATTGCTAGCAAAATTGCCGCGCGTAAAAGGTACCTTTAGAGTGCAAATGGATTGTAATATTAAACACAATGAGCCCCAGAGGGCTAAATGAAAAACTTAGCTTTGTGCCCTTCCTATGAAGACTTGTCTGTCCATCCGCTCTACTCGTATGATCATTATTTAAAAGTGTTTTTAATTCACTTTTTGCACCTTTTTCCAATATATAGATTTGGAGGCTGAAATATCAATGGACCTATACATATCTTTTTACCATCACAATTGATTTATAATGGATTTCTGACATAAATTCCGTATATGATTGTGCAAGAGGATTCCATGGAGGAGAAGGATAAAGGAAATAGAGATGTTGCATATAAGAAGATAATGGGATGATGAACTTGGTCATGACTATAGAGATGTATTATGCTGATTAAAGAAAGGTTAATACCTATGTAATTCCTGTGTTCTGGTGTTAACTAAGAGATAGGAATATTGGCACGGTTGCACCAACGACCTTTGGACCTATGTCATATCCAGAGTATGTATGAACGAGGATATACTGGATTATGACTATGGAGGACAGATTCCTTCGGATGGGTGCGACAGGTGACCATATGTATAATGGCCATTATACGGAGATATAAGTAGGTATATTTGTGCTCATAAAAATGGATTTCTGTTTGTGGGGATTGACTTTCTCTAGTGCGATCTATATTCTTTATCTGTTGCCTTTTTATAAATATATGCACTCCTATATACTCTTAAACCCCATGGTTGGTTGCACTGTTAGTAAAGTGATGATTTTATTAAAGGATTTAATAAAGCTATTTAGAAGGAATAAAGACCACATAAAGATGGTTGAATAGGTACTTCCGCCCAAAGAGTGATGACACTGGCAGATCAACGCACGGTTTTCGCCCTCCACCGCGATAGGAGGCATTTCTATTGGCCGGATGAAGTCAGGTGACTGCTGACTCTCCGGCTGGAGTTTGGCTGGAGATGAGGATTGGAGAGGCGGGGCTGAAACAGGGCGTGCGGCAGGACACCGTGCTCACATGTGCATAAAAGATGAGAAATGTTAGTGTCCAGTAGACCCCATTGAGAAAGGTTTGGCGAAACGCGTCTGGGGGCACCCGGACATTGATCCCCTGACAGATGTGGGTAAGCTCTGAAGGTTGTGGGCACAGTGGAAAGGAGTAACTTATAACGATCCCAGATAGGGAATTGCGGTTAAGGTATATGCACTAGCACTTTATTGATTGAGCAGCAATTTGTCCCACTAATTAAAGGGTGTCCTGTAGTGGGGTCTGTTCAAATGACTTTGCACCCCGGTTGGAATTTGACGCAGGTCAGATGGAAATGACAAAATAAGATAAAAAGCACTTTACATGTTTCATCTATTTCATCATGACCTAGAGTCATAAACAACTGGCTACTATAGACTCCCTATTGGGATGTCTAAAAACTCAAGTGGCGTAGGCCAATATTGGACAGACCCCTTATGAGACAATGTCAGACAAAAAGATAAAAAGACAACTCCGATTGCAAAACCCTATGATATAAAAACAGGGGATCCACACGTTTGAATTTATTGGGATTTTAATAGTCACACTCCAATTTGATATTTGATCATTTTTAAATAAATAATGTAATAAAATAAAGATGTATCTGTGAATGTACATACTGTGTATGAGACATGAGATTTTATAATGTAAAACTTTAATAAAATCTGCTGAGATAAATCAAGCACAGTATGGATTATTTTGATGCATTGAATGAAAAACAGTGCTGTAAACCTCTTTCTTTTCTTGAGTTATAACTGTCCCCTTTGGGGCTCACAATCTAAGCCTCCTATCAGTATGTTTTTCAATTGAGAGAGGAAACCGGAGTGCCCGGAAGAAAACCACGCAAACACGGGGAGAACATACAAACTCCTTGCAGATGTTGTCCTTGGTGGCTGCCACACTAACCACTCAGCCACCATATAAAGACTTACAAATTGCTCCCCTCACCCTTCATTATGTAGTAATGTCTCACATCCCAGCATAGTATAAAGACCCTCATCCTGGTGTATATGGTCCCCCATCATGGTATATATGGTGGTCCTCACTCTATCTCCAAAGCATAAATGAAAACAAAAACATTCTACTCGTCTTTCCTCCTCTTTCACATTGCTTGCTGTCCTCTGCAGCAGCACACAGTGGCCACTGGCAGCTGACATCAGAGTTCACACCATGGCACATAATGGTCATGCTCTGCTCCAGTCACCATACTGCAGACATCATCTACAACTGCAGACATCATCTACAGGCCACTGTTTAGCCAGCAGTGTGCATTGCAGTGCAGGGACCGGGTGCATTTCAACTGGACGTGTGTCGCTCTGTGACCATGATACTTACACCCCTGCTGACTACAGTGATTTAAGCTATGTTCACACAGGGCATTTTTGCAGCTTTTTTTTACCTTGGTTTTATGCAAATCTATGCCAATTTAAACCTACATTTTTCATTCCCAGCAAACCAATATGGTTCTTGATTTTTGCTGCATTTTTGAAAGAATGAACATGTCAATTCTTTTCTGCATTTTTGCTTTGTTCTATAGACAAAAAGACAACAAAAAGCAGGTCTTTTCCTGGGAAGAAATCTATATTTATTAACAAAACGTTAAGATTTTGCTACTGAAAAAAAATGCAGCAAAAACACACTGTGTGAACATAACTTATCACTACAGGGCAACAACCCTCCTTCCTAACCTCATTCCCAGTACTGATTAGCGGCTTTTTGGTCACTATACAATGTTCACAGAAAACTGCTAATCAACAAAATGATATAGACAGGCAGCAATGTTATCACTAAGGCTGCGTTCACACATTGCGCATTTGAGCGTTTTTTACGAGCGCTTTTCAAAAATGCGCAATGTGCCTTTTGTCTGCCGGCAAAGTGAATGGAAAATTCACTTTGCAGTACAGACACTGCGTAATTTTACGCAGAGCTTTTATAGGAAAAAGCGCCAGCGTAAAAAGAATTGACATGTCAATTCTTTACGCAGCAGCGCCGACGCTTTTTCCCATAGGGGCCGATGCTGCTGAATCTGATGTCACAGAGGGGAGGAAGAATCCTGTTCCTCCTGCCCTCTGTGACGTGTGACGCCCCCATTTGATTTTGCAGTGTATTAATATACACTGCGAAATCAAAATTAAATAAAGCCAAATGTATTAAAAATCATAAAGAATGAATACTTACCCTTTCCGATGCCTTTTCGCGCTATCCGGTGCAGATCCAAGGCAGATCCAAGGCCAGGTACCAATCAACAGGACCTTGCATGACGTCATTGATGACGATTTGGGCGCCGATTGGCTGCTTCCAGTCATGAGATACATATCAAATGACCGTGAGCAGTCGCCAATCAGCGCCCAAAACATCGTCAATAACATCATGCAAGGTCCTGTCGATCGGTACCTGGCCTTGGCTCTGCACCGGACAGCGCAAAAAGGCATCGGAAAGGGTAAATATTCATTCTTTGATTTTTAATACATTTGACTTTATTTAATTTCGCAGTGTATATTAATACACTGCAAAATCAAATGGGGGCTGGCAGACATGTCACAGAGGGAGGAGGAACCAGGATTCTTCCTCCCCTCTGTGACATCACTTCTCCCCCGGGCTGTAAAAAAAACATGCTGTGTGAAAAGCACTGCTTCTTTTTTTGCGCGGGTGCAAAAGCTGGTAAAAGTGCCCGTGCAAAAAAACGCAAAAAAAAGTGCTGTGTGTAAACAAAGCCTTACTGGTCTGCTTGCTGCAAGTTGGATAAATCCCTAATTTATCTGCAGATCTACCATTTATCTGCTGTGGGTGGAGTTATGCATAGCTCAGCATTAAGTCAGACAACATTCTGAGTACACTCTGCATAGGCAGACCCTTACGATTAATGGTCAGGGCAGAGCTCTGTCTCTACATTATGCTGCAGTCAGATTAGGTGGCAGAAATCTAGTGACATTTCTCTTTAAGGGGAATAATTCACCTGTAATGTTTTTTTAAATTAATTCCATCATTGAACAATTTTTTTCTTTTTTAGATCTGTTCATTTTCAGGTCTTTGTTCTGCATTGACTAGATAATTATTATGCTGTTCTGAGCCACGAATTACAGCTGCAAAGAAAATTACCATTGGATTTCTAAGTGATCATTTTGTATACTATTCTACAAAGGTCATTGTGAATGGAGGGAGAAGAGAAAAGCAGTGATCATCACCCACTCTCAGTGGTTGCCCTTGTATTATCAGCCTCCAGCTCAGAGGTGTTAGGAGTTTGATAATGACATACAGTACAGACCAAAAGTTTGGACACACCTTCTCATTCAAAGAGTTTTCTTTATTTTCATGACTATGAAAATCGTAGATTCACACTGAAGGCATCAAAACTATGAATTAACACATGTGGAATTATATACTTCACAAAAAAGTGTGAAACAACTGAAAATATGTCTTATATTCTAGGTTCTTCAAAGTAGCCACCTTTTGCTTTGATTACTGCTTTGCACATTCTTGGCATTCTCTTGATGAGCTTCAAGGGGTAGTCACCGGAAATGGTTTTCACTTCACAGGTGTGCCCTATCAGGTTTAGTAAGTGGGATCTCTTGCCTTATAAATAGGGTTGGGACCATCAGTTGTGTTGTGCAGAAGTCTGGTGGATACACAGCTGATAGTCCTACTGAATAGACTGTTAGAATTTCTATTATGGCAAGAAAAAAGCAGCTAAGTAAAGAAAAACGAGTGGCCATCATAACTCTAAGAAATGAAGGTCAGTTTGAAAAATTGGGAAAACTTTGAAAGTGTCCCCAAGTGCAGTTGCAAAAACCATCAAGCGCTACAAAGAAACTGACTCACATGAGGACCACCCCAGGAAAGGAAGACCAAAAGTCACCACTGCTGCGGAGGATAAGTTCATCTGAGTCACCAGCCTCAGAAATCGCAGGTTAACAGCAGTTCAAATTAGAGACCAGGTCAATGCCACACAGAGTTCTAGCAGCAACTGTTAAGAGACTTTGTGCAGCAGGCCTTTATGGTAAAATAGCTGCTAGGAAACCACTGCTAAGGACAGGCAACAAGCAGAAGAGACTTGTTTGGGCTAAAGAACACAAGGAATGGACATTAAACCAGTGGAAATCTGTGCTTTGGTCTCATGAGTCCAAAGTTGAGATCTTTGGCTCCAACCACCGTGTCTATGTGCGACGTAGAAGAGGTGAATGGATGAACTCTACATGCCTGGTTCCCACCGTGAAGCATGGAGGAGGTGTGATGGTGTGGGGGTGCTTTGCTTGTGACACTGTTGGGGATTTATTAAAAATTGAAGGCATATGAACCAGCATGGTTACCACAGCATCTTGCAGGCATGCTATTCCATCCGGTTTGCATTTAGTTGGACCATCATTTATTTTTCAACAGGACAATGACCCAAAAAAACACCTCCAGGCTGTGTAAGGGCTATTTGACCAAGAGGAGAGTGATGGGGTGCTACGCCAGATGACCTGGCCTCCACAGTCACCACACCTGAACCCAATTGAGATGGTTTGGGGTGAGCTGGACCGCAGAGTGAAGGCAAAAGGGCCAACAAAGTGCTAAGCATCTCTGGGAACTCCAACTCTGTTGGAAGACCATATCCAGTGACGACCTCTTGGAGGTCATCAGGAGAATGCCAAGAGTGTGCAAAGTAGCAGTCAAAGCAAAAAGTGACTACTTTGAAGAACCTAGAATATAAGACATATTTTCATTTTTTTTTCACACTTTTTTGTTAAGTATATAATTCCACATGTGTTAATTCATAGTTTTTATGCCACAATTTTCATAGTCATGAAAACAAAGAAAACTCTATGAATGAGGTGGTGTGTCCAAACTTTTGGTCTGTACTGTAACTGCTGAGAAGTGATCCCTACTGACAATTAAAATATATTGAACATAAAAACGGGATTTAAACAACATAGCATTTTCTGATGACACATTCCCTTTAAACTGATGAATGAATGAAACAAATGCAATCAATAGTCACTGCTGAGAGAAAGGAAAAATAATAATAAAAACACTTACTCGTTTTGCTATACACAAAGTACGTAATCCATCAACCGCATAACAGTTCAAGTAGTTTTGAGTTTTGGCTTGGATTCGTCTTTGGTACTTTCCCACAGAGCTGCCTAAATAAAAATAAACATGTCAGTAAAACTGTTAAACCAGAGCTTTCCCAGGATGATGAACACTACAAGTCAATAAAGATTATATGATGAGTAATGTACGAGAAGAAGACGCTTCATAGATATTATACTTTATCTCTCTCCATCACCGCTAGGAGATAAATCCAATCATTAGCAGGAAATCTGCAGTCAGATTTGACTACTTTGTAGCACTTACACCGCATTAATATATTTAACATATCGTAAATCGCTAGATCTGAGGTCCGGACCTCAGATCTCGATTTTGCGATTTGATCAGATCTCGCTCGTCGTATCTTGCCGTCACACGCACAGACATCGCTTACGCGATGTTTAATCTGCCGCATTCAAGCGATATCTTGCGCGATATCTGTGCGTGTGACGGCCGCTTTAGCTATACCCAGAGTCTCCATATATATGCATGACAGTCTCAGCCGGGCATGCACGACATCCCAGGAGCAGAATGAAAGCATTCTGGGTTTAGACAAGTCAACCAATGGCACTAAGCACTAAATGACATCCGGTCAGCTACTTGTTTGCTGTTCAGCATTTGTTCTATGGACTAATTACACAGGTAGAGTGCAATTAATGTGCACATAGAACGGAGATATAGGAACCCATAAGGAAAATCCAATTATTTCCATAATACAGTGATCTCCTGGAGAAAGACTTCTCAGTCATTTGTTTTATTTCGTAAAACAATTAAGGAACAGATATGATCATGAGATTTTAATATTTAACGTTATGGCTTATCCAGAAGCCTTTTGATCACAGTCACTGGAAGAAAAACAACAAATACATAAAAGTCAAACTAAAAGTAGAAAGAAACATTTTAAAATACAATGTCATGTCTGTCAATTTCATATATACATACTCTTTATATCTCTCCACACACATACAGCAGGTGAAATAAGTATTGAACACATCACCAATTAAATATATTTCTAAAAGATGCTTGAATGTTTCACCAGATGTCAGTAACAACCCATCCAATCTATACAGGCAAAGAGATCAAACCATAGATGTCTGTAAATTAAGTTATGTGCAATAATGAGAAATTCTACAGAAAAAAAATGATTGAGCACATGAAGGTGCAAAGAGCCATAGAAAGTCATGACACCAGCTGAAAATCAGTAATGGTACCTTTACACGCCGCGACGGCAGGCTGGATACATCCCGCTACTTCACGTGCACGAGCACGCTCAAACGGTTACAAACGGTCAACGCACCCTCTTTACACGCCTCCACAAAGTGCGCTACGCCACGCTACATCTATAGCTAGCTACATCGCCGGGTGTCTCAAGTAGCCAGCTGTTGCTTAGCGTACCCGCTTCACACGCCGCCACCACAGGGTGATGTGGGAGCAACAAAGGCAGGACGTAAAACAAATAGGCGTGCCACAGTCCTGTACGCCGCGCCCAAACCACAACCATTGGCCAACACTACGGAGTTGTGATTGGGCACGACGGAAAGGGAGGATGGCCGAGACGTGACGTACTAGTGAGCGGAGTGAAGCACGGAATAAGCGGTTGTGACATGGCGGAGTGTGGCGAATGCATCTAAACCGATGTAAAAGCGTCACCCAGGAGCGGTGGCCAGTCACATACCCAGTGTGCATACAAGTAGCGGTTCCGGGGCTATGTGTACGTTGTACAAGTGTTTGCCCTGTCACGCACAATCAGCGCTTGTGACAGCGGCGTGTGTAGATTGCGGCGAGGTGCGTTTCAGCTCACACATTAGCGGCTTACAACACACAGTATGTGCGTTCTCTGTGTAAATTGTATCTGTGTCAACTATGGCTAACTATGTTGGAATACAGGCTGAATGGTGTTCATATATATCTGGCAACAGATGTGAATGTAGTGGAACTGCTCCCTAGCAAACCTGTGAAAGGTCTGTGTGCCACTGTATTTGAAAACACCTGAGAAGAATATGTCCTGCATCAATGTGCTGTGTGCAGGGGACCCTCTGCCTACAACAAAAAAAAGGGTCATGTACGCACAATGCCCACAAACACTGTTGGGAAAAAGACCTGTAAAAAAACATGGCTACCCACACATATTGTCTGCACAATCCCAGCCAATAGGTGGCTATGACATCCCAGGCCCCCACCATAAACGTCATCACATTTCCCTCCTCCACCAAGTAAACAGGCTCACACATTTGTTTGGATCCAAAATAGTATTTTATAAATCAAAAAAAAATCATCGTGACCTTGGATTACAATTTGTAAAAAAACATACATCAAAATAAAATGGACAATTAAAGTGCATGTCACAATCTGGAAACACATTGCAGAGACAACAAATTGAACCCACATTGGAACCTGGCCAGCAGCAAACAATTTTTAAAAAACACTAACTAACTAACTAACTAACTAAATAACGAAACATCAAGCACATTAGGAAAACAAAGATCATGAAAATGTGAAACACAAAAGAAAAGGGGTGCAGCTACCCTGCTGTCACCTCCATTGCAAAGTTAAATACACCTCCCAGAACCAGCCACACTACATGGCCTGGTCCTGCCAGCTCACTGCACCAGACCCATTGAAGTAGGAGCAGTAAGCGTCTCTACTGTCCTTGGCCTCCCGCCGAGTGCGGCCATGGCTCTGCGGCTGGAGTGGCAGAATCACATGGCCCTCATCACGCCAAGACCCTGGACGGAGCTCCCCTGTTGTAGCGTCGGCATTATCTACATAACCTCCTGGCGTGTATGATGCCCTATCCCTACGACGCAGGAAGTTATGCAGCACACAGCAGGCCACCACTACCGCGTCAATAGACTCCGGTTTCATATGCATAGGCGTATGAAAAACCCGGAATCTATTGGCCATTATCCCAAACGCATTTTCAACCACACGGCAGGCCCGGGATAGCCGGTAGTTGAAAATGCGTCTCTCAGAAGTAAGGGCCCTCTGTGGATATGGCCGCAATAGGTGCTCCTGAAGTGGGAATGCTTCATCCGCTACAAACGCAAAGTTGAGATGTTCGGTCGTGTGCTCATTTGACGGTAAGTTTAGCCCACCACTCCCTAGTAGTGTTGCCAAGGAGCTGCGGGCAAACACCCCCCCATCCGAGTTGCGACCGTTCATTCCAACATCCACGTAGAGGAACTCATAGTGCGCATCTACTACAGCCATGAGGATTATACTACAATACCCTTTGTAATTGAAAAACAAAGAGCCAGAGTTGGCAGGTTTGGTAATCCTCACGTGCTTACCATCCAATGCCCCACCACAGTTGGGGAAGTTCCACCGGGTTTCAAATCCTCGGCCTACTTCCAGCCATTCTGCGGCGGTGTCAGGCATTTTCATGTAGGCTGGCTGCAGAGCTCTCCAGATGGCCCAACAAGTTTCAGGGATCAGGCGGCTCAGCAGGGGCAGGGAGACACGTGACATGTATGTGAGTGATGTCATGGACTGCCCTGTAGCCAGGAACCGCAAAGTGATCGCCAACCGCTCAGCAGCTGATACTGATGGGCGCATTATAGTGTCCTCACGCGCTATCATTGGCCCTACACGCTCCAATAGGAAGGTGAAACAGTCCTCGGGCATACGGAGATAGTTTCGGTAATCATCAGGACAGTTAATCTCCAGCTCCCGCAACAGCTGCATGTGGCCCCGGGTTTCCCGCCTGAGAAGCCAATCACGGGTCCACAACCGCCGCTGTCTGCGCCTCATCAACCTTTCATACCGATCCTGAAGCCACATTTGCTCTTCCACCACTGCGGCAGCCACGATAACATTGCGGTCATGGATATTCTGCATCCTCAATATCAGCACCTGTAGATGAGAAACCACAACATGACTACATAGAACAATATGTGGGCATGTCAGCAGGTTAAGCAAGCCACACCTATTTTTGATGACACACTATAGCCAACTGGAGGGGAACTTGCGTCAAGCCACAAAACACATCCCTGAAGCCAGGAAAGGCAAACACCCAGTAGTCACCCCAATCAAAATGGAAGACGCCTAATGATAATGGCCTCCTCTACATCAACTTCTATGGGAGTTTGTCAAAGTAAAACATCTGCACCTAGGTGAGTTAGAAAGGGACATGTGTCACCAATAATGTATGATAACAAATTTGCTTATGCCATTACACAGACCATAATGAAAATGTGGCCATTTCCTAATATGGGATGTTAAACAAACAATACGTACCCCGATAGCCTGGTCAAGTAAGCTTACAAGAAGCCAACAACGTTGGCACATGAGTGAGGTTGGGTACCCATCGTTACATATGTTTGTCCAGGTCGCATTTGGCAGAAACATCTATGTTATGTCTGGAGTGCCACACCTCCAAGCCATGTGTCATCCTAGCCCCGTTGGACCCAGTCTCCCTTGGCCACAACCAGTATGCAGAAATTGATCCAGGTGACAGGAGTAACACATTTCTGTCTACAGTCCTGCAGCCAATCTCCTGGTATGGTGTCTGGAAACAAACACAGCAATGTATGTGTTCAAAACTTTGGAAGCACCAAACAAAATGCCTACTCCAAGTCCACACAGTACACTATATCGTCCCCAGCAATACAAACCCCTATACACTCTGCTCAAACAGTGTGCTGCGGTCGCAAATAACACCAACATATGAACCCCACACCACGCAATTTCCATGTGTGTCCACAGATACTTACTTAATGGGTCTGGCCAGCAAGCGTAATGTCGGCCGGAATGCGGAGCTTTTCAAGGGCCGCCAACCTATCACGATTCAGCGATCTCCACCAATTAGCGGAAGTTAATTGCGACCCCAGGTGTCCCATTATGCTGTGCATCATTGTGTCCGCTGTGATTGGTTTGCCGTCCTATAAAGGCAGGCCAATGGCCACGACACCTTGTCCAGAGGTCGATGTGCATTGAGCTACTAGTGTCCTGCGTATCTTCTGCTGCTCTGACGGTAAGCCTCTTTAGCGGGTTCTATTAAAGTGCACGGAACGCTGATGCTTCTTTTGCCGGCCGCTTAGGCAATGTGTGTATGGGCATGTTTGATACGGCCTTTAATTTTGCCCTCTAATTATACAGATGGCTCAGTTAGTCTATTGTATGGCAATAGGCAGGTATTGCCTCTACTTCTATTATGTGCGTATAGATTGGGCCTTTGATGTTATTTTGTAGTCCAACATGTAAAGTTGATATTTAGAACTGTCATGCACATCAGCATTTGATGAGTGTCATTATTGGTTCCTTCATTGCAGGGATTATTGTAACCTCTGTTACAATTGTAGTCCCATGGATGGTGAAACAACAACATGATGATGTGTTTGCACATTACATGTAGTATGTGCAGTCTTGCCACATACCACGCCCTCCTTTCTCATCTGCTTAATGTTAACCATTTTCATCAGTACAAAGGTAGGAGCTAGCACACAATGTGTTTGCTCACATGTTGGCCTAGAGGTATGTACGCACACACCGTCTCCAGGTTTTTTTTAATAGGGACACTGGGTTCGTAAACATGTTGAACACATGTGTAGGTGGGCACAGATTACCTGACATGGTTAATATTTTGTCACACATGTCTTTTACTTGGGAGCGGTGTGACATTGTGAAAATGCCACACATAGGGCAAGTTGTAATCAAACATTTTGATGCCTATAATGTACATATTAGAACCTTATGAGCATGTAAATCATGTTCAAAAGGTTTTTTGAGATCGATATGGCTTGTGTCGTGACGGTCTGGTTTGCCTGTGTTTTGTCTTCCCCAGATGCCCAGGTGTACTGTGGAATTTGAAACCCAGCTTCTCACGGAGTATCAGCGGCACGAATGTTTGTGGCGCAGCTCGCTGCCTCAATATAAAAATCAGGCAGCGAGGTCCGAGGCCTACAGGACTCTTGTGGCTCTAGCCAATCGCTTGGAGCCAAGGGTAGGCAAGAGTTGGGACCAGCATGCGGTGGCCTTAAAAATTAAAAACATGCGGCAGTCGTTCATGAGGGCTCACAATGAATACCTGCACCGTCGCTCAGGAGCTGGAGCTGAGGAGGTACCATCACCTACCCTATGGTACTATCCCCTCTTCACCTTCATCCTGGGCGAGGGGAGCTCGCGTGCAACGACCACCAACCACCCCGTTGCTGCGTCCCATGTAGGCCCGGATGAATCACCATCTGCGCCACAGGAGGTGGGTCATCGTGTTACAGTGTTGCCCCACAATGTTTCCTTCACATGTGTGTTTTTGCACATCCTTAACTAGCACACTTTAGACACATTTTCCGGCTTGGTGTGGGAAACCTTTTTCTGTCTTTAAATCTGCCCTCCTTCCATGATTTTGGATTATGTAAATTTGATGCAGAGAGCCGTATTCAAAAGTAGCATCTCCCCCAAATATCGAAACTGGATAAATTACATATGTAAGGTTGTTAAAATTGTTTGTGGGTTTAAATGAAAGAGGCACATAGTGGCATCTACTAAATGGTGCTGCCACACATGTGTGTTGGCTCTGGATCAAGTGGGTTTTAGTTATTTGAAGGTTTGATGGTTTGACATCATATTAGTAGTCAAAATGCGAAGGTGGCCAATATCTGTCTTTGGCCAGGACAGCCCCCAGTATCAAGGTGTTGTGGTGACATGTACTAATTGGGTTACGGCTCTCTGAATGACACCTAATTCTGTATTGTGCTGAGTACCTGGAATCGTAGAGGTGAGTCTCCAGGCACAGTACAGGTTTTGGTGTATTGACCGTTTGGTGGTTTGGTGTTTTTGGCTTTCTTCTAGATATTTTGTTTGGCCTTTTAGTTTAGTGGGAGTGGCATATTGTGTCCTGTGTCCATGGTATGGTGTGGTCCTTGCCCTCACTAATGTTTTTTTTTTTTCTTCTCCCCCCAACAGGCCCCAGAAGAGGACGGCTCCATTGCGGAGCATTCTGTCGCTGATGATGCTCAGCCCATGACATCTGGGGCTGAGCAGGAGGGCGGGGCGAGTGATGTGGGTCCGGGCCCAGGGCCCAGCTCCAGGATCCGTCGGCGGCGACGTCCTGCACCACCAGAGACGGAGCTGGGCACCTGGGCCCGACGCGTGCTGTTGGACGAACAGCGGACCCACATCGACAGCACCGCCCTCTACATGAGCGACAGAATGCGGGGGATGGAGCCGCTCCAGAAAAAGATCCTTCTGAGGGTCTTCAACAATGCCGCTGATGCTGCCGAAGATGGGGCCCTTCAATGGGGATGCCACGTCCCACCCCCCATGCAACACACGCTATGGCCCCTTTCCCCAGCTGCCCCATCTCGGCCCGTGAGAAGACCGGCCCCGCCACAGTCACCCCATCCCCCCCAACACATCGTCGTACAACCAGACGTTCACGGGCAGGTCGGGGCTGCCCTGTGAGGAGGGGGGAGCGGGCATTGTCAGAGCCAACAGAAGATGAAGAAGTTGGACACTAGTAGCCAATGCACCGAATTGGCACTCTGGACTTTTGCATTTGGAGGAACCTCCTTTGGATTCAACCTTTGTTTTTTTTTCTTACTTTGTAGCAGACTTGCTTCATATGATTTGTTTGTTACTTTCCCATTATGAGTTGATTAAATTTTTGAACATACTCAATTGTGTTTTCTTTATGGTTTATGGCTTGGGGGGGGGCAGCGTGGGTGAATGGTGTTAGTGACAATATAGTTTGGGCCAAGCCACACAATATGGGCCAATGGCCTCACAGTATGACGACCATAGGTTCCTTTGTACTGTGGTAGCACATTCACAAAGAGGTGTGGTCATGTGTGTGAGATATGTACCTGTTGAACATGTTTCCCCCCCCCACTATTGTTGTTGTTACATGAAGGAGGCAAATTAAAAGGTAACAAGAAATTTTATTTGCTACATACATGTGTGGAAGCCATTTGCCACAATACCCAGAATGCAGCTTCCAGATAGGTGTAGCCATCACACACTCCTGATGGTCACAATGTGGGACAGGATAGGTCCAGAAGGTAAAGGGCTGGTTAATCCACACTCCTGATGGTCCCAATGTGGGACAGGATAGGTCCATAAGGTAAAGGGCTGGTTAATCCACACTCCTGATGGTCCCAATTTGGGACAGGATAGGTCCATAAGGTAAAGGGCTGGTTAATCCACACTCCTGATGGTCCCAATTTGGGACAGGATAGGTCCATAAGGTAAAGGGCTGGTTAATCCACACTCCTGATGGTCCCAATGTGGGACAGGATAGGTGAAAGGGCCAAAGGCCTGCCCATCCCACAATCCCCCTTTTGTGATAGTGGGACACTATAAGAAAAGAGCCCAACGGGGGCAAAAACAACAAAAAAAACACCACATCAAAAGCCTAACAGGCAACGTCTGTAAGTTCAAGGTCCAACTAGGACAACATATTTGGGGGTCAGGGAGCAAATTTTTTTCCGGGGGGGTTCGATCTCAATGTTGGCCATCCTGCTGTTGCAGGACGGTATCCACCATGTTAGACAGGCGGGTGAGATCCTGTATTCCCCGATGTAGGGCCCGTTGCAGTCGGTGGGCAAACTGGTGGTGGGCCCTCACGACGTCCTCCATGGTGGGTACACCTGTATTGTGTGTGGGAAAAAACATCATTACTTCAGAATCCTACCTCTGGTGTTTGTGTCAGGTTCACACAAGCAATATTGTCCTTACCCTCGGCGCAACATCATCCTGACTATCAGGGGGTGATGGGGAGGCACTGACACTCCAGCCCGCAGCTCCAGCACGTTCTCCATCTGCAATAGTGGGTGAAGGACATTATGTCAGAAATGCCTAGCTTTTCCATTTCCCAACTAGCAACAACACTGCTTACAGTGTTCGGCCCCTCGAATAAAACTCAAATCACTTACCGCCATAAACATCCAACGCAGCTGCATTTTGGGGTTGAGCCAGAGCATCATGTTGGCGACCAGGCGATGCCACCTCTGCCTCCACCAACGCAGGCTCATCAGGGTCCTCCTCCTCCTCATGCCCTGGTGAGGGGCTATTCCCTGGTGGGGATGGTGGCCCAGCTGCCTCTTGCCGCGGTGGTGTGGGTGCTCCAGCTGCCTCTTGCCGCGGTGGTGTGGGTGCTCCAGCTGCCTCTTGCCGCGGTGGTGTGGGTGGGCCAGCTGCAGCCAGTTGTGGGGGAGCCTCATCGGGTGACACTTCATCATCTGCAGATTATGAAACAATAATTGATGTGTCAGCATACTGGTTAGGGTCTGAGATGTATTGACAGTTCAATATTTGGTATATGTGTTTGGTGTATTTCATATATGGGATGATCTCATGTACTCTGTATGGCGTATGTATGTGGCATTAGTGTGTTAATTGGTTGGAGGGCATGTAACACTGTTGAGTAATCTTGGGTGGCACATGAACATTATTTGTAGGCAGATGTGTAGGCAGTCTATCTATAATGTGCGGCCTATATTGTCCCCCATTGCATGTCTGCCGGTGTCCGTCTCACTATACCTAGGATGTCTGTGACCGAATTTTTATGTGTTTGTTGTGCTTACATACAATACAAATCATGTGTGGCCCTCTGAAGTACTCACCACGCAGCCTGGCAATCCTGGCACGGATGTCGAGAATGCGGCCTGGGCATTTTGACTTCAGGTCCGCAATCTTCTTCTGCACCGCTTTTGCGACCCTCACCACCCCTAGTTTATTCAGCAGAGCCCGCTGAATCCGCCGGATTGTGGCGCGGTTACGCAGCCTGGGATGACGGTGCTGCCGGTGACCCCAGTAATCATACCGGTCACAGTGGTCAATTAATATGATGAGCTCTGCCATCCCCCACGTAGCAGCGCGGTGAACGGCCGCCATGACTGCAATGGTGTGTGCAGAGGAGGGGCTGGCACCTTGCAGGCAGAGTGAAAACGAAACTATCGTAATTACGTCATTACGGCCACGTTCCGGGTCACGCACACCTTTGAACTAGTCCTACGCGCAGTGACACGGGCGAAGCACTTGTGCGGCACCTACTGTACAACACCCACAGAGCGATGCGTACAGCAAGCCTGTGCGCTGTGTACTGACTACTCGACTTCAATGCGGTGTGGGTATACGTGCATCAGTGTTTCAGTTGCGCGCAGACACTCAAGGGACACTTTTATGCGGCATCTGCAGGTCAATAAGGCAGGCCGGTCCGTAACACATAGTTGACCGCTGTGTCCAGCATTATTCATTATGTGTTTACAGGATGTGCACACTGTATATGAGGATCATGGCCCATTTGGTTTGGTTTAGCGTAAGTTTGGGGCCGCGTAATTGTACTACGGTATGATCGTGCATACGGCGCGTATGTGTAGTGCTGAAGGGACAGCTCATCCAAGATGGAGGGCTGTGAGGCATGGGCCAATCGGCACGCAGCAGCTTCCACCAATGATCACACATGGGGCGCGGTAACATGGAGCCTAGGTGACACCTTAGCTACATTGCAGCTACATCGTAGGGTGTCCAGAGTTCCCTTCCGTTGCTTCTTTACACGCCGATACAGCTCGCTACCATCGGCGATGTAGCCATCAGTTTTCGAGCAGACCTAGGAAACAGATGTATCTGTTGCCGGCTGTAGCGTCACGTCTTCAGACGCCGCTACGACGGGCTACATTGGCGCTACAAGCTACATTTGTAGCCTGTAGCGGGATGTATCCAGCCTGCCGTCGCGGCGTGTAAAGGTACCTTAAGGGTATGTGCACACAAATATGTGGTGCAGACAATTCTGCATCTCTTGGCAGGAAAAATGCAGTGCAAAAAGGCACATATGTGGTGCTGCTGTTTCCCATACACTAGTATAGGTGCAATCTGAGGCAAAAACGTTGAAAGAATTGACATGCTTTAGATTTACATCTGCACCAAAAATACTCCATGTGTGCATGAGATTTCAGCATTCTCATTCACTCTGTTGGCATCAGGAAACTCACATTTTTTGTGCACATTTCTCAAAAAAAACTAATCAAAAATGTGAAAAATATGCAATGTGTGCACACAGCCTAATTAGAAAGCAATCCTGCCACTTAGTGAAAAACAACATCAGCTAGTTAGCCTATAAAAAAGGTGTCTCACTACCAAGGTACTACACAAGAAACATCTCATGATGGGTAAAACCAGCGAGCCGTCTCAAGACCTTCACAACCTTATTGTTGCAAAATATACTAACCTCATTGGTTACAGAAGAATTTCTAAACTACTCAAGGTCCCAGTAAGTACTGTTCGGGACAGAACTCGCAAGTAGAAAAAAAACATTATTTCAGTATAAAACAGCCACAATCGGGTCTCCTCACAAGGTTTCAAAGGAGGAAAAGAATCAGAGATGTCCAAGAGCAAGTAACCAGCTGGAAAGCTTGTGGACATGTCCATTTGAAATTGCCAAGTTGGGCCTATATTTCTTTGTGGATGGTCAGCTTAAAGAGGAACTCCAGTGAGAGACATTTTTTTTTTTAGTACAGTTCCTGCCCTGCTACATGCTGAAGCAGAGTCATACACTGCAGTTCTAGGATCTACAGATCTCTTATAAATTGATAAAATCATACCTGCTCCTCTGGTCTGGCCCCCACATCAGGGAACCCAGAATTTTCAGCCTGACAGCTTCATGTAAGAGTAAAAAGCAGGTGCTGTGTCAAGGAAATGGATGCTGGAGCTGCAGGATCAGCTTATATTCCAGTGAGGAGTGATGATGATGATCTATTGAAAGTTGGAGATAAGAACATACCATGTTCCTATGGGGAAGGGGAGACCATGCAGAACTGAATCGATCAATGTAATGATTTGCCTCTGCTTGTAGCCTCACAATAACAGTACACATTATGCATCATCATACAGCAAAGGATCACACCATGTATTTGTATCTGCTTGGTGACATGATTTCTATTTGAAGCCTGGGCCCCCATCACATAGGATGGTACATTAGGAACAGGATTGTATGTGTGAGCATAGGGCCAGCGACCATGCTCCCTCCCTATACAGAAATGTGAGGGGCATGATTTTAGGCTTATCATTAAGATCCCAGCATCCACGCCCCCTCTTCTCTGCTCTTAGATGAAGCCAACAAAGATTTATGGTTCCATGAGGAAAGGGGGAGATCAAAGGATCAGGTATGATTATCGATTTATAAGAGATCTATAGATCCTAGAACTGCAGTGTACAGCTCTGCTTCACCATGCAGCAGGGCAGGAACTGTACTCAAGTTTTCTCTCACTGGAGTTCCCCTTTAAATTTTCAAGTCTAAATTCAGATGCTTTAGGCTATGTCCAGACACGTTGGTTTTCGGTATGAACAGATCTGCAGCAAATTCTAGCAAGTTGCTTTTTTCTTCCGATTTCTTGGCAGGAGGGTTTGCTGCATTTTTTGCTGCAGATTTCCCGCGGTTTTGGTGCATTTTTGTTTGATGCGTTTTTAAGCAAATTTGCCATAGAAACTATAGTAAAAACGCAGTAAAGAATTGACATGCTCATTCTTTCAAAAAGACTGCAAAACATGTGGTGTGGACACTTTCTGCACCAAATAAAAACCAATGTGTGTGGACTGTTTTTCCTGAAATCACATAGGTTTTGATGTTAACTAAAAATGCACGATTAAATTAGCATACAGTTGTGGCCAAAAGTATTGACACCCCTGCAATTCTGTCAGATAATACTCAGTTTCTTCCTGAAAATGATTGCAATCACAAATTCTTTGGTATTATTATCTTCATTTAATTTGTCTTCAATGAAAAACCACAAAGGAGAATGAAGCAAAAAGCAAAACATTGATCATTTCACACAAAACTCCAAAAATGGGCCAGACAAAAGTATTGGCACCCTCAGCCTAATACTTGGTTGCACAACCTTTAGCCAAAATAACTGCGATCAACCGCTTCCGGTAACCATCAATGAGTTTCTTACAATGCTCTGCTGGAATTTTAGACCATTCTTCTTTGGCAAACTGCTCCAGGTCCCTGATATTTGAAAGGTGCCTTCTCCAAACTACCATTTTTTAGATCTCTCCACAGGTGTTCTATGGGATTCAGGTCTGGACTCATTGCTGGCCACCTTAGAAGTCTCCAGTGCTTTCTCTCAAACCATTTTCTAGTGCTTTTTGAAGTGTGTTTTTGGTCATTGTCCTGCTGGAAGACCCATGACCTCTGAGGGAATCCCAGCTTTCTCACACTGGACCCTACATTATGCTGCAAAATTTGTTGGTAGTCTTCAGACTTCATAATGCCATGCATATGGTCAAGCAGTCCAGTGCCAGAGGCAGCAAAGCGACCCCAAAACATCAGGGAACCTCCGCCATGTTTGACTGTAGGGACCGTGTTCTTTTCTTTGAATGCCTCTTTTTTTTCTCCTGTAAACTCTATGTTGATGCCTTTGCCCAAAAAGCTCTACTTTTGTCTCATCTGACCAGAGAACATTCTTCCAAAACGTTTTAGGCTTTCTCAGGTAAGTTTTGGCAAACTCCAGCCTGGCTTTTTTATGTCTCGGGGTAAGAAGTGGGGTCTTCCTGGGTCTCCTACCATAAAGTCCCTTTTCATTCAGACGCCAACAGATAGTACAGGTTGACATTGTTGTACCCTCGGACTGCAGGGCAGCTTGAACTTGTTTGGATGTTAGTTGATGTTCTTATCCACCATCCGCACAATCTTGCGTTGAAATCTCTCGTCAATTTTTCTTTTCCGTCCACATCTAGGGAGGTTAGCCACAGTGCCATGGGCTTTAAACTTCTTGATGACACTGTGCATGGTAGACACAGGAACATTCGGTTCTTTGGAGATGGACTTGTAGCCTTGAGATTGCTCATGCTTCCTCACAATTTGGTTTCTCAAGCCCTCAGACAGTTCTTTGGTCTTCTTTCTTTTCTCCATGCTCAATGTGGTACACACAAGGACACAGGGCAGAGGTTGAGTCAACTTTAATCCATGTCAACTGGCTGCAAGTGTAATTTAGTTATTGCCAACACCTGTTAGGTGCCACAGGCAAGTTACAGGTGCTGTTAATTACACAAATTAGAGTAGCATCACATGATTTTTCTAACAGTGCCAATACTTTTGTCCACCCCCTTTTTTAGGTTTGGTGTGGAATTAGATCCAATTTGGCTTTAGGACAATTCTTTTTGTGTTTTTCCATTGAAGACAAATTAAATGAAGATAATACCAAAGAATTTGTGATTGCAATCATTTTCAGGAAGAAACTGAGTATTATCTGACAGAATTGCAGGGGTGTCAATACTTTTGGCCACAACTGTATATTTACATAAAACCCAGGCAAAACCTGACCCCAAAAACAGAGCAAAAACGTAGCAAAACCTGTGGTGTTGACACTTTGTGTAAAGAACAAAGATCAAGGTGTGTGAATAGCTTTTCTCTGAATCACGTAGGGTTTTGCTGGAAACCAAAAATGCAAGAAAGGATCTATTATATAATCACGAATGGGTTTTTTGCCCCTTTTGAGTCCGCTCACGCTGCGAGTCAGCGTGGTCATGCGGTTACGCCCGAAGCATTGGCCGCGCAGCGGCCATTGCGAGTCAGAGACTCGCTCTGCTAGAATCCCGATGCATGTGCATCGGGCACCCAGCTAGTTAGATAGATTTACTTAAAACCAAGGCAAAACCTGACCCCCAAATGCAGCAAAACCTTACCTTTGTGAACCAGGCCTTACTGCTACTAATACTGGCTCTCAATGTACTTTGATTAGCTCATAAGTGTTACAGATATTTCAACAAGGGGGCTTCAGAATAACTTCTGCCAGGATTAAGTATGTTGACCGTGGATGCTAAATGACAACTAATCACCTGTTTATATCAGTGTTTTGCTAGTACATTCGCCAATTGCTGACCTGTTCATACTGTTTGCTAATCGAGAACAATTGTTCAAAGGCACATGTTCTGTAATAATTAGCTCATCCAAAAATAGCATTACATTGTCCAATAATGTATTTACCTTAAATGACTAGTATGAAATGATATGCTTTATGGGCCCAAGAGGCGTGCCGGGGTCAGTCGTTTCTGAATTATGAAAAAGGGCGCTATGCCAGAAATATCTCTCCAGTTAGGTACCGGAGTAAGACCTCTGCTGTAGGGAATGCCACAGCTCGTTATGCATTAAATGAGCTGTGGGTCCAGAAATTAGTATAAAGAATGGCATACCTAAAGAGTACAGAAATCAACTGTAGAAAGGGATACTTTGTGGCTTTCCGATAGCCTGTAGTGTGGACACCAATAAAGGGGTTATCTGATGAAAAGAAGTTATCACTTATCCACTGAAGGCCACAATTTATAGAGCGGATCCAATATTCACAAAAGGCACACTTTTATCCCATTCACAATGGAACAGCAGTATACACACTTGACTTTCCCTCTATTCATTTGCCTGCTAAGAGCTCTGCTCATATTTTTCTGATGCTCCACTTAAAGGAGTTTTTCCACGAATACAATATCCTTTTATATAATTACAATTGTCATAACTTTACTTGTTGTAATTTGGTTTATTTAAAAAGAATGTGTAGTTTTTCATTAATCTCCCCATGTATGTGGTGCTGCAGAGCTGCCTCTGAGTCACGTGACAGCTCAGTCCGACCGGTCTGTGCCTCCTATTAATGGTCGCGCATGCAATGTGCTGAGCACAGCTTACGATCATGGCCTCTCCTCACATGAGCGCACATTGCTGCTTATGCGCACTGACAGTTTGTGACAGACTCATCTCTGCCTCAGCTGTCTCTCTCCCTGCTTGCACATCACCTTTTCTGTGTTCAGCAATCTTCTTTCTTTCTTATGCCGCTCTGGGTCTGCCCCCTCTAATTCGCTCCGCCCCCTCCATTGATCTTCAGTGTTGGCTTCGGAGCTTTGGTTCCGCCCTCCGGTAGGCCCTGCCCCTCCATGATGCTTTGTATACTGACAGTGATGCTGCTGGAGGGGGCAAAGCTCCGTGGTCCTAAAAGGGAGGGCATCGTTGTCTGCAGGACAGGTGAGGGTCTCCCTGTGTCAGGACGCTCCCTGTCAGACAGACTCCTTGATAAGCTGCGGAACACAGAGCTCCAGTTTCTAGCTCTCCTCCACAGCTTATCAGGCAGTCTGTCACAAACTGTCAGTGCGCATAAGCAGCAATGCGCGTTCATGTGAGGAGTGGCTATGATTGTAGCCTGAGCTCAGCACATTGCATGCGCGACCGTTACTAGGAGGCACAGACAGAGCTGTCACGTGACTCAGAGGCAGCTCTGCAGGACCACATACATGGTTAGATTGCTGAAAAACTAGACTTTTTTTTAAATTAAACCAAATTACAAAAAGTAAAGTGACAATTGTAATGATATAAAAGGATATTGTATTCGTGGGAAAACCTCTTTAAAAAAATGAATCAAGCAGAGGTTGTGCTTGCACACTGCATTGCAATGCAGTGACAAAGTGCTCGGCTCTTGTGATCAGTGGTGGTCTGGGTGGTCAGACCCCCCCACAAATCCAGAAGTCATCACCTATCCTGTAAATAGCAGATAAAGGGATTGCCATGTGAAAAGAAGTTATGAGCGGACTGCCAGACAGTCTTGGCCTAGGTAATGCGACTGCCCTACACTAGTTGAATGCTCTTTTGGAGTAAAAGCGTGAAATAATATGATTAATAGAAAATAAACTAAATAATCGATAATTATGCAAAAAAAAGTGTCGCTGTCCAGCCTTTCACAAAAGGAGGGGTAATAACAAAATTTGTCACCCTATACACTTTCTAATCTGGTTTTGGAGGGTAGACGGGAGGTGAGCTGGGGCTTTGTGATGACATTCAATTAATGTAGCTGCAGTGCAGGATATTCATCTGTATAACTGCTTTCTTTTCTACATCTTTTTTTATATATTATTTTTTTTTGTTTGTTTGTTTTTTTAAATCAATATTTCTTTTATTGAATAAGAAGGCAATGAATAACAAACATTGAAAGGAAGGAAATCCAGCAGGGATAAATTGACAACAATACAGTTATCATATCAGGTCAATAACAAGGGAAAGGGGTAAAGGAATAGAGATCCAATACAGCAGTATCAGTCAGACATAGTACATTCAAATAATGAGAAGAGGTCATCCATAATAAAAATATAAATAAATACACAGCAAGAGAAAAGTAATTTGTGAAATACTCCAAAACAGGCCCACCCATCCAACACCTCAGTGAGCAGAACCATACAGAGAAGTCAGCCAAGGATACCACCATCCAAGTTTTTTGGATTTCATGGAAAGGTCATGGACCAAAATCGTCTCATGTTGTAAATGCAACCTGATTTGCGACACCAATTCTCTCTTAGAGGGGATGGTACGGAATTTCCAATGCTTGGATAAACACAACCTAGCCGCCATCAAGATATTCGTTATAATAGGGAGAATTATCGTGGGGACGTCCTCTAGGCCAAGACCCAGTAAGGCCATAGACCCAGTGAGGCCCACGGGGATCCCAGTTACCTCAGCAATCAAAGACTCCACAAGCCAGAAACTCTGGACCATAGGGCAGAGCCACCACACATGCTCCATGGAACCCGTCTCCCGGCCGCATTTCCAACATAAAGAGTCTGTAGATTTTTGAATTTGTGCCAGGCGGAGAGGTGTTAAATACCAATTTAACTGGATTTTCTTAGCCTGTTCCAAATGCAGGATACAGGAGGAGTACCTGGAGGTGTGCGAGGTGGCTAAAGCCATGAATCAAGGAGTTGTAGAAAAGGAAAGTCTCCGCTCCCAAACTGACATATAGGGGAGTTTATGTTGTGACTCTCCAGAGAGTAAAGCTCTGTATAGGATCGCGACCCCATGCTGACTAGGGTATTGGGGTATAAAGTACCTTTGTAAGTAATCATTTTCAGGCTGTTTATCCCAGAGGGGCAGGTGACCAATGGAGAGGAAGTGGCGGATCTGAATTTATATATTATTTTGTAACTTTGGAATTATGATTTTGAGATTCAGTATGGCTACTTTCACAATTGTGTTCAGCTCCGCTGCGTCTGGATTGCAGACGGGAACGTATGATTTATTGTGTCACTGCATTCTCATTCACTCCAATGTACGATTTGTACGCTTGCAGAGCATTGCGTACGAATAATACATGCACCGACGCACAGAAAATGCAACATGTCGCTTTTCTGTGTGCTGAGAATCAGCGCATGCGAACGCGGCCATCCGCTGGCAATTGCATACACCGTGCGTCCCCATGTTAAACATAGGGATGCACAATGGATGCGTCGCAGCATGCGTTCGGCCGCTCACATACGCAGAAGAGCTGAATGCAAGTGTGAAACCAGCCTAAGTGATCAGCGTCGTGGGCATCCTTGGATATTTTCTAGGTATCTTGAAATATAAAGTTATATTTCTTTGTGCAGACAAGCCAAATGTAGACTGTGTTCAGGACCTTGGCTGTGTGTAGGCTAACCGGACAGGTACTATTGCTATTGATCTGATCCATTGCCTTTTTTCAGGTTTAGGTAAAATGAATATAAAGTAATATAATAATGTCAAACCATTGCTATTGGATGAAGCCTTGTGGACACAGACGCTAAGGTTCAAACCGTGGGCACCTGTAGTTTATGACTGATAACTTGAGATGGAAACCGGACAATTAAATGTTCTTTTTCACATGTAAGGACGTACCAGGGTTGCTTTAAATAAAGATGCTCATGTAGTTGGATTTCTGACCAGTTGTGCATCTTAAAAGGACAATTATCAAGACCAAATGTGACAAAGATTTTCCAGAAAGATGTTCTATTGCATCTTTTATTTCGCCCATTTATTGGGAATCTAGACGTTACTGTTCAGTAATCACAAGTATTTACTGACGATGAACATGCATTTTTGTTAAACGAAACTATTGCAGTTATTTTTAGCCATAAAATACCATTTGATACCATCTGGCTCTCCGTACTGGGAACAGGTTCAAAACGTAATCCCGTGTGACCGGGGGATCTGAAACGCACATGCAGTTAGAAGAGCATTTGTCGAATATGAGAGTGCTCATAAGTGTGTCTAGAGTACATGAAACACAGATGTCTGAAAATACTGAAATCTATACCTGCACAAAGCCGCCTTACATACATGCAGGCAAGATATAGAAAGCAATTTAGCTTTACATATAGCTCTAGTATTATGCCTCTACCTGAGTGCACATTTCATCAAAAATGTAACATTGTGTGAGAATACTCAGCACTAGGCTGTAACACAATTATTAAGATTTGTGACGACCATTACCTGCAAATGAGTAAAGGAAATATATTCTGCCCTTTATGCCCTTGGGACATACAACATGCACTACTTTAACATCCCAATTTTTTTAGAGCTCATAACTTATCTTCTGTATGATGTATATACATGGCAGTAATAAATATAAGAGGCACTCAGACCAATAGCCAACACCCTTGTACATCGATAACACGCTTGACAGTGACATGAATGTCACTTTCTTTTTTAGAGCGTGTTCCATAATTCATAAGCTAGAGGCATATTCTAACCCAAGAAAAGCATTGTGTTCATTTTTGTGTGGTACTTTTTATAAAACACCATAGGAATCACTCACCGCACTTTTTAACCCTATAATGTTGCAGATATTTTGGGTCTTAATACTGTAGGGATTTTTATGCACCACATTACTTGGAAATACAGAACTACTTTTCTTCGCCAACTTAGCCAGATTTAGGTCTATGTTCACAAGAATGTACCGGAATTTTAATTTTATTTTTTTTTTTTTTTTTTTTTTAGATAGGTTTTATTTTTAGCCCCAATTTAGGGCTTAGAAATGTGATCATCTGATCAGTTACAGAATATACTAGCTATTGCAAGCCTGAAAAGCTTACACTTGGGGATGACTTGTAAGTAGTGATGAGTGAGTAGCAAGATATTAAAGTTTGGATAGCTCTAACCAAATACTTTCAACGAGTAACTACTCAATTGGGAATTCACTTTGATCCGAACATTGAAACAGTTCAAAGTATTCAGTAAGAGCTATCTGAATATCTGACTATTTGCTCATCACTAGAAAGCCCTAGACAGGCCCCTAAGGGCTATGGCAGTCCACTAACACCCTACAATTGTGTTAGAATGAAGGAGATGAAATGTAAAAAAAAAAAAAAGATCTCACCTCTTAAGGCCACTTTACACACACCAACTTTTCTGTCCTACTTCTGACCATCTTGCTGGTTGCAGTGAAATCATGGACACATTGCTCCATTGTACACAGTCACAAAATGGAGCAATGTGTCCATGATTTCAATGCAACCGGCAAGTTGGTCAGACATTGGACAGATAAGTTGGTGTGTGTAAAGTGGCCCTTAATGTCTAAGGGTGCTTTCAGATTGCATTTTACATTGCATTGAGTTGTAGCGTCGGGGCTTACATCTGAACACCTCGCAAAACGGGCTTCAGACGTATGCACAGAAGGGGTCATTGACTTTAATGGTGCCAACGTAGCGAATGTGTGCTCTGTCTTGTACCATTTTCAGGAGTATACGTTTACTACAGGAAGACATTCGAATACAGTCCACTGCACATATGTCTGAAGCATGTTTTACAGGGGGTTTGGATGTAAGCTCCGAAGGGACCACTAAATGTGCAGCAGAATGCAATTTAAAAGCACCATAACCATTTAGATGATGCAATCAAATATTGCAGCTTAGGGTATGTGCCCACAGAAGGTTTTTCCTGCGTTTTCCGCATGCAGTTTACCATTGGGTTTTATATTAATTTATGTTAATTTGTTCCTGCATTTGGGCTTCCCAGCAAAACCAATGTGTTTCACAGAAACGCTGTGCCCACACATTGGTTTTTCAAGTGTCAAATACTGTCAAATCCCTGCGGTTTTGCTGTGGATGGGAGAGAATTGACATGTTCTATTTTTCCAGTGTTTTTGCTGCAGACAATGGCAAAAACGCTGTAAAAATGCAGCATCCTAACTTCAGCAAAAATGTACAAAAACATCGATAAAAACGCAGGACCTGAATGCACAAATGTCCTGCCAAGGACTCTAGGATCCTTGAAACCAGTACCGGTTTTGCTACGTTCAGGACTGCTGGAAAAAACGGCCTGTGGGCACATACCCTTACAATGTGAATGATGCGGGCATAGCTCCTGCGTAAGAGCTAATCGTGCACTAAACATTTACAAAGCTTGGTGACAATTTTTATAGCACCAGTGCTCTCTTTATAGAGAGTTGTACCAAGTAACACTTTAATAAAGTCACTTCAGTGTTAAGTTTGAAAAAATATATTAAAAGGCCAAGAAGGGTAAAGTATGATCTGTTTTTTTTGGGTAATGTCACATCTTACGAAAAGAATAAACATATTAAAATCCGATTATACGTTAAAACGAATACAAGTATAAATATACAAGTAAACAAAACAAAATTTTTTTTTAAAATTTGCCGGGTATAATCCCCATGGAGAAGTTAGAGTACATTGCAGTCTTTTCTAACAGGTGACTAGCACCAGCTTCATATAATATAGTGGTCTCCCAGGGACTGACAGATGTAGTTTTGCAGCAACTGGAGAGATTGGAGAACACAGCTATAATTTTTGACTTACCTTTAGACCTTGGCTCTATGAGATCCAGAACAACAGAGTCCGCCCCTTTAGTGTAAACAACTATTTCATCTGTAATTGGATGTCTAACCACAACAGACATTCTTTTCCTGGTCGAATCAAATCCCAGGGTGTGCAATAGTTCAAAGTTTAATCTTCCCAAATTGGGCAATTCCACCGTTACTTGGTCAGACAATCTACCAACCAGAGAAAAATTATATGCTCTGGCAGCATATACAAGTGCAGCTTCATCAGGACTCTCCGCTTCAAAGCGCAGCTCGCCTTCATGTCCATCTTCTTTTAGTTTACTGCCCTGCTGAGAAGTCCGACCACTTATAGTGATCTGTGGAGAAGAGGACATTTTTCCTTCTAGCTTTATAAAATTGCCCTCGGTTGAGGTTGAGGATAAGATACTGGAGCCAAGTCTCTGCATAGATTTGCTAGTCGTAAGACTCGATGAACTGCTGCTACTTGATCCAGACGTTAGCCTGCTTGGTGTAAATCTCCGGATGAAGTCTTCAATGGTTTTAACAGGAGATTTCAGTTCAAATCGAACTCTTACCTAAAATGTAATATGTACATATTAGCGATTACATTTTTACATACATCTTTACATTAGTAAAATAATTGTGAAATATTTGAATCTTCACTGTGATTTAAGGGAAGGGATTGTAATCATGAAAAACATCTTTTCCAAAGTTCACTATTAGGTTGTATGGAGGTCACAGATTATTCTACTGTGCAGAATGGCTGCAGCTGTGGATTACATGGTCAGACAAGAAAAATGAGAGGTCAGGCGAAGCTTCCACCCCACTCACACCTAAATGAGACTAAGGCAGGCTTCACACCATGGTTTCTTGCTGTCAGGCTGTGTCCAGTGTTTTGCTGGATGCACCAGACACAGCCTGACAGCTCTGGACAGAACAGAACAGGAGGGTTAATATGCCCTTCGATTCGGTTTTCTGCTGGAATCATCAGTGCGCGCTGATGCCGCTGTCCAAGTCCTGAAATTTAAAAATCGCGGCTAGTGGGAACTAGCTGCGGTTCTAAAATTTCAGCTGGGAGCTCTCCACGGTGCTGAAGTTCAGCATCAGGCAGCACCGAGCTTCAGCACCCGGAGTCCGGGAACCAGATCCAATTTTGTCACTTAATATGGGAGTCTATGGGCGCTGGATCGCACCGGATCCGGGAGGATCAGATTTTGTCAGATTTCTGCCCGGACACAAAAACTGACTTATCCCATATAGAAATCATACCATAAAGTAATCTGTCAATCTGTTGTGTAAAAAAGGTAATTAATTCTTTTATTTTTTGATCAAGTACATTTTTATTAAACATTTACAAACTTCAGACATATAATCATATAATTAATACAGGATGATTCCCGAACAGTACATTACATAAAAACCCCATAAAATTCCCCTCATTCCCATCCCCCACACTCATCCAGCAAAAGTCTCTCCCTCTCGATGTATTAGGCTCCTAAACAGCTACTTTTCTCAGTTACAGGAGTTGAAATTGCAAAGCAGTCCTCTAACACATGTAGTGCCCGTTCCATATCCTGGGATGTTAGCGTAGCCTAGAGAGCCACCTCTCCAATAATATTCACCAAAATATAATACAGATTACCGATCATGTTATAATAAATACCGTCTAGGATACTTCCCCCATTATCAAACCCACCTACTGGACGTTCATTCATTCATAGTCTAAGGATCTCATTATATCCTACTCAGCGCTCTCATCCATGTTAACATAGGAGGTGCCAATCTGGGAGTATCAAGACAGGGTGCCCAGATATACAACCACTTCTTAGTTGTCCACCGCTTTTGGTATACATACTTTTCCATATCAATAGTATTATTAACCACGTTAGTGACCTCTGTGATTGTGGGTACAGAGGATGCCCTCCAATGAGCCGCTACTTTCTTACAGGCTTGATACAATATACGTGATATTGCCAATTGGTGTCCCTCCGGACAGTAATTCTTTTATGCTAGTTAGGGTACTTGTTGTCCACCCGATCCTCCCACAGTATGGCTGACCAATTTTGGTCCATTCTACCCAGCCTCCCTCTTTGGTAATTAACCTCTTCACTTCCTGCCCGTTTTCACTCTAATGACCAGGCCATTATTTACAATTCTAACCAGTGTCACTTTATGATGTTATAACTCTGGAACAGTCAACAGATCCCAGTGATTCCAAGAATGTTTTTTCATAATATTGGACTTCATGAAAGTGGTAAAGTTAGGATGATTGTTTTTCAGAAATGTGTGCAAAAACTATCATAAATTTGCTGAAAATTTTGCCATTTTCAAATTTTT
This sequence comes from Allobates femoralis, assembly GCA_033576535.1. NCBI lineage: Eukaryota > Metazoa > Chordata > Amphibia > Anura > Aromobatidae > Allobates > Allobates femoralis. The sequence continues at coordinate 503,063,369 of JARQOC010000002.1, forward strand.
AATTTTCATGTCTGTAAACCAGAGTTCGGTCACACAAAATAATTAAAAAACATTTCCCACATGTCTACTTTACATCAGCACAATTTAGGAAAAAAAAAATTTATTAGGAAGTTAGAAGGGTTCAAAGTTATCAACAATTTCTAATTTCTCCAACAAAATTTACAAAGTCACTTTTTTTTTTTAGGGACCACATCACATTTGAAATGACTAAGGGGTCTATATGACAAAAAACACCCAAAAGTGACACCATTCCAAAAACTGCAACCCTCAGATTGCTCAAAACCACATTCAAGAAGTTTATTAACCCTTCAGGTGCTTCACAGAAACTAAAGCAATATTGAAGGAAAAAATTAAAATGTTATTTTAGCCTCAAATATTGCATTTTCACAAAGGTAACAGGAGAAAATGGACCAGAAAATATGTTGTCCAGAGTAAGCAGATATCTCACATGTGGTCAAAAACCATGGTTTGAGCACACAGCAGGGTTCAGTAGCGAAGGAACATCGTTTGGCTTTTTGAATGGAAAATTAGCTGGAATCATGACCTGACACCATGTTGCGCTTGGAGGGCTCCTGTTGTGCCTAAAAAGTGTAAGCCCCCAATAATTGGATCCCCCAAGGAATCTATCTAGATGTATGGTGAGCACTTTGAACCCCCCAGTGCTTCATACATTGAGCTGTGAAAATGAAAAAGTACTTTTTTTCCCACAAAAATGCTTTAGGTTAAATTTTTTCATTTTCATAGGGACAACAGTGCAAAGTAAACTCCAAAATGTTGGGCAATTTGTTCAGAGTTCGGATGGGAAGGAGTGTCATTTTACTTTTCAAAAGGAAAATTGGCTGGAATCATTAGCAGACACCATGTCGCGTTTGAAGAGACCCTGATGTGCCTAAATAGTGGAGAACCCCCACAGGTGACCCCATTTTGGAAACTAGATCCCTCAAGGAATTTATTTAGATGTTTGGTGAGCACCCTAAATCCCCAGGTGCTTTACAATATTTTATAACGTTGAACTGTGAAAATGAAAAATTACATTTTTTAACTACAAAAATGTTGCTTTAACCACAAATTTTTCAAATTCAGTACGGTAACAGGAGATAATGGACTGTGCTGTTAATTTCTCCTGAGTACACCAATACCCCATATGTGGTCAAAAACTACTTTGGAGGGGCAGTGCAAAGTGAATAATTAAGGGAGCACCATATTGGAGTTCAGATTGAGTTGGATTGGTTTGTGGGTACCATGTCCCATTGGCAAAGCACCTGTGGTGCCTAAACAGTGGAGCTTCCCCGCAAGTGAACCTATTTTGGAAACTGTACCATTTAATTCACCCAGGGGTGCAGTAAAAATACTGACACTATAGGATGCCACAAAATGTTATACTATTGGGCGGTGAACAAAAATTAAACATTTTTACCATTAAAATGTTGTTTTAACATGGGATTTCCAATTTTCACAAGGGAATAGGTAAAAAAAAGGCCCATAATGTGATACACAATTTCTTCTGAATGTGGCAATAATCCACGTGACTGTATACTCACAGGCCACGCTGCAGGACTTGGGAGGTCAGGAGCATTATTTGATTTTTGGAGCATATATTTTCCTAGAGCAGTATGCAGACTCCATTTGCAGGGCCCCTATGTGCCAGAACAGAAGTGACCCCTCAAGTGACCACAATTAGGAAATACCACCCCCTATAGGAATTCATCTTTGGGTGTAGTGATGATTTGGTCTCTGGAAAGTATTCATGGTGTGAAAAGCAGTGAATGCTGCAGAATTAAAAATTACACATAAATCGTCGTCGTGCCCAGCACATTGTAGTGCTTGTACATTGTGGCCAGATTGTGCTTCTGGAAACCTGCACCCAGTAAAATAATCAGGCTTCCTCACTACAGAAATGACAAAAATATTGATGATAATGGTGGTTTAGGCACATTGTGGGGCTTAAAAGAGTGTGGCATTTGGATTTTGAAGTGCAGAGTTTGCTGAATTTCTTAACTGAGGAGGGTATCCACAATATTTTTCCACCAGTAATGCAGAGCCACCTATATTTTTGTTAACAGATGACAGACATGAGTGGGGACCTGTGTAAGTGCTCAGCATAGAGTGCAGGATAAATATGAACCGTGCCGCACGGCGTGCTTTGGGAGGCAGAATTAGCAAGTTAACAGCAGTTTAACAATTGGCTTAATTTATTTTCTTTACTGTTCACCATGCGATATAAAAGTGATTAGGTTGCGTCATTCCTCAGGTCAGTATGATCACAGCGATACTAGATTTATATAGTTTTTTCAGGTTTGGCTATTATCGCACTAAACCCCCCTTCCCTTTTTTTTTTAACAACCTGAAAGGTTTTTTGTAACACTGAATTTTGAAAGCTATAGTTTATATTTCTGCTGGCAAAAGTCACACGAGGGCTTGGTTTTTTGTGAGGCAGAATAAAGAAGAAAGAGCAATTCAGAATTTATTTTTTTTTACATCGTTCACTGTGTTGTAAAAGTGAGAAGCCTACTTTATTCTTCAGGTCAGTATGATTACGACTATACTAGATTTAGTTTTTTTTTATGTTTTGACACTTTATACATCATAAAATCTATTTTTTTGTTTTTGCATTGCTGTATTCTTACGAGCTACAGTTGTTAACTTTATTGCTGACGGAGCTATATGGTGCTTGTTTTTGCAGAACAAGATATTTTCATTTTATTTATATAAATTTTGGTCACATTTATTCCACTTTATCAGTTGTATGATGAAATATATAGTTTGTGTTACCTTTTTTTAAAAATTTTTTACGTGTTCACTGTGGCGCGCGGTCCTGACTTAACAGCAGCGGGAACTGCGTGCGGCAGCACACCGGACCGGAGGGCATATTAGCCCTCCAGTCCTGTGTGCTGATCCAGTCTGTTCCCTGAGGAAGGAGCTCGGTATGTGGCTCTGAAACGCGTCGGAAAAATAAAGCAAGTCATCACTTTGATCCAGACATTCCGTTGTTTCTGGTGTCTTTTGTATCCATCTGGCAGCAGCGCGGACCTGAGGTACTTTGTCCAGAAGACTGATCTAGTCCGCGGCTATCAGGGTCATCCCGGACAGCCCCGGACCGGATCACGCCGCAGTGTGAAGCCTCCCTAAGCAGGACATTTTGTAACAAGGATGAAACTCAGTGGAAATGTTTTTTTTGTGATTAAATGGAACCTGTCATCAGGATTTTATAATCGTAACTAATGGCATGAGTGTAAAGGTGCTTTAATGCTGATTAAATTCTTCAGTTTGAAAGAAATGCAACATTTAAATTTCAAACTAATGAGCCACAAGTGTAGAGGAGTGGAACCACTTCAGTCTCTCCTGCCTCTTTCGCCATTTCGCACCCACCACCTAAAAACAAAATTTTCATTAAGTTACGCCATATTTACCTTTTGTCTTGGTTGGTTTGGTGCAGTTACAACAACAGTGTTGCATATAGTCAAGGCAACAAAAAAATCAAGTACATCCATCAGTTCTGGCGTTAATTGGGAAAAGAGGTCTTCATGTTTTTGCACGATTTTCAAGGCTTTTGTACAATCATTGACTTTTTCCAGTAACTTTGGGTCGGGGGTGATATCTTTTTCCTAAAGAGAAAGTCAAAAATGTCTGAAATTAAAATGTATAAAGATCTATTTAAACTTTCCCACAACAATTACATGTAAATAAAGCTGGAATTTCTGTTCAGGCTATGTTCACAGGTTGTGTTTTTGCTGTGTTTTTTTCTAGTGTTTTTGAGAAAATGAAAAGCAGCTTCTTACAGTACCAGCAAAAGCTATGAGATTTCACAAATCTCATGCACACACTTTGTCCTGATTGAACTGGAAAATGTCAGCCTTTTTAAAACTTGCAGCTAGTGATTTCTTTCAGAATTTTTTCACCAGCATTGAAAAAAAGCTTCAAAAAACACAGTGATGTTATTGATGAATAAAACTAACTTTATTAAACATGTACTGCTGACAATGCATTCATCCCGAAAAATGCTGCAAAACAATCAGGCCAAAAAATGGATGGTTTTGAACTGCTAAGAGCAGGGTTTGGCTGTGGGAAAAACAACCACAAATATGCTAGATATAAACATAGCCTTAGAAAGCACTGACCATAGGACTACTGAATGCTGTGTGCTTAGAGAGGATGCTTGCTTTCATAGCTTCAGCTCGGCTGCCTGTACGTCGGTGTGTCTTCGTACTTTGATTTCTATGGATCACTTTAACACTTTGATGACTACCACAGCTGTCTCGTCGTGGAAGAGTTCCTGATTTTGGTACAATGTCCTCTTCCTCTGACTCTACTTCCTGATAGGCTGCTAAACGCTTTGCTGTAGATTAAAAATGGAAGATTATAAATGTCATAGGACGCATGAAAATGAAAACATCCATTATGCATCGCGAAAAATAAGACAGGGGTCTTAACTTATCTTTGGCTCCAAAAGATGCGCTAGGGCTTATTTTTGGGGGAAGTCTTAAATTTTGTATTGGCGTCGGTGATTGGGTTGCCTGTTAATAAAATATTAATTTTCACCCCATCCCACACCCATAATCCAGTCCACCCCTCAACACAAGCGTCAGTGTTTGGACTGTGTGAATTGCAAATAAATATTCACCCCCTCTCCCCTCCCATAGTCCCACCCACTCGTCTGCCATCAGTGATTGGAGCTTGTTTTAATGAAAATATGAGAATTTACCGTATTTTTCATGTTATAAGATGCACCCCAAATTTGGTGAAGGAAAAGAGAATTTTTTTTTTTTAAATGTTAAATGGGGTCCGTCTTATAATGTCAGTTTTTGTCTTACAATCAGTGTATATGTCCCTCATCCTGGTATACATATATCCCCCATGCTGGAATATAGCTCCCCCATCCTGATTATGGCCCCCTATCCTGGTACATGGACGCCCCCCCCCCACTTCCCCCCCAGACTGGATATGGCCCCCCCCCAGACTGGATATGGCCCCCCCACCCCCAGACTGGATATGGCCCCCCCACTAACCCCCCCCCAGACTGGATATGGCCCCCCCAGACTGGATATGCCCCCCCCCAGACTGGATATGGCCCCCCCCCAGACTGGATATGCCCCCCCCAGACTGGATATGGCCCCCCCAGACTGGATATGGCCCCCCCAGACTGGATATGGCCCCCCCCCCAGACTGGATATGGCCCCCCCCAGACTGGATATGGCCCCCCCCAGACTGGATATGGCCCCCCCCAGACTGGATATGGCCCCCCACCCCAGACTGGATATGGCCCCCCCCCCAGACTGGATATGGCCCCCCCCCCAGACTGGATATGGCCCCCCCCCCCAGACTGGATATGGCCCCCCCCCCAGACTGGATATGGCCCCCCCCCAGACTGGATATGGCCCCCCCCCAGACTGGATATGGCCCCCCCCAGACTGGATATGGCCCCCCAGACTGGATATGGCCCCCCCAGACTGGATATGGCCCCCCCCAGACTGGATATGGCCCCCCCAGACTGGATATGGCCCCCCCAGACTGGATATGGCCCCCCCCCAGACTGGATATGCCTCCCCCCCCCACACCCGACTGGATATGGCCCCCCAGACTAGATATGGCCCCCCCAGACTGGATATGACCCCCTTGTGACAGTATATGCGCCCCTGCTGGCGCACACAGTAAAATAGCAAAGGCTGTTACTTACCCTCCGCTGGTCCGTGCTGAAAGCTCAGAGGTGACTTCCTGCGTCAGCTCCGGACATTGGATCATGTGACCGGGGCACACAGTAATGACATCACTGCGCTGAGCTTGCAGCACGGACTGGCAGAGGATAAGTGACAGCCTTTGTTATCTTACTGTGCGTGCAAGCAGTGGGGCATATACAGTGACAGGAGGGAGGGGAGACATATCCAGTAAGAAGGGGTGAGTGCAGACACACAATATGTTCTGCTCCCCCTGTCCATCCCTCAGCAACTGCTTCAGCACTGAAGTGAAGGACAGTGGTTACAGTGCATATTACATGAGCATGATGAGCGGAGGTACGTGGCCACGGGTGCCTCTGCAGCTTCCAGACACTGCTCCAAAGCGCCCCCCCGTAGTACAGAAACCGTAGATTCGGATTATAAGATGCACCCTCCACTTTACCACAAAATTTGGGAGAACAAGTGTGTCTTATTATAAAAATATGGTCTCCAATTGTGTAGAGGACCGGGCACCAACAGGTTATCTGCAAAGAAGTGTAAGGCTACCTGGGGTTCCTCCTGGCAATGGGCGTTGCACGCTTCAATAAGCAAACAGATAATCAGTCCAATGTAGATAAAAAGAGAAGAGTCACTCACCCTTTTAGATGCCAAATCCTTTATTTAGTCTTGCTCATCTTAGCAGACAAATCAGGCGGGGAGAGGGAGTGGGGGACTGTGGGCGACGGCTTGCCGCTTCGCAGCTCTTGCTGCTTCAACGGGTGAGTGCTGATTCTCTTTTTTTCTACATTGGATTGGTACCTCCTACCCCCACCAACCTATCCCTCTGTGCCAGAATCAGTGTTTCACTCAGACTTATGTATTACTAGCCGAGGGTTGCAGCACAATGTATGCACTGGCTGGCGGCTCTTCCGACCCGAGCAAGTCAGCATGTATTTCTATGCAGCCTTCATAGCCACTGCGTGCATTGCGCTGCAATCCTTAGACAGAGGAAAGTCTGATTGGAATCACTGATGCCGTCACAGAGGAGTGGGGGAGGGGGAAGTGGGTGTTTATTAATTTTTTTAATTAACACAAGTTCCAAACACTGATGCCAGAAGATGGGTGGCTGGGATTATGGGCGAGTGAAGGGGTGACAATTCATTCCATTAACTAGCCGACATGTGACTATAAACTTCGGGGCTTGCTACAACACAACGGGGAATTGTACACCAATAAAATGTACATCATATCCTGAAAAGGCTGCCCAAGTTCTATTTCAGTATAGTATTAGTATGATAAGCCACAACTAGAGTTTATTTTTGTAGTATGGCTCATATTTTAAACATACTCCAAAAAGGCAAAAAATCCTGCTAGGGCTTATGTTCGGGGGACGTCTTATTTTTGCGAAAGTAATATGTGTTTACAGCTCTTGCAAAATTAAGAGACCACTGCACAGTTTTCTAAAAAAAAAAAATCACCATCTCTACAGGTCTGACAGCCATTCCAGTGTCAGTTGAATTCCAAAGAAAGTACGCCTCATTCTACTTAATGTGCTTCTGGTTAGGTGATCACCTGAACCAAATCTTATTTAACGAGGGAAAGTATAAAACAAAACAAAAAAAATCACTGCTATGGTCTTCACAAGCCTCTTGCAATAGGACAAGCTGGATGACAAAACAAGTGCTTGGAATAGCCCAAAAGTAATTTGAATGAAAAAATAACTTTTTAAAAGTCTTGAAAAGAAAAGTCTTGATTGAGTAAAAGAAGGGCTCAATTCTGGCTTTACAAGCAGAGGGATACAGTGAGTGTCATGTTGACTCTATCCTTAAAATTTCAAATACGGCAGTCCATTACAACAAGGTAAAGCAGCAGACATTGGGGATAACAAGCTACAGACCGGCAGAGGGCGAAAGCGACACTCCACTGACCAGGATAACAATCATCTTATTTGAATGTCACTCAGCAACGCAGGATGACATCTAGTGACCTACAAAAGGTAATCATCTCTGATGAGTCTAATTTTCAGCTTGGCCCAACACCTGGTCATCTAATGGTTAGATGGAGACCTGGAGAGGCGTACAAGCCACAGTGTCTTGCACCCACTGTGAAATTTGCTGGAGTATCGGGTGATGATCTAGGGATGCTTTAGTAAGGCTGGAATTGGGCAAGTTAATCTTTGCGAAGGACGTATGAAATCAAGCCCATACACGGTTATCCTTGAAAAACACTTGCTTCTTTCTGCTCAGGCAATGTTCCCCAACTCCGAGGACTGTTTTTTTCCAGCAGGACAATGCCCCATGCCACACAGCTAGGTAAATCAATATGTGGATGAAGGAGCACCACATCAAGGCCCCATCATGGCAAGCCCAATCTCCAGACCTGAACCCCATTGAAAACCTCTGGAATGTAATCAAGAAGAAGATGGATAGTCACAAGCCATTAAACAAAGAAGGACTGCTTATATTTTTGTGCCAGGAGCAGCATAACGCAACGCAAAAGCAGTGTGAAAGACCGTGGAAAGCATGCAAAGACACATGAAAGTTGTGATTAAAAATCATGGTTATTCCCCAAATATTGATTTCTGAACTCTTGCCGAGTTAAGTAGGACCTGTCAATCAACTGGTGCATGGCAATGCAAATGCACCACTGAATGCAGCATGCCTGCTGCATTCAGAGAAGGGGTCCCCCATAGCTCTAGTTCCTCTGCGCGCTGAGATATACACTTTATAAATCTTACATTTAGTGAGTCTGAAGGGCATTCCTTCTGATGGAGTCAGCGCTGGTACGGAGGTTTTCCCTGCCTCCGGCCGCTCTACGCCATCTAAGCTTCGTTCTCACGCAGGTGCATAGCGAGGATGGAGCGAGTGGCTGATGCCACGGCCTCGCTGTGTACCTGCACGAGAACAGAAGTTTAGACGTCGGCGCAGGCGAGGAGGGGGGCGGACACAGTAAGGAGGAGGAATAGACCACAGGAAGTGGCGCAGAGCGGCCGGAGGCAGGGAAAAACCTCAGTGCCAGTGCTAGAAAAAAAGAGGAGATACAAGAGGCGCAGATTGTGCCTTATCAAAAAGACATGGTAGTTGCAGTGTGTATTATAAGGATATCCATTCACCTTTTAAGGTTGTGAGACCCACAACCAGTTTGAAAGCATAAGGCAGCTGCTGCAGAACCTCCACCAAAACCACAAACCGCGGGAAATCAGGAGACAAAACTGGAATGGTATCCACGGTCCGCGCTGCTGCTCTTTGTCAAAGGATTTCACAAGAGGTTATTACCATCCAAAAGGTCCTTTATTTCATCACACCTACGGTTTCAGTGCTGTCCCAGCACCTTCCTCAGGGTAGACAAAAAATGTAAAGTGTATATCTAAGCGCATAGGTGGGCTAGAGACATGGGGGACCCCTTCCCGGAATGCAGCAGACATGCTGCATTCAGTGGTGCATTTAGATTGCCATGCACCAGGGGGGTGAAAGGTCCTCTATTAATTATACGTAATATTGTTTTCTAAATAATTGACTTGTTTTCTTTGCATTATTTGAGGCTGAAAGCACTGTTTCTTTTTTTATATTTTGACGATTTCTCATTTATAAATACAACATTTTTAGCTTGAATTTTGGAGACATGTGTCAGTAGTTTATAGAATAAAGAAAAATGTACATTTACACAAAATGATACCTATAAAGAGAAATATCAGGAATGACAATTTTGCAGTGGTCTCTTAATTTTTGCCAGAGCTGTATATCTTAGCACGCTGTGTAAGGGAAGTTCTTTTCAATTAAAATTACAGAAAACAAGTCAGCCACAAATAGCAAAAAAAAGGATCAAAGCTTCTTGTCATTCTACTCTGTTTAATACTGAAACAGTCTGAAAACTAAATTGTTTGTACTTGGCACATTTTGCTTTGTATCAGATCCACTATAAATATGTATAAACCAGACATTACAACCAAGGTTTACCTTGTCTTTTTTATTTGTGCCTATAAAATGGAGGTCTGATGTCTGACTTTTGGATGGAGGGTAGCAAATGTCACATCAGAATTTTATGAAATGGAATATGCCTCCATGGCAATTCATACAGAAAAAGTTTTGGAGTGGGAGACCATTACATTGGAGAATTAAAAGCTGCTGACAGATGGGTGTCAAAGTAATGCACTTTTCATTGCAGAAATATTTATCGCCACAGCAGCAGGGTCTAATAATAATGCTCCGAGCAAGCTCTGCCATAGCCTGGCAGACAGAAAAAGTTAAACAGATGCCCATCTCACAGGGCGCTGGAGTGTATATGAGAGAACTAACAGCTGAAACATTATATTCACAGATGGCTTTGTTTTGTAGATATCAGGGCTGCTCAGGTAGCTAAATATGCATTTTTCCACAAGCTGCATCCCTAAAGTGAGCAGGAAAATTAAGGCATTTGTCATTTAGGGCAGCCTGAGGGCTTTCTACTGTTATATTGTGCTTCATTTATGCTAAGGATCTGTTATAACCGTCAAGGAAAACTTATCTTAAAGCACCAGTAACGAAAATCACAAGTATATATCATACATATAAAAGCAGCTTTTAATTCACAGCATGAAATGCTGTCCTGGTAGGTTACACTGCAAATTGCTCATTATTTCCAAAAATGGAATTTAGACTATAAGATAAGTGTGCAAAAAGAGTTCAAGCATGTCCTGCAAGATACATAAAAGGTGCATAATTAGAAATCATGAGATTTGCTGATATAATGCAACCAATATGACGAGTGATGAATGAATCATTAGCTGAGCATCCATGTTGCTGTTTCATTCAAAGCCTATGGGAATGAAACAGCTGATGTAGGACATACAGAATGTAGACTAAAGGGGTTGTCCCGTCTAAACTGATAATTCCACAGTCACTCAATGTGACTTTCAATTTATCAATCCTGCCAGCGCCCGCAATATGCACTGTGAGGATTAGCCAGTTTCTAAGCTGGGAACAGACCACAATTATGCGGTAGGCGTGTGCCCAGAAACAACCCAACTAGTGGGTGCAGCCTCGCTTAATACAGGTGCATGGAGCGACCGTGTCCAACTAGTGGGAGTGACCGTCTAGCGAGCACAGCCTTGCTCCATACACTTGTGTTGAGCAAGTCCGCACCCACTAGTCGGGTTGTTGCCGGGACCATGCCTATCGTATACCTGCAGTCTGTTCCCAGTTTAAAAACAGGGACTCCACGAATCGCCCAGTGCGAATGCTGGGAGGATTTACAAGTCTGCAGACAGACAGGACGACTACAGAATTATCAGTTCAGACTGGACAACCTCTTCAAGAGAACATATTTTGCAATGCATTAGTAGCAAAATCCAAGCACTCATCGAGTCATGAATGGTTGCTTAGCTAGTGATTTATTGAAGACATACATAGGGTGAATGGTGACAGCAAACGTTTCGGTTCCCTACGCAGTTACTGCATTGCAAATTATAAGTATCGTTGATGACCAGCACTCTGTCCTTTTTGTTGTGATGGTGCTATTGCGGAAAGGATCTATGATCCTCAGTCTATTAATAGCGAAATCCAAGCACTCATCGAGTCATGGTTGCTTAGCAAGTGATTTATTGAAGACATACATAGGGTGAATGGTGACAGCAAACGTTTCGGTCCCCTATCGGACGTTTATCAACACGTCACTATGAAGTAAAACAAAAAGGAGTACAGTGAGGATATTTACAGTGAACAAGTGAAGTGTATAGATTTGTCTATATATATATATACACACATTATTTATAAGATGAACACTCAGTCCCTTGTAGCAACCGTGATGGGCAGGAGATGGTCTAGTCCCTTTATGAATTATAGTTATTATTTCATATGGCACAATATAGGACCAAAAGAGAGAGAGAAAGGAAAATATCGAAAAATGAATGGCAAGGGGAAAGTAATATTGAGTGGCTCAATGATTTACCTGTGATTCTTTGGTGATTTTGTAAGGCTGGTTGGGATGGAGCACTGGATAGGTGTGATGGTATACACTGAGAACTTGTTGATCTATGAAAGAAGGGTATCATGTGAGGGAGGGATAGTTTTTGATGTGCGTTATCTGTAAACTGTCAACATCTATTGATTGTACCTTCTGAACTGGTGGTTCAGTTGTGTGGAGTTGTATCCTCTCGGATGTCGGTTTCAGCTTCCTACAATATAGCCTGTGAATATGTACACATGCTTAGTTAGGTCATGTGCGGGCTATGTGTTATGGTAACCAGGTCTGTTATTACCTTCTGTGCTGTCCGTGTGTCTCCACACTTGTGTGTGCTGTCCTGCTTTTGCAGAGTCCTGGTCCCAGTATATACTGTAGCAGCCTATGGATATATGTACATATTTAATACCTCTTATATCTACATGTGTACCCCCTTAAGTCTATGTGTCCCATCAGTACCGTATTGTAATAATAGGAGCTTTCAGCCTGTCCCCCTCAGTATGTGGTACTATGATGTCACTGGGCTTTCTGCTGGTAGACACCTTTCGGCTATATGGTAAAGTAGAAAACAGTCTCTTAATGTCAGAAGAGAGTAGGTACTTAGCTTTTTTGTGTTGCAGCACGGCGCAGGTCGGGTCCGCTCACCGGTGGGGAGAGTGAATGCCAGCACGGTCCGTGCTTTGGCAGAGACTGGGGATCTGTAAGGGCTTCTGCCCTTTTGTCTTGTGTTCCGCCCGAGAGGCCGGAAGTGAACTCTAGAGTTCGCGCCTGCGCAGCAGTGCTTCACTCGCAGACCGGAAGTGCCTTTGTTTTTGTTGTACAGCGTTGTCATAGTGGCAGGCAGCGCTGTGCAAGGCACATAATAGATTACATATCCCCAGTCTCTGCCAAAGCACGGACTACTATTACAATACGGTACTGATGGGACACATAGACTTAAGGGGGTACACATGTAGATATAAGAGGTATTAAATATGTACATATATCCATAGGCTGCAGCAGTATATACTGGGACCAGGACTCTGCAAAAGCAGGACAGCACACACAAGTGTGGAGACACACGGACAGCACAGAAGGTAATAACAGATCTGGTTACCATAACACATAGCCCGCACATGACCTAACTAAGCATATGTACATATTCACAGGCTATATTGTAGGAAGCTGAAACCGACATCCGAGAGGATACAACTCCACACAACTGAACCACCAGTTCAGAAGGTACAATCAATAGATGGTGTGGGGCAGCGCCTGGATTGCAAGTCAGGAAACATGTGGAGCCCGGTAGTAGTTCAAACAGGACCCGGTGTTTATTGCTGATACACACAGCGGTGGCACAGTCTGCCGGAATCCGGGTCGCAGCCGGGTACACAGGACACAGTTCATATAAAGTAACCCGGGTCCTTCAGGCCAAAGGCCTCCGTTATGGGTCACCCCGAGTTCCTCCAGCCCTCCTGGGCTAGGCCGTGTTAGTATAGCACACGGCCCCCTGGAACTCTAGACCTCTCCTGTCTATCTCTGCTGCTACTGCAGCTAAGGCACAATTCTGTGTACAAGGGACCCCGCCCCTGCCTCCTGCTCAGGCTTTTAACTCCGTGTCTCCTTCCGGGACCTTGCAAGACCCGGAGCGGAGGGAGCGGACCGTCCCTTTCTCTCACACCCTACACCGGGCTCAATACGTGACAGTGCGCATTCTGGGGGAGACATAGCGCCCCTCGCATATGATCCCCCGCACTGTCTCACAATGGTGACAGTTTACAGATAACACACATCAAAAACTATCCCTCCCTCACATGATACCTTTCTTTCATAGATCAACAAGTTCTCAGTGTATACCATCACACCTATCCAGTGCTCCATCCCAACCAGCCTTACAAAATCACCAAAGAATCACAGGTAAATCATTGAGCCACTCGATATTACTTTCCCCTTGCCATTCATATTTCGATATTTTCCTTTCTCTCTCTCTTTTGGTCCTATATTGTGCCATATGAAATAATAACTATAATTCATAAAGGGACTAGACCATCTCCTGCCCATCACGGTTGCTACAAGGGACTGAGTGTTCATCTTATAAATAATGTTATATATATATATATATATATATATATATATATATATATATATATATATATATATAGACAAATCTATACACTTCACTTGTTCACTGTAAATATCCTCACTGTACTCCTTTTTGTTTTACTTCATAGTGACGTGTTGATAAACGTCCGATAGGGGACGGAAACGTTTGCTGTCACCATTCACCCTATGTATGTCTTCAATAAATCACTTGCTAAGCAACCATGACTCGATGAGTGCTTGGATTTCGCTATTAATAGACTGAGGATCATAGATCCTTTCCGCAATAGCACCATCACAACAAAAAGGACAGAGTGCTGATCATCAACGATACTTATAATTTGCAATGCAGTAACTCCGTAGAAATCGCTCATATCCGTTCCTGTAACCATGGCTTCAATTAGTGATGAGCAAGAACTACACTGCTCAGGTGCACGATACCGAGCAGTTGGACGCTCTAACGGGCTCGACTTATATACCCAGTATAATGTAAGGTCAGTAGGAAACTCGATTCTTCTGGAAAAAATATTTGTGTTTCCCATTGGCTTCCACTGTACACGGTACATGAGTCGAGCTCGTCCCAGCATCCGACCTGCTCGTTTCCAGCACCCACCCATCACGACTCACAATCTAATTTCGGGGTCATAGGCACACCGTATAGGAAACTCACCATTAGCATCATGGGAATATTCTATTCCAGACACTGTGCATCTTCTAAACACCATTTTATTCTCAGTTAGCGTTCCAGTTTTATCTGAGAAGATGTACTGTATCTGACCCAAATCTTCAGTAATGTTTAAAGCTCGACACTGTAGACGAGAGTCTGTTTCTTCGTCATACAAGTCTTTATCTTGGTGAATAAAATACACTTGGCAGATTTTAACAATTTCAATGGAGACATAAAGAGAAACTGGAATGAGCACCTGTTAAAGGGAAAAAAAACAAAAACAAAAGTTAATAAATGTTATTTTCCTAAGAATAAAATAGCAGTATCTTGTAGCAGCATGCAACAACAGCTCTGTTTCTGAACATCAATTCAGCTTTTGTTTTATAATGTATGGCAGTAACCACTTTCAAAATGATGCCGTTTCAGTTTTCACGAGGTATAACTCTCCATCATGGAGCCAGAGATGATCAGAAGTTCACTTCATATCTTGGGCAGCCTGAGGCTTTCCTGCTGGATTTTATCTTTGCACATACATTTCCATTTCTTCCAATGCAGTAGTTTTAAAGGTCGTTATTATTAGCTGTACTATTTGCTATTTTGTCTCGTGAACTATATACGTGGTTTAGGTATATTTAGTCTAGCTGTAGCTTTTGAAGTATAAAAAATTCAATATAGCACATACTAATAACCAAATCTCCTTACTGTATTGCCCTCAGCTAAGAGTCCATTAGTATGTATGCTGAGAAAGCTCAATATACACAATGAAAATATCCATAGGGCTTCATGAGTCATATGAAAATGTAAAGAGTGTCCATTCAGGCTCATGGGGGCTGGTATAGCTATCGTAAATGGGGAAAAAAAACAAAACACATATTGCTTGTTATTACTTGGCATTTTCTAACCATGGAGCATCTTCCACAGACATCTCAATAGCTTTTCATGATAAATCAGCTATTAAAAAATCCCATAATAGCTTGTTCAGCTTATTCATAACACATATGCCATTGAAGCCTATTGGTGAACAAACACTTGTAAAAACAGTCATTATGTTTCCCATACAAAAAAAAGCATTAGGGCAAAGTTAAATCAACTACCGGTATCGTGCTCTCAGATCCCCTCCCAACAATTCTACTTGTCTGGACCTGACAACACCTCTCTACTATCCAAAATTCCACAATGCCTGTCCGCCATTTCATCCTTCTTCTCCGCTCGCTTCCTTAAGCTGAACCTGGACAAACCAAGTTCATAGTCTTCCCCCCAACCCGCTCCCCCTCACTACTCAACATATCCATCGTCGTCAATGACTGCTCTCTCTCACCAGTCCCCCAAGCTCGGTGCCTCGTGGTCATCCTCAACTCTTCCCTCTCCTTCAAGCCCCACATCCAGGCCCTCGCCACCTCCTGCCAGCTCAAAAGCGTCTCCCGAATCAGCATTTTTCTTGACCACGACACTACCTCCTGCTCTCCGGCCTCCCTGCTAACTCCCTTGCACCTCTCCAATCTATCCTAAACTCCGCTGCCCGTCTAACCCATCTGTCCTTCCGCTACTCCCGTATCTCCCCTCTGCCAAGCCCTTCATTGGCTCCCTGCTTCCCAGAGATCCCGGTTTCAAACATTTATCATGACCTACAAAGCCATCCACAACCTGTCCCCTCCATACATTTCCGACATGGTCTAAAGATACCTACCCTCGCACAACCTGCGATCCTCCCAAGAACTCCTCCTCTATTCCCCCCTCATCTCTTTGCACAACCGCATTCAGGATTTCTCCCGGGCATCCCCCATACTCAAACTCTCTGCCCCAAAACATCAGACAGACATTCTCGCACCCTAGGAACCTTCAAAAGAAGCCTAAAGACTCACCTCTTCCGCCAAGCCTACAACTTCCTAAGAGACCCAGCCCACCGCGCCACCTCACAACTGGCACCTCCCCCTCTTGCTGTGTCCCCACCCACCCCTCGTAGATTGTGAGCCCTCGCGGACAGGATCTTCTCCCCTCTTGTATCTGTACGACCAAATTGTCCACATTTATTGTACTTGTCCCCGTCTGCCCTTTTAGCAAGTAAAGCGCCATGGAATTTAATGGCACTATATAAATAAATAATAATAATAACAATTTTTGATTGCATTAAGCAAAAAGAGACAAATAAAAGTAGATCACTTAGGATGAATGTTAATTTCTATGGGCGAGATCAATTATGTTATAAGGGTACCATTTTGCTTTTCAAATTTTATTTTTAGAGATGTTTTTTTTGGGGGGTGGGGTGTTAATGTTTTTTGAGCACCTTAGTTTTGTCTCCAGGAAAAGGAAATGGCCAGCAGGTTTTTGACATTTAATCTGAAATAAGTTGGAAGAAAAATAAAACTATAGCCTTCCAAATTTGGTGATGCAAAAAAAACCTTTATTTTGTAAAAATAGTGATATGGTACCCAGACCTTTAAAAAAAAAAAAAAAAAAAAAAAAAAAACCTGCGTCCAATTTAAAATAAGTTTTGAAGGCAGGGTTATCTTAAAGGCAGCTTCCACCCCATAACTTGGAACAGCTCATTTACGTTATAAAACATCTTTTCTCTGAGATGATACAGACAGGAAGTACTATTCAACAATCTATAACCTGTATGCCTATATTAAAAGTTTGATATGTGCTGACAGATTCCCTTAAATTTGCTGGGTGTGTCTTTAGAAGCAAAAACTGGGCACAAGATACAGTGGGTACGCAAAGTATTCAGACCCCTTTTCAATTTTTAACTACCGTATATACTCGTGTATAAGCCGACCCGTGTATAAGCCGACCCCCTACTTTTGCCCCCAAAACCTTGAAAAACCTATTGACTCGTGTATAAGCCGAGGGTGGACTCCAGCACAGGTATACAGCCCCCAGCAGTGTGGTATACAGCCCCCAGCATTGTGCTATACAGGCCCCCCCAGTGGTATACAGGTCCCAGCAGTATGGTATACAGCAGCCCCAGTGGTATATACAGCATCCCCCAGTATATACAGCAGCATCCCCCTATATACAGCATCCCCCCATATACAGCATCTCCAGTATATACAGCACCCCCAGTATATACAGCAGCCCTCAGTGGTATATACAGCAGCATCCCCCATTATATACAGCAGCATCCCCCAGTATATACAGCAGCATCCCCCAGTATATACAGCAGCATCCCCCAGTATATACAGCAGCATCCCCCTATATACAGCAGCATCCCCCTATATACAGCAGCATCCCCCTATATACAGCAGCATCCCCCTATATACAGCATCTCCAGTATATACAGCACCCCCAGTATATACAGCAGCCCCAGTATATACAGCAGCCCCAGTATATACAGCACCCCCAGTATATACAGCACCCCCAGTATATACAGCACCCCCAGTATATACAGCACCCCCAGTATATACAGCACCCCCAGTATATACAGCAGCCCTCAGTGGTATATACAGCAGCCCCAGTATATACAGCACCCCCAGTATATACAGCAGCCCCAGTATATACAGCACCCCCAGTATATACAGCATCCCCAGTATTACAGCACCCCCAGTATATACAGCACCCCCAGTATATACAGCACCCCCAGTATATACAGCAGCCCCAGTATATACAGCAGCCCCAGTATATACAGCAGCCCCAGTATATACAGCATCCCCAGTATTACAGCACCCCCAGTATATACAGCACCCCAGTATTACAGCACCCCCAGTATATACAGCATCCCCAGTATTACAGCACCCCCAGTATTACAGCACCCCCAGTATATATAGCATCCCCAGTATTACAGCACCCCCAGTATATACAGCACCCACAGTATTACAGCACCCCAGTATATACAGCATCCCCAGTATTACAGCACCCCCAGTATATACAGCACCCCCAGTATTACAGCACCCCCAGTATATACAGCACCCCCAGTATTACAGCACCCCCAGTATATACAGCATCCCCAGTATTACAGCACCCCCAGTATATACAGCATCCCCAGTATTACAGCACCCCCAGTATATACAGCACCCCCAGTATTACAGCACCCCCAGTATATACAGCATCCCCAGTATTACAGCACCCCCAGTATATACAGCACCCCCAGTATTACAGCACCCCCAGTATATACAGCATCCCCAGTATTACAGCACCCCCAGTATATACAGCATCCCCAGTATTACAGCACCCCCAGTATATACAGCACCCCCAGTATATACAGTAGCCCTCAGTGGCAGTGGGGACACCGGGTTGCACTTACCCCGGTGACGCCAGGAGGACCAAGGGGACCGCACTCTGGAGCGGCGTGGCCGGTGCTCTGCTGGATTCTCCCGCCTGGGCTGCGCTGCCGCCGGCACCATGCAGCACACCCCGCCGCTGCAGTAATCAGCCGGGAGCTCCGGGTGACTGCTCCGGCTGGTCTGCCAGCGCCTGTGTGGAGGAGAGCCGGATCTGTGCAGAGGAGAGCCGGATCTGTGCTGTCGGGGAGCGGAGGACGGGAGGGCAGAGACGGTCCACCGGTCTCCTCTCCCGCCGGTGCATACAGCTCTGTGGCTGAACCGGACAGGTGAGGACCCTTGGGAGAGGTCCGGTTCTGGCTTGCCTTGTGCCTTGTATACAGTAGCCCTGGTGCCATCTTCCCCACATAGCCCCGCCCACGAAGCCTCAGGAGCGGGACGAGCCACAGCTTCTGTTACCGTATTGACCCGTGTATAAGCCGAGGAGGGGACTTTTCAGCCCATTTTTTGGGCTGAAAAACTCGGCTTATACACGAGTATATACGGTATTTCATTGCAGCCATTTGGTAAATTCAAAAAAAGTTCACTTTTTTCTCATTAATGCCACTCTGCACCCCATCTTGACTGTACAAAAAACAAAATGTAGACATTTTTGCATATTTATTAAAAAAAGAAAAACAGATATCATATGGTCATAAGTATTCAGACCCTTTGCTCAGTACTGAGTAGAAGCACCCTTTTGAGCTGGTACAGCCATGAATATACTTGGGAATGATGCAACAAGTTTTTCACATATGGATTTGAGGATCCTCTGTCATTCTTCCTTGTAGATCCTCTACAGTTCCGTCAGGTTGGATTGTGAACGTTGCTCTCTCCTGAACATTGGTTCAGGTCTCTCCAAAGATGCTCAATTGGGTTTAGGTCAGGGCTCTGGCTGGGCCAGTCAAGAATGGCGACAGTTGTTCTGAAGCCAGTTCTTTGTTATTTTAGCTGTATACTTAGGGTTATTGTCTTGTTAAAAGGTCAATCTTCAGCCAAGTCTGAGGTCCAGAGCATTCTGGAAGAGGTTTTTATCCAGAATATCTTTGTACTTGGCCGCATTCATGTTTCCCTCAATTGCAAAATCGTCATCCTGTCCATGCAGCTGAAAAACACCCCCATGTTTCACTGTTGGGATTATATTGGGCAGGTGATGAGCAGTGCCTGTTTTTTTCCACACATACCGCTTAGAATTATCACCAAAAAGGTCGATCTTCGTCTCATCAGAACAGAAAATCTTATTTCTCATGGTCTGGGAGTCCTTCATGAGTTTTTTTGCAAACTCTATGCGGTTTTCATATGTCTTTTTAACTGAGGAGAGTCTTCAGTCAGGCCACTCTACCATAAAGGCCCATCTGGTGGAGGGCTGCAGTGATCGTTGACTTTGTGTAACTTTCTCCCATCTCCCTACTGCATCTCTGGAGCTCAGTCACAGTGATCTTGGGGTTCTTTTTTATCTCTCTCACCAAGGCTCTTCTCCCACAATCGCTCAGTATGGGTGGACAGCCAGGAATTATGGAAGTCATTATGCTCTTAGGAACCTTGAGTACTGCAGAAATTCTTCTAAAGATAGGTGTGTGCCTTTCCAAATCAAGTCCCATCAGTTTAATTAAACACAACATGGACAGAATGTGACTGAAATATGAGTGTCTCAGGAAAGGGTCTTAATACTTATTACCATGTGATATTTCAGTTTATCTGTTTTAATACATTTGAAAAAAAAAAAGTTCTACATTTCTGTTTTTTTCAGTCAAGATGGAGTGCAGAGTGTACATTAATGATAAAAAAAATGAACTTTTTTGAATTTACCAAATGGCTGAAATGAAACAAAGAGTGAAACATTTAAAGGGGTCTGAATACTTACCATACCCACTGTGTGGGCACTACAATGTATTAGGCACTACAAGGACTTATTTGCAACTTTTAATTTGGAACATTCTCTGCATTGGACTACATGCGTGTTTTCCAGAGACAAAATTATCACTACACCCATAGATTAATTCCTAGAGGGGTGTAATTTCCAAAATGTGGTCACTTGAGGAGGCTTCTGCTGTTCTGGCACTTGGGGGCTCTGCAAATAGAGTCTGCAAAGTATTCCACGAAAATCTGTGCTGCAAAAATCAATTTGCATTCCTTCTTTCCCGGTCCCTGGCTAAACAGTATTGTGAGGCATAACTACGTTCAGGAGAGTTTTTGTAACATTATTCATTACCTATTCACTTTTTGTTAAAATTGGAAATCTGAGGTTTTTAGCAGGAAAAATGTAATTATTTTTTTCAACACTGCCCAACAGTATACATTTTTGTGACACACCTGTGGTGTCACTATGCTCCCTGCACCCCTAGATTAATTCATTGACAGGTGCAATTTGTAAATGTGGTTATTTGTGGTGGGGTTTCTCCTGTTTTGGCATGTCATGGGCTCTTCAAACATACAATACAAAAAATTAACCCTGGCACACATCAAAAACTTGATAACAGGATAGTTGCTTTTTAGATGTTTTTTTTCTTAAGCATGAGCCTTCGTCAGGAAGACAATCTCTTATAAGAATAGTGTGGTAGGTATCGGGTATTCAGACTGCCCTTAAGGTATTGGTCACAATGGTATATTGGTTCTGTAGTAGAAAGAAAAGAGTCTTGACATTTTAGAGACTAGGCAAAAAAAAAAAGGGTTTGTATCCCTTAATAAGCCAGCAAAAGGAGGTCTGAGGACAAAAAGACCGATCAAAAATGGTCTGTTTTATTTAGTTAATAGGATTACAGTTGAACGGAAGTAGAGACTTCCTTGTATCCAGAAATAAGTAGCATTCAGGGATGATTGCCTTTTAAATACAGTGGGTAATGCTCAGGATGTTGTGTGTAGTGGTTAGATCAAAGTAAGCCTCATATACCAATCCTGAGAATGGCTACAGCTGGCATGTGGCTCCTCTGTGTCCTTTAGCACGCCGTTTGTTTGGAGGCCACTTAACAGTGGTTGAGTCTGATTGTATTTGAATTTGAGCTCTTCAAATGTGGCATGGGCTCTGCAATGTATTCCAGACAACATGGTGCTCTAAAATTAAAATTGCACTGCTTCTGAGTCCTGACATGCACCAAACAGTAGTTTTCCATCATATATGGCAGAGACCCCCAACTCCAGGCCTCAAGGGCCGCCAACAGTGCAGGTTTTCATGATTTCCTTAGTATTGCACAGGTGTTAATGTGATCATCTGCACAGGTAATGACTCAAACACCTGTGCAATACCAAGGAAATCCTGAAAACCTGCACTGTTGGCGGCCTTTGAGGCCTGGAGTGAGGGACCCCTGATATATTGGATATCAGTGTACTCCTGAGAAAATGCACCATACCCTTGTGAAAACAAAAAATTTGGGGCAAAATTCATTTTTGTGTGAATAATCTGATTTTTCATTTTCATTGCTCAAAGTTATATAGCTATGTGGTGAGCACCTTGAACACCGAGGTGCTTCAAAACAAGTTTGAGGGGTCTAGTTTCCAAAATGGGGTCACGTGTGGAGAGTTACTGCTCTTTAGGCACACCAAGGTTTCTCCAATCACGACATGATGCCCGCTAAAGGTTTCAGCCAATTTTTGGCTACCTTCAAAGCCCTGCCGTGTGCTTAAACAGTTTTCCACCATATATTTGGTATTAGCGTACTAGGAGAAATTGCATAACAAATTGTATACTGCATCTTCCTCCTGTTACAATGTGAAAATGCAACATTTGGGACAAAATGAAACATTTTTGTGGAAAAAGTAAAATTAATTTTTTCCTTCCACATTGCTTTACTTCCTGAGAAGCACCTGAAGGGTTAATACATTTGTTGGATGTGGCTTTGAGCTGTTTGAGGTGTGCAGTTTTTAGAATTGTGCAGTTTTTAGAATGTGTAATTTGTAGGGATATTCTGCCACATAGGCCTCACAAAGTCACTTCAAATGTGATGTGGTCCCTAAAAAATAGTTTTGTAAATTTTGTTGGAAAAATGAGAAATTGCTGATAAACTTTTAACCCTTCTAGCTTTCTAACAACAACAAAAAAAAAAATCATATTTAAAAAATTGTGCTGGAGTAAAAGTAGACGTGGTAAATGTTGTTTATTAACTATTTTGAGTGACAAGTATAAATACGGACGATAGGATGCACACCTCCCCTTCCACCCTAATCTGGGGAGAAGAAGGGGTGCATTTTATAGTCCAAATGTACCTGGCCTGCTGGTGGGGGGCGGCAGTGGAGCAAGGTCACAGGAGGCAGGAGAAGGCTGCAGCGGCAACTGGGGTTAACATGTGCATGCTATTGAAGAGTTAATATTCATAATATTAATAATCCTACCCACCTATCTGCAGTAAAGTTGTCAACGAGCCGTCGACATGATCATGGGATAGGGAGTACTGAATATTCATCTTCTTTAATAGAGGGCACACATTCCCGCCCAGGCAGCATGCAGTTTCTGGGGCAATCATGTATCCGGTATTAAAGAGGATGTACTGTATATTCACTGCTCCTCATGACCATAGTCCCAGGCATGGGGAGCAATGAATTTTGGAAGAGCCAGCGCTGATGTTGGTGTGTGATTGATGTCATATGACAGTGAAATCATGCATTGCCCTGTTTACATGTTGAAGTCACATGAAAGAGGAAGCCGCCTACTAAGGGAGAGGAGGGAAAGAGTATGATTGTGTTATTTTATTATGTGCACAGCACAATGTGAGGCATGCGAGTCGGTCGACAGGGTAGGGGGTACTCTGATACCGGGACAGGTTGCTGCTTTAGTGGTGATCACGGTTGGTCGGGTCCCGGTCCCATGCCCTGGACACTCAATGGCTGAGGTAAAAACTATTTGGGATGTGGGTTTATTATTCGTGACGCTATCTGTGGTACCTGGTAACGATGTATACCAGCGCTGCAGACGGCCGCTGAGGTGATGGGGATGCAGCTTTGGGTAGTACAGCTCCCCACAGGCGGAGCTTTACCTCAGGGCAGCGGGGTGGATGAGGGGATTAGTAGTCATAGTAACATAGTAACATAGTAACATAGTTTTTAAGGTTGAAGGAAGACTTTAAGTCCATCTAGTTCAACCCATAGCCTAACATGTTGATCCAGAGGAAGGCAAAAAAACCCCATGTGGCAACACTAGGCTCCACATTGGGGGAAAAAATTCCTTCCTGACTCCAGATACGGCAATCAGACTAATTCCCTGGATCAACGCCCTATCAAAGAATCTAGTATATATAACCGGTAATATTATAGTTTTCAAGAAAGGCATCCAGGCCCTTCTTAAATGTTAGTAGTGACTCACTCATTACAACATCATGTGGCAGAGAGTTCCATAGTCTCACTGCTCTTACAGTAAAGAATCCACGTCTGTGATTATGATTAAACCTTCTTCCCTCCAGACGTAGAGGATGCCCCCTTGTCCCAGTCTCAGGCCTAAGAGTAAAGAGATCATTAGAAAGGTCTCTGTACTGCCCCCTCATATATTTGTACATTATTATAAGATCACCCCTAAGCCTTCGTTTTTCCAAGCTAAATAACCCCAAGTTTAATAACCTGTCTTGGTATTGCAGACCCCTTAGTCCTCTAATAACTTTTGTCGCTCTTCTCTGGACCCGCTCTAGTTCAGCTATGTCTTTCTTATACACCGGAGACCAGAATTGTACACAGTATTCTAAGTGTGGTCGCACTAGTGACTTGTATAGAGGTAAAATTATGTTCTCCTCATGAGCATCTATGCCTCTTTTAATACATCCCATTATTTTATTTGCCTTTACAGCAGCTGCCTGACACTGGCCACTAAATGTGAGTTTGTCATCTACCCATACACCCAGGTCTTTTTCAGTGGTAGTTTTGCCCAGTGTTTTATAATTAAGCACATAATTATACCCTTTGTTTCCTCTGCCCAAGTGCATGACTTTACATTTATCCCCATTAAAGCGCATTTGCCATTTAGCAGCCCAAGCTTCTAGTTTACATAAATCCTCCTGTAATATAAAATTGTCCTCCTCTGTATTGATTACCCTGCAGAGTTTAGTGTCATCTGCAAATATTGAGATTCTACTCTGTATGCCCCCTACAAGGTCATTAATAAATATATTAAATAGGAGCGGGCCCAACACTGACCCCTGTGGTACCCCACTGTTAACTGTGACCCATTCTGAGTGTGTTCCATTAATAACCACCCTTTGTTTCCTATCACTAAGCCAGTTCTTAACCCACTTACACATATTTTCCCCTATCCCCATTGCCCTCATTTTATGTATCAACCTTTTGTGTGGCACCGTATCAAAAGCTTTTGAAAAGTCCATATACACCACATCCACTGCATTTCCTTGGTCCAGTCCAGAACTTACTTCTTCATAGAAGCTTATTAGATTAGTTTGACAGGAACGGTCCCTCGTCCTTGCCTCTGTGTAAGTTCTCTAGGCGGTGGCAGTGAATAAAGGATACCAGACACCAAGTTAGCCCAAACAGTTCTTTTACTGGTACCAGATGGATCAATAGGTACACAGTACAGTAAAGTTTGCCAAGAGTTTGTTGCCACGGGTTTTGGGGGTTACCACAGAGTCTGTCAGACGCACCTATTGCCACCACTTGTATTAAATTGTTAACGGGTCCCTCTCATAGGCCCTGTTCCTCTGTTCTGTTTTAGAGGTGCCTTTCTAACACTTTCTTGGTCTTGTTCCTTTATGGGCTCTTTTGGCTCTTTGCACTCCCACTCTTGAGTCTAGTTTCTGGTCCCCAGGTCTGTTGCTTAAAGTCTCTCTTACTTGTCAGCGTCTTGAACCCAGACTACTTTGATGGGTGCTGTGGCACCTACTTGATAAGGCCCACAGCCTGCCGGTTAGCAGTTTGGGATAAACCTTAGCAAACCGCCTCAGTTCCGGAGTTACAGGATGACCTGAGCACTCCAAATGGCTCCGCCCAGTCCTGGAGTGCCCGCTTCTTGTCTGGTTACCTCTTTAGTTTTGGAGGTACCCTCCTGTCAGAGCTGCAGGTTACTCTGCGTCCATCCATTCTGCTCTCACACCGTCTTTCTGACTGCTGTCAACTGTCACTTACGTCATGTCTCCTGCTCAGCTAAGCTCCAGCCCCTGGGATCTACTAAATATACAGTCTCTGATGCTAGGGTGTCTATGATTGGGATTTTGTGGTTTTGAATACAAACTCTAGCTTCCCCCTCTACCTGTGTTTTTTAGGATTTCCTTGCTATTGCACAGGAGTTGGAATCATCACCTTTGCAGATGATCACATTAACATCTGTGCAATACTAAGGAAATCCTGAAAACCTGCACTGTTGGCAGCCCTTGAGGCCTGGAGTTGGGGACCTCTGCACTACACCTTCTGTTTGGGATGTAGTACCTCCCTGTGTTGTCCTGTCAGAGGGGCACCACATACCCACTTGGTAAAATACACTCGTCCTCGAGTGTCTGAGTGTTGAAACCAAACCGGATTTGGGCTTAAATTTTAATTACATATAACCGGGTAACTTTTAAACATCAACATCACATCAAACAGTATGCATTTTTTCTTCCTTTGCAGAAGGTACTAATACTTAGAACGTTGCAAAACTAAACTGGATTCTAGTCCACATTGGCCCAAAGGGGGTCGGGTATTGAGCCTCTGATTTACTTAAATCAGGCTCTGAAACAAAAGTTCACATTTAAGTCCATGTGAGTCTCTTTCGGTTTTGCAAGAAAAATACACAATATGCAACTACCGTATATACTCGTGTATAAGCCGACCCGTGTATAAGCCGACCCCCCTACTTTTGCCCCAAAAATCTGGAAAAACCTATTGACTCGTGTATAAGCCGAGGGTGGACCCCAGCACAGGTATACAGCCCCCAGCAGTGTGGTATACAGGCCCCCCCAGTGGTATACAGGCCTCCCCAGTGGTAGTATACAGCAGCCTCCCCAGTGGTAGTATACAGCAGCCCCCCCAGTGGTAGTATATAGCATCCCCAGCAGCCCAGTGGTAGTATATAGCAGCCCCAGTGGTAGTATATAGGAGCCCCAGTGGTAGTATATAGCAGCCCAGTGGTAGTATATAGCAGCCCCAGTGGTAGTATATAGCAGCCCCAGTGGTAGTATATAGCAGCCCCAGCGGTAGTATACAGCAGCCCCAGCGGTAGTATACAGCAGCCCAGTAATCCAGGGCCCCCCCAGCCTTGCTCCGGTAACCTGTAAAGTAAAATATACTTATCACTGTCCCGCTGCCGTCCGCGCCCGCATCTGCCGACATCCCGATCCTCCATCTTCTTGCGTCTTCTTCCGACTTCCTGTGTTCGGCGCCGGCAATGACGTCATTGCCTGCGACGAACAGAAGACACCGGAAGAAGACGCATGAAGATGGAGGATCGGGATGTCGGCAGATGCGGGCGCGGACGGCAGCGGGACAGTGATAAGTATATTTTACTTTACAGGTTACCGGAGCAAGGCTGGGGGGGCCCTGGATTACTGAGGCTGCTGGGGCTGCCGTATTGACTCGCGTATAAGCCGAGGGGGTACTTTTCAGCCCAATTTTTGGGCTGAAAAACTCGGCTTATACGCGAGTATATACGGTATATACAATTCACACGATACCGGGGTCACTTTAACAGTTTTAGGATTTACTAACCCGGATCGTGTATCAACCTCGGGGTCCCACGTGGCGTTCATATGAGAGTACATCGCCTTTATATAGATCACAGTCCGGGTTGCCTTGTGGGAGATGGTGTTCAACCTTTCTCCTTCCTACGAATACCTCAGCATAGAGGCCATCCTCCCGGACAAAGCCATACCCGGTCACCAGATTGAACATGGTGATTGTCCCCTTTTTCCGCTGGTCCACGTGTAATGGCGGCTGGATTTGGGCAAAGGCACAGGCCTGGCGGGTCTCCATCTCGTTGGTCCACCATGCTTCCTGCCGCCTCTGCCGTTCCGCTTCATCATCCCGTGCAGACTGGATGAACCACGGCCTCCCGACGGGTTGCCAGGAGCCATAAGCTGCGGTTGAAAGCTGGCTTGCATGTTGCTTCATATCTACGCCAACCCGTGCTGGTGGTTGTTCTGAAGGACCGGCCCTCCATACCTCGCAGGGCTCAGACGTCTCTGCACCGCCAACTGGTCGTTCTTCTTGGCGATCGGCCCACCATTGGTCGCGGGGCCCGGACGTCTCTGTGCCGCCGACTGCTCCTTCCTCCAGGTCCTCCTCTCCGGATTTCTCCTCGACAAACTCCTCCACAATTAAGTCGGCTCCTCAGAGGATCCGATCAAATCCTCCGGTTCGGCGGCCTCTTCCTCTCCAAGCTCCACAGCTGCTGGTATTGCTGTTGCTGAGCGGGTGGTAAATTGTTGGACTGAGGTTCTTCAGTTTCAGTGATGGTAATTGAGTCGGGCTCTGTGGGGGCGGAATCATCACCGGCTACCGAGCGCTCGGTCTCGGTCTCTGGTCTTACCGACACCCCTGGTTCCGGCTTTAATTCAGGCCCTGTTGTCTTTCTATCCTGCAGCTCAGTTTTAAAATCATCTCAGAACTCCAATGCCGGACAGTCTATTCCTCTGTCTCTTGGAGTTGGGCTCGCAGGTCCCGCAAAGCTGCCCCCCAAAACTCGATGTCCTCACCCTCGGTTTCCAGGGTAGGCACTCCTGAGGCAGCACGGTCGGCCCTCACTTCCTCCTCGACTTCCCAGATCAAGTCAGCAAGTTTTAACACCAACATCGTGAACAGGTCGCTGACGGGTAACAGGTCTAGTTGCCAATGTCTCTCGATCTGACTTCCGGCCGCACCCTGTCCACCTTTCATAGTCCCGAGCTGGTGCAGTCCGGTTCTTGACACACCCCCTTGGTTGTTTGATGGCAAAGGGGGCGGGGAGACCCTCTGAAACCTCTTGCATGGCCTTACGTCACTAAGGGGCCGAGGCTCTAGGCCAGCACATAGTCTTTTACATTTTTAGACCCCTCTATTCTGAAAAGTTCAGTCAATCAGTCCTCGGGTTTTTTCCGTAACCAGCCATTGCACTTCGTCAATCCTCGGCAGAGCAAAGGGGCGGAGCCTATTTTCACGCTCTTTTTCAACCGCTCTGACGCAGCTTAATTTCTGTGGTAATGGCGGTTCGGTTCACAGTTTAATAGTTAATAAAGTCAATAGGCACACTTTACCTGGTATTACCAGGCTGGTTGGATTCTGTTCGTGACACCAGAAATTAGTTGGTCGACAGGGTAAGGGGTACTCTGATACCGGGACAGGTTGCTACTTCAGTGGGGATCACGGCTGGTCAGGTCCTGTTCCCTGGACACTCAATGGCTGAGGGGAAAACTATTTGGGATGGGGGATTATTATACGTGACGCCACCTGTGGTACCTGGTAATGTAGTTACCAGCACTGCAGCCGGCCGCTGAGGTGATGGTGATGCAGATTTGGGTAGCACAGCTCCCCACAGGCGGAGCTTTACCTCAGGGCAGCGGGGTGGATGAGGGGAGTAGTAGTCTTTGGCTCTGTGTAAGTTCTCCAGGTGGTGAATAAAGGATACCAGACACCAAGTTAGCCCAAACAGTTCTTTTACTGGTACCAGATGGATCAATAGGTACACGGTACAATCAAGTTTGCCAAAGGTTTGTTGCCACATGTATTAGGGGTTACCACAGAGTCAGAGGTGGTAATCAGGTACACACACACACACACACACACACAATAGTCTCTGTTTCAGTACCTTTTTTACTGATGGTGGGCAGCAGGTACGGTCTAGGAGGGTAACCAGGTGGCCGGTGCAGTTTGGGACATCCACCTTTGAAAGTTATGAAGCCTCCTCTATTTGTGTGTGTTGTGATTTGGGAAAGTTCTGCCTCAAGCTGAACCTGCCGCTTTCGCTTTCTCTCAGGATGATAATCCACAACTGATGATGAGGAGCTTTCTGTGGGGATCCCTACTCTTTTCCTTGGGTCCCTAGTCCTAGGTTTGGTCAGGTTTGGGGTCTTGGTTTGCTGAGCTCCAGGGGGATTAAATCCTCCTGTCTGTCCGGGCTTTCTCTGCTATGACTGGATCAACAGCAGCTTTGGACTCAGGTGTCCGGGTGGGCTCAGGGGCAATTATTTCTGTTCCCCTCTTTCAAAAATGCTCTAACTTTCCTCTTGCCTCTATCCCTTTCTAGGGCACTACACAGCTCCGGTGTCAGTCTATTCTGTTTCTGGGCCTGAATTGGTCCCAGCAACCAGCTCTTCCTCCTTCTTGACTCCTCAACTGTCACTCCTTGACTCCCTCTGTGACTGACTAACTAACCAGCTCTTCCCCCCAGGCCTGGATCTTTATAGGGAATCTTGCTTAAGGCAGCAAGTGGAGCTCCCCTTCAGGCATGGAGTGGAAGTGTGTGCTGTGTGTGCCAAGGTGTACATCCTTCCCTGCACTGGTGGGTCCTGTGGCAATCCTTGCAGGGGTGCCACACATGCATATCAGGGTCGGGCTATGGTAAAGAACAATACAAGGATGGGGACTATATTACCGGGATGAGAGGGGAATCATATGTACCAGAATGGGTTGGGGGGGGTGGGGGGGTTGGGAAGTCGGGACAACATGTGCACCAGGATCGGGGTGACATGTACTAGGACTGGGAGGGTGGCCCCAAAAATTCAACTGTCTCCTATAACTCTGGGCACCCCCTTGTTTTTTTACTTTAGTAACTAATCGTAAATATGCAACATTTTAGCATCCTACGAGGAGTAGAAGGCAGTGATCAACGACTTAGAAATCTTTAAAAAACTAAAAAAATTATACACACACACACACATATATATATATCTATATATATATATATATATATATATATATAAAGAAATTTGGTTGCTACAAGTAGTTGGAGCATATCGAAAAGTGGTTCCAAGCCAGACGTCAAGACAAACAGTTGTCGGATATGTAAAACAAAAGACTAAGACTAATGAGCCATGCACACACAGTGAACACGTCTGTAGGACAGCGTGCACACCACCAAAAGACTGAATCACAATATACAGTCAAACAAATGTCGAAAATACTCTGTTGTAAAAGAAAAAAAAGTGAAAAGCAAATGCTGCTGAAAAAGCTGAAAAAAAACTTTTTCAGCAGCATTTGTTTTTCAGTGTTTGACTCATTAGTCTTTGTCTAAATTGTTTCTTGTTTCTGCAAGATTGTGGAGTCTCCCACCCCTCCCCTTGAGCCCTGCACATAAAAAGCCGTCTTCTGCAGTCAGTACAAGTCAGACATTGGACCTGTCTGGATCCTGCTCACTTAGGTACCAATACACATGGTCAGGTTTTCAATACATCAGATATGGACTGCTCTGATACGGGTTACCTTGAAGTGGTAGAGCGGCTTAGTATACATTTTTTTTTGCAAAAAAACGTATCGACTAAATACCCTGTTTTTTACTACTTTTCACAGTTTTTTTTTTTTTTTTTTTCTTTTTACAACAGAGTATTTTTACACATTTGACTATTTTTTGTGATTCTGAATATGTAAAACACTCAACGGAATAATACAGGTTTGTTTGAACACTGGTTTCCACTTGGATTAGTACCTTCAAATTTTACCAAAAGGCTTTTATGATTGATCGTAAATAAAAAAATATTGGCGGATTTGAAAGGTTTACTATAAATCTATAAATTATGAGCCAGCCAAATAGGGGTGGGGTGACATATCTACAAGAATTTCTGTAGAAGGGTAATCCCAGGTTACCGTGGCATCGATTGGGTCCCTGTGATCACATCACAGGGGTCCTGAACACTTGAGAAAGGATCGCAGCATTCATGGGATTAAGCTGTCTGAAGCAACTGTGGCATCGCTCCTAGCAGTGAGAGCTGGGTCTCGGCTTTAACAAATGCTAGAGACCCAGCGGCGACCGCCAATGTAAGATACTGTACTCAGAAAATCTCCAGGATGTAGCCATATAGCCTTGGTCAGGAACCCCTTCCCAACCAAGGTGCATGTATACATCCAAGGTTGTAAAGTGGTTAAAGGAAACATGTCATTATGTGGTTATCATGTAATCTGAGAACACCATAAGAAAAGATAGATTGATTCCAGCAATGTTTCACTTACTAGCCTGCTTGATTTAGCTTTCAAAAAATCCTTGTTTTATTAGCAGGATATTATCACTAGAGAAGTAGCAAAGCGGTCGCCATGTATTCCTTTATAATCATGAACTGTTCATCACCCCTCCCCCATCAGTCAGTGACATCTTTCTACCTATGTACTATGTACACAGAGAGCTGCATATCAGTGGTGGGGTATATTCATTGTTCAGCATTCAGAGAATGGATAGATCTGCACAGATAAAAATGATTTTTAACAAATCTGCAGCAAGTGATACATTGCTGGAATAAGGTTCTCTGCCCCTACAACTTGCTGCTCTCAACTGGCCTAGCAAAGAACTAATGAAAACAATGTCTTTACTCCATTAGCCGAATTCCTGTCAGCACAGTGATAGATTTTCATGCAAAATTGTATAGAACTATGTGCAATATGGTACAAGCAAAAAGGTAGTTAACATTAATGAGATAATTAACCATTAAAATTTCATTTAACAGTAAACCCAAGCTTCTTTGCTCTTGGAAGTCTATATGATCTATATTACTTACGTGATCTATTCCACAGGACAAATCAGATTCAATCTCATTTATAAAGAAAAAAGAAACAAAAACAGAACCTATTAGATCCAATAACCAAGTGTTACTAAAATAATAAAAACCCGAAAGCAGTACCGTAAGTGAAATTCTGTGCCCTACAGATAGTTAATTAAATAGTTACCTGTAAAACAATGATCATGGTGAAAAATAAATATACTGCAGAAAGAAGTGGCTTCACATAATTCCCATCGCTCCCCAGGACATCAAACACTGGTCTCTTTTCTCCATACTGCCATACCCAGATTGCATGACCTAAAGGAGATTAGCAGAATTTTCACTAAACCTTTCAAACTGTAAATACCATTTCTTATATGAAGAGTCTAGGCACTGTGCAGAAGCCCATACTTAAAGATCATAGCAACAAAACACTCAAGTTTTATTTTAAACATTATTTAAAGGTCTGATACATAAATACGGTCATAAAACTTTACATTACATGTGTGCTCTCAGAGGCTGGAGGAGAAGTAGAACCCAGTGAATGTATGGTATATTAATTCATCAAGTCATGATTCAGCCAGTTTATTTACCAGAGTGCAAAAAGTGTGGTGTGGTGAACAAGTCCATGTTCCCCTTCTAACACCTTGGACTATGTTCACAGAGTTTTACTTTGAACAGATCAACTCAAAAATTCTCATCAAAAACTCTTGATATTCATTTCTACCACAAATGCACTTCAAATATGATTTTTGTGTGTTTTCCTTTTTCCTAAAAATGTTTGTCCTGAAAAAATGCCTGGTATCAGAAAATTGTACGTCACTTGTTTGATGAAAATCTAGATGAAATTAACCCCAAAAGAGGTACTGGTTCAAAGGTTGAAAAACACTCTTTAGGAGTAAAATAATAATAATCCTTTAAAAAAAAGTGCACCCCCTAAGATGACAAAAAAAAAAAAAAAAAACTTCTTTTGCTTGCAATGGTTTTGGCTTGAACTACTTATTCTTGAACCCTTCAGACAAAAACTCATGTGAATATGGCTTTATAAAGTTCTGTATACTTGGTGTATGAACAGTGCCTTGTGAAAGTATTCGGCCCCCTTGAACTTTCAACCTTTTGCCACATTTCAGGCTTCAAACATGAAGATATAAATTCTAATATTTTTGTGAAGAATCAACAACAAATGGGACACAATCGTGAAGTGGAATGAAATTTATTGGATATTTTAAACTTTAACAACTAAAAAACTGAGAAGTGGGGCGTGCAATATTATTCGACCCCTTTACTTTCAATGCAGCAAACTCATTCCAGACGTTCAGTGAGGATTTCTGAATGATCCAATGTTGTCCTAAATGACTGGTAATGATAAATAGAATCCACCTGTGTGTAATCAAGTCTCCGTATAAATGCACCTGCTTTGTGATAGTCTCAGGGTTCTGTTTCAAGTGCAGAGAGCATCATGAAGACCAAGGAACACACCAGGCAGGTCTGAGATACTGTTGTGGCGAAGTTTAACCCCTTCACGACCCGGAACGCAGCATATGCGTCATGGAAACAGGAGCGTTCCCGACCTAGGACGCATATGCAAGAGGACTTGTACTAAAGCCCAGTGGGGGTGGCTTTGCTCCCCCGTGGCTAGGACCGCTTCGAATGGCAGTTTCACTTTCACTAAAAGTGAAACTGCAAAGCGGTATGATTGTAATGTCTCACCAATGAATGGTGAGACATTACAATTCAGCGGCCTGATGCTGCCCATGCTCTCCCCATCCGGAGGGGGGCTCCAGATCACCCCCAAGCACCCCCACCGCCGATCCACATGTCCCCGGATGTCTCCTCTCTCTTGCCGCCGCATCCGCCGATCATCCTCCTCTCCTCCCGGTGGGCGCGCGGTGCTCTCCCCGGCCCCCACCCCACTGATCTCCCCATCACTTTCCCCTCCAGATCACCCCCCGCCCCCCCATCGCTGATCCGTATGTTCCCCGTTCACCGCTCTGCCCGCCGATCATCATCCTCTCCTCCTGGCGGGTGCGCAGGTGCTATCACGGCTCCTCCGTTCCCGCCGATCTGCCTCCTCGCTGTGGCGCCCCTCCTCCTCTGCTGGACTACTCCGCACCGAGGTGAGTATGAATGAATGGATGGATGGTGCATGCATGGGTGGATGGTGCATGCATGGGTGGATGGTGCATGCATCGGTGGATGGATGATGGGTGCATGGATGGATGGATGGGTGCATGTATTGGGCATGGATGGCTGGGTGCGTGCATGGATGCATGGGTGCGTGCATGGATGGATATGTGCATGCATGGGTGCATGGATGGATGAGTGCATGCATGGGTGCATGGATGGATGGTGCATGCATTGGTGGATGGATGGTGCATGGGTGCGTGCATGGGTGCATGCATGGATGGTACATGCATGGGTGGATAGTGGATGGGTGGGTGCATGCATGGATGGATGAGTGCATGCATGGATGGATGCGTGCATGCATGGGTGCATGGATTGTGCTTGGATGGATCATGGATGGATGGGTGCGTGCATGGATGGATGGATGATACATGGGTGCATGGATGGATGGGTGTGTGCATGGGTGCATGGATGGATGGGTGCTTGGATGGATGGGTGCATGGATGGATAAGTGCATGCATGGGTGCATGGATGGATGGATGGTGCATGCATGGGTGCATGGATGGATGGATGATGAATGGATGGGTGGATGGATGGACGGGTGCATGAGAGTCATGGTGCACTGTACGACAATCATCTGATGTACCGTGCACCATGACTCTGACCCTATAGACTACAACAAGGGATCAGGTATCCTCTTGTAGTCTCTGGGGTCACAGTCATGGTGCACTGTATGGCAATAATCTGCCGTACCGTGCATCACGACTGTGACCTCAGAGACTACAACAAGGGATCAAGTGTCCACTTGTAGTCTCTGGGGTCAGAGTCATAATGCAAGGTACAGCAGATCATTGCCATACAGTGCACCATGACTGACCCCAGAGACTACAACAAGGGATCAAGTGTCCTCTTGTGGTAGTCACGGGGGTCAGTCATGGTGCACTGTATGGCAATGATCTGCCGTACAGTGCACCATGACTCTGACCCCAGAGACTACAACAAGAGGACACTTGATCCCTTGTTGCAGTCTCTGGATGTAGCAGAGGTGATCGAGCGTCGTGGGACCTTCGTTGTGGACTACGTCGGAGGCAATCGAGCATCGTGGGACCTTCGTTGTGGACTACGTCGGATCTTTATAATAAAGATGGAGTCCGAATTTTGTTTGTGTTTTTTTTTTCAAATAAAAAGATTTTTCTCTGTGTGTATTTTCTGACTATTTACCAGAGATTCCTAATGGCGGGTCTAACATTGGCCCTATATTATGAATCTCGGGCTTAGTGCCAGCTGCCAATAAAAAGCTGGCATTAACCCCTTTATTACCCAGTTAGCCACCGCCACCAGGGCAACTGGAAGAGCGTGGGTACAGCGCCAGAAAATGGCGCTTCAATGAATGCGCCATTTTCTGGGGCGGCTGCGGGCTGCAATTCGCAGCATGGGGGGCCCAGAACGCTTGGGCCTCTCTATGCTGAGGATTCCAGTCCCCAGCTGCCTAGTTGTACCTGCGGGGTCTAGTTTCCAACATGGTGTCCGCTAACAATTCCAATTGTTAGCGGACACCATGTCGCGTATGGAGAGCCCCTATGTGCCTAAACATTGGAGCTCCCCCACAAGTGACCCCATTTTGGAAACTAGACCCCCAAGGAACGTATCTTGATGCATAGTGAGCACTTTGAACCCCCAGGTGCTTCACAAATTGATCCGTAAAAATGAAAAAATAAATTTTTTGTGGAAACAAAGTACTTTTACATTTTTACGGATCAATTTGTGAAGCACTTGGGGGTTCAAAGTGCTCACTATGCATCAAGATACGTTCCTTGGGGGGTCTAGTTTCCAAAATGGGGTCCGCTAACAATTCCAATTGTTAGCGGACACCATGTCGCGTTTGGAGAGCCCCTGTGTGCCTAAACATTGGAGCTCCCCTACAAGTGACCCCATTTTGGAAACTAGACCCCCCAGGGAACTTATCTAGATGGGTTATGAGCATATTGAACACCCAGGTGCTTCACAAATTAATGAAAAAAAAAATATTTTGTGGAAAAAAAAGTACTTTTTCATTTTTACGGATCAATTTGTGAAGCACCTGGGGGTTCAAAGTGCTCACTATACATCTAGATACGTTCCCTGGGGGGTCTAGTTTCCAAAATGGGGTCACTTGTGGGGGAGCTCCAATGTTTAGGCACACAGGGGCTCTCCAAACGCGACATGGTGTCCGTTAACAATTTGAATGGAAATCAGCTCAAATTGTTAGCGGACATCATGTCACGTTTGGAGAGCCCCTGTGTGCCTAAACATTGGAGCTCCCTATAAGTGACCCCATTTTGGAAACTAGACCCCCCCAGGGAACTTATCTAGATGGGTGGTGAGCATTTTGAACACCCCAGTGCTTCACAAATTAATCTGTAAAAATGAAAAAAGAAAATTTTTGTGGAAATAAAAGTATTTTCATTTTTACGGATGAATTTGTGAAGCACCTGGGGGTTCAAAGTGCTCACAATGCATCTAGATATGTTCCCTGGAGGGTCTAGTTTCCAAAATGGGGTCACTTTTGGAGGAGCTCCTATGTGGAGACGCACAGGGGCTCTCCAAATGCAACATGGTGTCCGCTAACAATTTGAGCTCATTTTGCATTCAAATTGTTAGCGGACACCATGTCGCGTTTGGAGAGCCCCTGTGCGTCTCCACATTGGAGCTCCCCCACAAGTGACCCCATTTTGGAAACTAGACCCCCCAAGGAACATATCTAGATGGGTAGTGATCATATTGAACCCCCAGGTGCTTCACAAATTGATCCATAATAGTGAAAAAAGAAATTTTTTATGGAAAAAAAAGTGCTTTTTCATTTTTATGGATGAATTTGTGAAGCACCTTGGGGTTCAAAGTGCTCACTATGCATCTAGATATGTTCCTTGGGGGGTCTAGTTTCCAAAATGGGGTCACTTGTGGGGGAGCCCCAATGTTTAGGCAAGGTAGTATAGGAAGTTCGAAGGCTAGCACTCAAATATGGCGATGGTCACGGTGCAATTGAAAGGGGCCAAGGGTCCCGTAGTCAATAGGCTATCGAGCATCAATGCACACGTACGATAGAAGTGTTTGCATCAAGTGAACAGTTTATTTACAATTTCAAGGTGAAGCGACAGGCTAACGTTTCGGCCAGGTAACTGGCCTTGTTCACAGAGTCGCTGAAAAACATTGAGAATATTTACAGTGAGTAACCAAGAGGTTGCTGTATTTACAAGATTACAGTATACGTATCTACATATATACAAGTGGAAAAATCTCATAGTTTCAAATGGTATACTGGTGATGGCACAAGACTGTTGGGTCAGCGAGTTTTACAAGACCAAAGGAGAAAGAAAGGATCAACTGTACTAAGGGGTTTCATTGAGGTATTGCGATAGTGGTGGTATAGATATGTAAAAGTGGCTAGACATACCCTTAGTTGTTGAGGCTTGAGATATGGTTGTTCATGCTATAAGCATAGAGGGTAACCTTGTTTGAAAGTTTCCTGTAAAATTGAGTGCACTTAAATCAGGGCAGCAGTATAGGTAAATGGTGTAACAGTGAGGATAGCTATTGTGGTGTGTTAGTGGGCAAGAGCCCTGGAGGTATCAGACCCCTAGTTATATATACCATAAGTATAAAGCATGAGAGCTAAGTGGTTAAATGGTAATCAGGGTGATAGGGGAGGATATATTATGGTATCCTGCACTGGAATAAAGTGTGCACAACTGCTGTGTCTGTCTAAGGCCAACTCAAATGTGTCACAGGTGAGGTATATTAGTATATACATAGTTACCCAGGGGAAAGTTGTATTTTGTATCTCAGCCTGCGGTAGTAGCTGGTCACCTGTATGGAGGTATATTAGAGCAGAGCTCTCTGAATACACAAGGGAAGAGACACAAAGCATAACATCAGTGAAATAGGGGAAGGATGAGATACTTAGCTTAGTGTGATGTAGGAGTCCGGTCTCACTTATATTGGTGGCGCAGTGTAGGCAGCTGACACAACTGTGCCCAAGCTAGTGGCTGGCAAGAGCTGAAGGGAGCGCGCTCCCTTATATCCTAACAGACCGGTGGCCAGGCCGGAAATGCCGCCGGACGCCGGCGCATGCGCACTAGGAGCGGGTGACGTCACCGGAAGTGACGTTCCGCGCCTAGGAGCATTGTTGTGGAAATCCAAATGGAGATGTCAGGGGGCGTCACCGGAAGTGACGTATCGTTACCTGGGTTAATTTGTTAACCCATGGAGTTTAGGGGAGCTGTTATATGAAAGCTGTGACTGCTACATACTGCTTAGGGACCCGGAGGCTGAAAGGACTAAGATAGTAGTTATAATGCTGTAGAGGAGGGGGGGGGGGGGGGAAAAGAAAAAAGGGGGGAATAAATTGAATGAAGAGCCCCTAATCTTGTGGGGTGTAATAGGTGAAGAGCTGTAAAACCCGATTGTTAGTGGGTATGACGACATTGTGGATGTGTAGGTCTATTGTACTGGAACATACCAAGCCATATAATAATTACATACATTGAAGATGTTGTAATCAGACACCATCTGCTTACGGTTATGATGATTGTAGAACATACGGCAACCACATACATTAAACATGTAAAACAGCATGTAAAACGTTACAATGGAGACCTGAAAATGAAAACAATAAATGGGGAACCATCAAGTAACATTGATCAGGGTGGAGTCCAAATAATAAAGGGAGGAATAAAAAGGAAAAAGAACAAAAAAAGGGGGGGGGGGGGGGGGGGGGAGAAAACTGCAAGCTAGGTTATGCAAATTGTGGTCTTACCGCTCGGGAAGAGGAACACTGTGGAGGTGACTACAGGGAGGCTACTACGTATTTGTCTAGGAGAAAGGAGAAAAACCACATTCATATTAGCCAATCTATCTCGCGGTTGAGACCTTTAGGTGTCAGTGTGTCAAGAGTATAAATCCAATACGTTTCCCTTTGGCGTAATAGTTGTACATGATTACCCCCTCGTTTTGGTCTGTGAACTTGTTCCAACACCTGAAAACGTAGTTGGGAGACGTTATGTTTGGCCTCATGGAAGTGTGCTGGTAGTGGTAACCAGTTTTTTTCGGTTCTTATCGTCGATTTGTGGCTGGAGATACGATCCCTCACTGCCTGAGTGGTTTCACCGACGTATAACAAGCCACAAGGACATTTGACTACGTAAACTACAAAATTAGTTTCGCAGGTGAAGTAACCTTTAATAGGATACGCCTTACGGAGCGCGGATGTACTACCTCATGTCCTCTGATGACGTTTGAACAGCATCGGCATGTACGTCCTAAGCAAGGAAATGTGCCAACTCTCCTATGTCCTGAAAGGGTAGTTTGATGTAGTTGTGATGTAGTGGGCATGTCAGCTCTGACCAGTCTATCTCTGATATTAACTGGCCTTTTAGTACACATAATGGGTTGTTGTTGGAATTCTTGAATCAGAGGAT
Source organism: Allobates femoralis (assembly GCA_033576535.1). Classification (NCBI taxonomy): domain Eukaryota; kingdom Metazoa; phylum Chordata; class Amphibia; order Anura; family Aromobatidae; genus Allobates; species Allobates femoralis. The sequence continues at coordinate 503,103,101 of JARQOC010000002.1, forward strand.
ATGCTTTGGTCAGGAGTGGCCAGTGGTTGCGTATAAGTTTGTGTACCCGTAGAATGGCGGGGTGATAGTTATGGACAAAGGGGAGTCTAGGAGTGTTCCGGTTTGTTCTGATGGTGGTTTGTTCTGTATCTGTTAGGGCTAGTGTCATCTCGCTATCCAGTAAGGGGGTAGGGTAATTACGTTCTTTGAACTTATCAGGCATCTCTTTCAGCCGATTGGCTCTCTTGGTCTCATCAGTCACTATCCTGGTCACCCTCTTAAACTGTGACCGGGGGAGACTGTTTTTAGTGTATTTAGGGTGACAGCTGTCGAATCTCAGGAGACTGTTGCAGTCCGTGGGTTTGCAAAAAAGGTCGGTTGTCAATTTGCCCTGGGAATCTTTCAAAACTTTAGTGTCAAGAAAAGACACCTCGTCATGGTGATGTGTCATTGTGAATGTCAGACCGGGTCTGGTTACGTTGAGCCTGTTATGAAACTCATGTAGGCCGAGTTCGGTACCTCGCCAAATACAGAAAATATCATCGATATAGCGGAGCCGCAGGATCGCGTTTTGGATAAAGTTGTTATCAGTGTATATGAATTCTCGTTCGAAGCGGTCCATGTACAGATTTGCGTAGGCTGGCGCAACATTGGAACCCATGGCGGTCCCACATGTCTGTAAAAAGAATTTGTCCTCAAATCGGAAAAAATTCTCGGAGCCATTGATAGCAAGACTAAGACATACCTTACCAACATCCACCCGATAACCTCGGTATTATACACGTTACCTAAGATCCATAAGGATCTCCATAACCCACCGGGTAGACCAATAGTCGCTTCCACTGACTCTATACTGAATCCACTATCCATATTCCTAGAGAAATTCTCACACCATACACACACCAAACTCGATCCTTCATCTTGGACACTGGTGCTTTCCTTGAGAAAATACGGACCTTACATAACATCCCGATTGACAGCATTCTTTGTACATTTGACGTTAATAGTCTTTACACGTCCATTAAACATGATGACGGAATGAGGGCCGTACAACTAATTTTACAAGAAGCTGAAACTGACGTCAGGACCCAGGACCTGTGTATCGACCTACTTGACTTAGTACTCAGGGAGATTTTTTTCCGATTTGAGGACGAATTCTTTTTACAGACATGTGGGACCGCCATGGGTTCCAATGTTGCGCCAGCCTACGCAAATCTGTACATGGACCGCTTCGGACAAATCGACGATAAGAACCGAAAAAAAACTGGTTACCACTACCAGCACACTTCCATGAGGCCAAACATAACGTCTCCCAACTACGTTTTCAGGTGTTGGAACAAGTTCACAGACCAAAACGAGGGGGTAATCATGTACAACTATTACGCCAAAGGGAAACGTATTGGATTTATACTCTTGACACACTGACACCTAAAGGTCTCAACCGCGAGATAGATTGGCTAATATGAATGTGGTTTTTCTCCTTTCTCCTAGACAAATACGTAGTAGCCTCCCTGTAGTCACCTCCACAGTGTTCCTCTTCCCGAGCGGTAAGACCACAATTTGCATAACCTAGCTTGCAGTTTCTCCCCCCCCCCCCCCTTTTTTTGTTCTTTTTCCTTTTTATTCCTCCCTTTATTATTTGGACTCCACCCTGATCAATGTTACTTGATGGTTCCCCATTTATTGTTTTCATTTTCAGGTCTCCATTGTAACGTTTTACATGCTGTTTTACATGTTTAATGTATGTGGTTGCCGTATGTTCTACAATCATCATAACCGTAAGCAGATGGTGTCTGATTACAACATCTTCAATGTATGTAATTATTATATGGCTTGGTATGTTCCAGTACAATAGACCTACACATCCACAATGTCGTCATACCCACTAACAATCGGGTTTTACAGCTCTTCACCTATTACACCCCACAAGATTAGGGGCTCTTCATTCAATTTATTCCCCCCTTTTTTCTTCCCCCCCCCCTCCTCTACAGCATTATAACTACTATCTTAGTCCTTTCAGCCTCCGGGTCCCTAAGCAGTATGTAGCAGTCACAGCTTTCCTATAACAGCTCCCCTAAACTCCATGGGTTAACAAATTAACCCAGGTAACGATACGTCACTTCCGGTGACGCCCCCTGACATCCCCATTTGGATTTCCACAACAATGCTCCAAGGCGCGGAACGTCACTTCCGGTGACGTCACCCGCTCCTAGTGCGCATGCGCCGGCGTCCGGCGGCATTTCCGGCCTGGCCACCGGTCTGTTAGGATATAAGGGAGCGCGCTCCCTTCAGCTCTTGCCAGCCACTAGCTTGGGCACAGTTGTGTCAGCTGCCTACACTGCGCCACCAATATAAGTGAGACCGGACTCCTACATCACACTAAGCTAAGTATCTCATCCTTCCCCTATTTCACTGATGTTATGCTTTGTGTCTCTTCCCTTGTGTATTCAGAGAGCTCTGCTCTAATATACCTCCATACAGGTGACCAGCTACTACCGCAGGCTGAGATACAAAATACAACTTTCCCTGGGTAACTATGTATATACTAATATACCTCACCTGTGACACATTTGAGTTGGCCTTAGACAGACACAGCAGTTGTGCACACTTTATTCCAGTGCAGGATACCATAATATATCCTCCCCTATCACCCTGATTACCATTTAACCACTTAGCTCTCATGCTTTATACTTATGGTATATATAACTAGGGGTCTGATACCTCCAGGGCTCTTGCCCACTAACACACCACAATAGCTATCCTCACTGTTACACCATTTACCTATACTGCTGCCCTGATTTAAGTGCACTCAATTTTACAGGAAACTTTCAAACAAGGTTACCCTCTATGCTTATAGCATGAACAACCATATCTCAAGCCTCAACAACTAAGGGTATGTCTAGCCACTTTTACATATCTATACCACCACTATTGCAATACCTCAATGAAACCCCTTAGTACAGTTGATCCTTTCTTTCTCCTTTGATCTTGTAAAACTCGCTGACCCAACAGTCTTGTGCCATCACCAGTATACCATTTGAAACTATGAGATTTTTCCACTTGTATATATGTAGATACGTATACTGTAATCTTGTAAATACAGCAACCTCTTGGTTACTCACTGTAAATATTCTCAATGTTTTTCAGCGACTCTGTGAACAAGGCCAGTTACCTGGCCGAAACGTTAGCCTGTCACTTCACCTTGAAATTGTAAATAAACTGTTCACTTGATGCAAACACTTCTATCGTACGTGTGCATTGATGCTCGATAGCCAATGTTTAGGCACACAGGGGCTCACTAAACACAACATGGTTACAGCTAACAATTTGAGCTGATTTTTATTCAAATTGTTAGCGGACACCTGTCGCGTATGGATAGCCCCTGTGTGCCTAAACATTGGAGCTCCCCCACAAGTGACCCCATTTTGGAAACTAGACCCCCCAGGGAACATATCTAGATGGGTAGTGAGCATATTGAACCCCCAGGTGCTTTACAAATTGATCTGTGAAACTGAAATAGTACTTTTTTTTTTCACAAAAATATTCTTTTAGCCTAAATTGTTTCGTTTTCACATGGCAACAGCATAAAATTCATCCTAAAGTTTGTTGGGCAATTTCTCCTGAGTACACCGATACCTCATATGTGGTCATAAACCACTGTTTGGGCACACAGCAGGGGTCAGAAGGGAAGGAGCGCAATTTTACTTTTTGAATGTAAAATTAGCTCCAAAATTCAAATTGCGCTCCTTCACTTCTGAGCCCTGCCGTGCGCCCAAACAGTGGTTTTTGACCACATATGAGGCATCGATGTACTCGGGAGAATTTGTACAACACATTTTAAGATCCATTTTATCTTGTTGCCCATGTGAAAATGAAAGAATTGAGGCTAAAAGAACATTTTTGATTAAAAAATTAAAATATCCATTTTTTGTTTCCACTTTGCTTTAGTTCCTGTGAAGCACCTGAAGGGTCAATAATCTTCTTGAATGTAGTTTTGAGTAGCTTGAGGGGTGCAGTTTTTGGAATGGTGTCACTTTTGGGTGATTTCTGTCATGTACACCCCTCAAAAGGACTTCAAATGTGATGTGGTCACTAAAAAAAATGGTTTTGTAAATTTTGGTTGAAAAATGAATAATTGCTGATGAACTTTGAACCCTTATAACGTCCTAACAAAAAAATATTTTTTTCCAAAATTGTGCTGATGTGAAGTAGACATGTGGGAAATATTATTTAATAACTTTTCTCTGTCACATAACTCTCTTGTTTATCAGAAAAAAAAAATAAAAAATGTGAAAATTGTGAAATTTTCAAAATTTTTGCCATATTTTTAATTTTTTCACAAACAAACGCAAAAATTATCGACTTAAATTTAATACTAGCATGAAGCCCAATATGTCACGAAAAAACAATCTCAGAATCGCTAGGATCAGTTGAAGCGTTCCGAGTTATAACCTCATAAAGGGACACTGGTCAGAATTGCAAAAAAGGCCAAGGTTTTTAGGGTCAAAATAGGCTGGGTCCTGAAGGGGTTAAAGCCGGATTTGGATACAAAAAGATTTCCCAAGTTTTAAACATCTCAAGGAGCACTGTGCAAGTGATCATATTGAAATAGGAGTATCAGACCACTGCAAATCTACCAAGACCCAGCCATCACTTTAAACTTTCATCTCAAACAAGGAGAAGACTTATCAGAGATGCAGCCAAAAGGCCCATGATCACTCTGGATGAACTGCAGAGATCTACAGCTGAGGTGGGAGAGTCTGTCCATAGGACAACAATCAGTCGTACACTGCACAAATCTGGCCTTTATGGAAGAGTGGCAAGAAGAAACCCATTTCTGGGGGGCGTGGCCTGGGGCTTGAAGGAGATGGCCGCTTAAAGCAGGAACTCTGAGGACTCCAGGCATTAAAAGCGGCACCACAGCGTTCATAGCCGCAATACAGGCAACTACTACCCACCCTTTCACTGTTGGAAAGCTCGGGCACCTGATGGAAAGAGTGAAGGGAGCGAAGCGCTTCTCTCCCCACAGTGTCTCAGACTTCCTCACCCCGACCCGCTCCTCAGACTCTTCAGTTCCCAAGATGGCGCCGCCCCTCTCATCACCGAGCTCCAATCGCGCTTTCCGCCGGGGATCCACAGCGTCACTTGCCTCGATGAACTCGGGGCCTGCGCCATCTCAGGAGGCTCCTGTAACACAGGGAACGATGAGAGCTCCTGGCAAAATTAAGGGCCTCTCTTCAAGAGGACATGAGAGGTTTGGTGGCCAGGCTGAGGGGGGAGGTGACAGAGCTGGGTTCCCGCACTGACCATTTAGAAAAAAAAAATAATAGAGGAGCTAGTAAAGTCACTCAATGATTTAATAGAGGCTCATGAAGTCCTCCAGCAGAAAATGGAGAGGGCTACTCTTAAGACCCTGGATTTAGAGGACAGATCACGGCGTAACAACGTGAAGCTCAGAGGGGTTCCTGAATACGTCCCCTCCCTGGAACTCCAGGGTCTGTTGCAAAGCTTTATTGCTGCAGTATTGCCAGATTTGCAGCCCAGGGACATAATCGACAGGATCCATAGGATCCCTAAGCCATCTTCCCTGGATACTGCTCTCCCAAGGAAAGTTCTTGCAAGGGTGCATTTTTATGAAGTGAAGGGGGACTTTTTAAAGTACCTTCACACACAGCAATATTGCTAGGCAATTTCACTGACAATTTGCTGGTTGCAGTGAAATCATGGACACATGGTTCTATTTTGTTGCTGTGTACCAATGGAACAAGGTGTCCATGATTTCACTGCAACCAGCAAATTGCCAGTGAAATTGCCTAGCAATATTGCTGTGTGTGAAGGTACCTTAAGAGCTCTCAGAAGCAACCCTGTGCTCCTGGAAAAATTTCAACAGATTGCTGTATAGCAACACCTTTCTCCAGGTACACTGGCATTGAGGAGAGCCTTCCAGCACATCATGAGGATCCTTAGAGAGAAAAAGGTGGAATATAAATAGGGATACCCTATGAAACGGATTACACTGGGGAACACAATTTTTTAGTTTCTCTCTATCACATCAAGTTTTTGAACTATAGGATTTTTGTCTTCTCAAAAATATGTAAACTACTGTACCTATAAAGGGTTTTTTTTTTTTTTTTTTTTAATAGTACAAATATAAACAAAAAATGAAATATATAAGAAATAGGCATGACAAATGTTTTTTAACACTACCATGTTTTTTACAAAGGATATATGAGTCGAATTGTAATCAGATAACAAGTCTTATTACAGATATCAGTGCAATTGTGCTTCTCTGGCAGGTAAGTTGTGGAGGAAAAAGTTGACGTGCTAGAAAAAAACTGACTACATTTTTGGAATCAGCATGCCAATTTTAGTATAAATCAGCTCAAAAACCTAACTCAACAGAAATTTTTTTTCAAATTGTTCCCCAGTGTTATCAAGAAAGACAGTTCGTCGCATATCTGCCTCTCCCCAAAAACAAGCGGAAAAATATTTGATCCAGTGGGGTCTCACCCCTTCCGTTTCTTCCAAGTCTTCTACTCCCTCACCGAGGAATAGCCCGTCTCCACGGAGCCCAGCAGCTGGACGGATGGACTTAGAGTGAGCAGCAGCGTGAGCATAGTAGACTAAATGCTTTTGTTATTTGCCTGGGGTCGCTCTTTTTCCTGGATGACACTTGTTTTTTGTTTCTTTTTTCTCTTTTTGTTATCCCAGCTCTCTTACTCTCATCTTACTCCCAGTTTCCTTTTTTCTCTCTTCCTCACTTTCTCTCCCTATTCCTCTATCTCCTTCTGTCCCCCTCTTTTTCTCCAGCTTCTTTTAATTAAATTTTCTACTGGGATAGACTGCCCCCAAGAGTGCATTTTTGGCACTCCAACTCTGGTTTAAAATTTTTTCACTCCTGCAGGCAGTAAGCCTGTTTAACCCTTACTGGTAAGGGTTACTGTTAATGTGACGGTTATTTTTCTCTGATTTTCATTTATTCCTTTCCCCTCCCCATTCTCCCTCTTTCCCCCTTCCCCTATATACCATTAGGTACCTTCCACACATATTTGTCTTAGGGCCACGTCACACACAGATATTTGTGCAGATATTGTTCGCAGATCTCTGGTTGTAGTGAAATCATGGACACATAGTTCCATTTGTACACAGCCACAAAATGGAGCAATGTGTCCATGATATCACTGCAACCAGAGATCTGCGAACAATATCTGCACAAATATCTGTGTGTGTGACGTGGCCCATAGACATAGACATAACTTAGGTAATAATTCTAATCTATTTTTCTAAAGCAGAAATTGTATTTGTAACTAGTTGACTACCATGAGCATTAACCACACCTCAATTAACATTAACAGGCTTAATTCGCCCGGAAAACGGTCCCTTGTTTGGCAACAGTTGAAAAAAATTGCACAGTGAAGTTATTTTCTTGCAGGAAACCTACTTCTACAACAGGATAATGTTAGAATGTCATCTGCCTTATGTATATCCTACACAATTTTATGCTAATGCAGAATGTAAAAGAGCCGGAGTGGCGATATTCATTCATAAATCTATATCATTCAGGTTGCTTGATGTCTCACAGGAGCCCCATGGGAGATATCTGGTAGTCAACGGGTATCTCAATGACAAGTTGTGCTCCTTGGCCTCCATATATGGTCCTAACACTGGTCAGCTTAAATTTTTCAGAGATTTGCTCACGAAGCTTGAATCTTTAACTAAAGGGTGCACAATACTGGCCGGAGACTTTAATATCCCAATTGAGAGGCGTCTAGATTGCTCTGCCCCTTCTCAATTTAGGGGTGAACTTAGCACCTTGTTGGCAGCTCACCACCTTGCATGATGTATGGTAGTATATGCATGGAGATGAGAGAGATTACACCTACATGTCCCCGAGGTTCCATACATACAGTAGAATAGACTACTTCCTAGTACATGACCCTCTTTCCCGCTGCATGGCAGCAATAATTGGAAACATCACCTGGTCAGATCACGCCCCAGTCTCTCTTCAAATCGCTGACCCCTCTAATATTCACCCAGTGACCCTATGGAGATTAAACGACTATCTCCTCACATCTCCCAGTAATGTGATCCACATCTCAGACCAAATCCAAGAAAACTTCTCTCACAATGACACTGGGGAAACTGAGCCAGAAACACTTTGGATGGTCCACAAGGCAGTGCTACAGAGATGGGGGGAACTTTAATTAAATTAGCCTCAAGGGAAAAAAAAAAAGAGAGGGGAACATTTGTGTGCTGGTCTCAAAAATTCCAGCCCTGGAATGCTCTCATAAAACCTCCCAGGCCCCAACTGAGCTGAAAGAACTCTCAAATGCTTGTCATGAACTGAGAGGCCTCTTTCTCATTAAAATTGAACATAAAACTTGAAGCGAACCAAAGCCATCTTTTATGGAATGGGTGACAAAGCCGGGGCCCTTTTAGCAAAACGTATGAAAAAATGACAAACAATTTAAAATAACCCTTCTATTCTCTAAAACAGGTGATAAAATTCGGAATCCTATCCTTATAGCGGAGGAATTCAAACAATTCTATAGCTCCCTCTATAATTTAAAAAATGACTCGTTCACACCGCAACCCACCTCTTCTTCAATACAGAAATGTCTAGCCAAGGTCCACCTACCTAAATTAACTTCAGCACAAATTAGTTTTCTTAATGCCCCATTTATGGATTCCAAAATACTAGACATCACACGGAAAACTAAAAAACATTCAACCCCAGGTCCGGATGGATTCTCATTTCTAGATTACTCTACCATTGTGTCACAACTATCTCCTTACCTACTAAAGCTGTATAACTCATGGCGACTTAAAGGCATAATCCGAAAAGAGGGACTCAAGGCGGTTATATCCACGATTCCGAAACCGGGTAAGCCCATAACATCTCCTGCTAATTTTCGGCCGTTAGACCTCTTGAACTGCGACGTAAAATTTTTTGCCAAAATACTAGCCACGAGACTCATGCATGTACTACCGTCCCTGATTAGATTAGCTCAGGTGGGTTTCATTCCAGGCCGACAAGCGTCAGACAGCACTAGGAGAATTGTGGACCTCCTAGAGCTGTTGGAGAGAAGCCCTACCCCCAGTGCACTCCTGTCCCTGGATGCCAAAAAAGCTTTTGATAGGGTGCACTGGGAGTACTTGGACGCAGTTCTACAAAAATTTGGACTTGAAGGGGATATCAGAAACTCAATAATGGCTCTTTACTTTTCACCTAATGCAATAGTCCGTGCCTCTGGGTTAATTTCTTCAAATTATGAGGTCATCAATGGGACAACACAAGGCTGCCCGCTACCTCCCCCTCATTTTTGCCCTTGTAATGGAGCCCTTGGCGGCAAGGATAAGAACTGAACCTACTGTGAAAGGACTAAAAGTTGGGGAGTTGGAACACAAAATTGGTCTCTATGCAGACGATGTCATCTTCATCTGTACTGACATCTCTGAGACGATTCCAAGAATCATGGAGATTCTCTTGGAATTTTCCGAGGCATCTTACTATAAACTGAACCCCTCTAAGTCTCAGTTACTCACCATTAATGTCCAAACTGCCCAAAAAATTGAACTTCAAAACAAATTCCCATTTGTGTGGTCCCCAGCTGGAATTCCTTATTTGGGGATTCATATCACCCACACAACTAAAATAGTCCAATCTAATTGTGACACTCTTATTAAAAATATTAAAACGGGACTGGACTCCCACACCTCTTTGTACCTTTCATGGGTTAGCCAGAATATAACTCATAAAAATGACTTATTTGCCTAAAATTCTTTATATCCTTCGCTGCCTACCTATCCCCTTTCCTAAGAAAACACTTAATTTACTACAAGCGATTTTGGGTCGGTTTATTTGGGGAAATAAAACTTATCGTATAAGCTCTAAAATTCTTACCCTCCCTTCTGGCTTAGGGGGTATGGGCATCCCGGACATAACCTCCTACTATAATGCAGTCCATTTGTCTGCAGCCAAGGTCTGGTGGGTGAATGCTCCAGATCCTTTATGGATGCAAATTGAGTTAGCCCTTGCTCTGAATTGCTCCACTAGGCTCTTGCTGGAGATGGGTCTTCGTTATTCTCAATTCCCGGTATATCTAAAATCTATGATTGCTCTGCTCAGGATATGGTCTCGCTTAAGCAGGGACTTCCTCCCTTTCATGTACAGTTATATTATATTGACAGCGGTGGAACGCTCAGTGGAATCGCTCTCTCTCTTAACATGGAAAACCAGGGTTATTTTATCTCTCAGCCACGTGATGGATGAAAAAGAGAATTTTGTTTACGTACCGTAAATTCTTTTTTCTTTAATCATCAATGGGAGACCCAGACAATGGGGTTTAGGGCTCTGCCCTCCGGAGGTCACACTAGGTACTACAAGTTTGTAGACACCGCCTCCTCCGCTTATAAACCCCCACCGTAGGAGACATCCTCAGTTTAGTCCATAAGCTGCGAGGAGAAAATAAACCACACCCGAAACATCGGGAAGAATGCCGTGCACAGACGGTGTAACAACCCGGAAAACACTGTCTCAACAGAGAACACATCAAATGCAAAACATGCAACGGAACAACTGGGTGGGTGCTGGGTCTCCCATTGATGATTAAAGAAAAAAGAATTTACGGTACGTAAACAAAATTCTCTTTTTTCTGGTCATCATAATGGGAGACCCAGACAATGGGGATGTCCTAAAGCAATACCCCAGGGCGAGAAGAGTTCCTCAACAAGACGGATAACACATGGTTCCCTTTAAAGGTGGGCAACCGCCGCCTGGAGAACCCGCCTGCCCAAACTCGCATCCGCAGAGGCATGGGCATGCACCATATAGTGCTTAGAGAAAGTGTGCAGGCTGGACCAAGTGGCCGCCTGACACACCTGTAGAGCAGACGCTCTATGTCGCAAGGCCCAGGAGGCACCTACAGCTCTAGTAGAGTGTGCCTTCAAACCCACCGGGAGAGGCAAACCAGAAGACCGGTAAGCCTCCTGAATGGGAGCCTTAATCCATCTGGCCAAGGTCGACTTCGAAGCCGCGGACCCCTTACAGCGACCCATCGTGAGGACAAATAAGGAATCCGAACTCCTAAAGGAGGCGGTCCTGGACACATAAATGCGTACAGCCCTCACGAGATCCAGAGTATGGAGGTCGCGCTCAACCTGATGAACGGGAGCGGGGCAAAATGATGGGAGAACAATCTCCTGGTTTAGGTGAAACGTTGAAACCACCTTCGGCAAGAATTCTGGCCGTGGGCGCAACACCACCTTGTCTTGGTGAACCACCAGAAAGGGTGACTTACACGAAAGTGCAGCCAATTCTGAGACCCTTCTCAGAGACGTAATTGCCACCAGAAAGACCACTTTCTGGGACAGACGAGAGAGAGAGATGTCTCTCAGTGGCTCAAACGGCGGTTTCTGCAGAGCCGCCAGGACCATGTTGAGGTCCCAAGGGTCCAGAGGTCGCCTGTAAGGCGGAACCACCCGAGATACCCCCTGCAGAAATTGACGAACCTTCGGGAGGAGCGCCAAGCGCCTGTCAAACAGCACTGAAAGTGCTGATACTTGACCTTTCAGAGAGCCAAGGGATAATCCCAACTCCAACCCCGACTGTAGGAAGGCCAACAATGTCGGGATGGACAATGGCCACGGTGAGCGTCCACCAGAGGCACACCAGGAGAAAAAGATTTTCCACGTTCTGTGGTATATCTTCCTGGAAACAGGTTTCCTAGCCCTATTCATAGTGGCAACCACTGTAGGAGAGAAGCCTCTGGATGTCAGCAGCCAGGCCTCAAGAGCCATGCAGTCAATCTGAGGGCCCTGGAATTGAGGTGGAAGAATGGGCCTTGCGCGAGTAGATCTGCGCGTTCTGGAAGAGCCCACCGGTGTCCGCCTGACAGTTGCCACAGGTCCGGGTACCAGGACCTCCTGGGCCAATCTGGAGCCACTAGAATGGCTACTCTGCATTCCATCCTGATTTTCCACAGGACCCTGGGAATCAGAGCCAGAGGCGGGAACACATATGGCAGCTGGAAGCTGGACCAACTCAGGATCAGGGCATCCGCCCCCAGAGACTGAGGATCCCACGATCTTGCCATGTATTGGGGCACCTGATGATTCAGCCGTGAGGCCATCAGATCCACGTCCGGAGTGCCCCATCTGCCGCAGATGTCCCGGAAGACGTCTGGATGTAGAGACCACTCTCCGGCGTCCATCCCCTGTCGGCTCAGGTAGTCGGCCTCCCAGTTCTCGACCCCTGGGATGTGAACTGCGGAGATCAGTCAGCCGTTTTCCTCCACCCAAGCTAGAATGCGGTGGACTTCGGCGAGGGCCTGAGCACTTCTGGTCCCTCCCTGATGATTTATGTAGGCGACGGCCGTCGCATTGTCGGACTGCACCCGAATGGGGTGTCCTGACAGGAATTTCTGAAACGCCAGGAGCGCCAGATAGACCGCCTTGATCTCCAGCACGTTGATCTGCAATGCCGACTCCGACTGAGTCCAGAGTCCTTGAGCCCTGTGGTGCAAGAACACCGCACCCCAGCCCTTCAGACTGGCGTCTGTGGTCACCACTAACCATGACGGTTTTAGGAAGGACCGGCCTCGTGACAGGTGACGTGGCTGGAGCCACCACTGTAGGGAGTCCCTGGTCGGTTGTGACAGCGTCACGAGCCGATTCAGCGAGATCGTCCTCTTGTCCCATCTGCGAAGAATCTCCAGCTGGAGAGGACGGAGGCGAAACTGTGCGAACGGCACCGCCTCTATCGCCGCTACCATGCGTCCCACCAGTCTCATCAATACCCGTAGAGATGATTGTGGTGACAGGAGGACATTCTGCACTCCTGAGTGGATCGCTAGCTGTTTGGCTTGAGGTAGGGACACCAGGGCTGAGTCCGTGTGGAAGTCCATGCCCAGATACGTCAATGACTGGGTCGGAACCAGGGTCGACTTTTGAATGTTGAGAAGCCACCCGAACTGTTCCAGAGACTTCATGGTCACCTCCAGGCTCACCCGACAAAGGTCTTCCGATGGCGCCCTGACCAGCAGGTCGTCCAAATAGGGTATGACGGCGTGTCCTTGCACATGCAGGAGAGCCATCATGGAGGCCATCACCTTTGTGAACACCCGCGGTGCCGAGGCTAGCCCGAATGGCAGTGCCACAAATTGGAAGTGCTCTTCCCCCACTGCGAATCTCAACCAGCGCTGATGAGCTGGTGCAATGGGCACGTGAAGGTAAGCGTCCCTGATATCGATGGACGCTAGGAAGTCTCCCTGCGACACAGCCGCGATCACGGAGCGCAGGGATTCCATGCGGAACTTCCGAACCAACACGTGACGGTTGAACAACTTGAGGTCCAAAACCGGGCGAAAAGAGCCGTCCTTCTTTGGGACAATAAAGAGGTTGGAGTAAAAACCCCTGAACCTCTCTTCCGTGGGCACTGGGACCACCACTCCGTCTCTGCGGAGTCCCTCCAACACCAGGTGAAAAGCCTGAGCCTTTTCTGGAGATGGAACCGACCGATGGAATCGGGGTATCGGTTTTGACGTCAGCTCTATCCTGTAACCTCGTGAGACTACGTCTCGAACCCACTGGTCTTGAACGTGAAGGAGCCACCTGTCCTGAAATCGAGACAGGCGTCCCCCCACCTGTGGGGAGGCAGGACGAGAGAGCGAGTCATGTCGAGGCGGGCTTGGGGGTGGCAGCCGCTGCCCCCGCCGGCTTCTTCTGACGACTCTTGGAACGCCACTGAGTAGCAGGCTTGCCCCCTCGGTCCGAGCGAGCGGACGTCGTTGATGACTGTGAGCTGGAGCGAAAGGACCACTGCTTAGGGTTCCTTTTCACGGTGTACCGTGGCTTAGGCTTATTCTGCGGGATCTTAGACTCAGCAGAATCCTTTATCAATTTGTCCAGCTCGGTGCCAAAAAGCCTGTCACCAGCGAATGGAAGATTCTGCAAAATCTTCTTAGATGTGGTATCTGAGTCCCAAAGACGCAGCCACAACAGCCTGCGGATCGCAATTGCATTGGCCGAGGCCACAGCAGAGCGAGTGGCAGTTTCCAAAGTTGCCGTCCTGGCGTAATCCGCATAAGCCCTTGCTCTGTCGGTAAGCGCCAGGACCTCTGGACTGGACCTAGCTAGTTCAGTGATACCATCCAAGCAGGTGGTAATCGCTTGTAGGGTCCAGACCGCGGCAAAATTAGGGGCAAAGGAAGACCCCACAGCCTCATAGGAAGACTTGGCGAGTTGCTCGACCTGTCTATCAGTAGCATCCTTCAATGAGGAGCTATCAGAGGCAGAAAACAAGGAGCGTGCAGCAATCCTGGTCATGGAAGCGTCCACCTTTGGAGACTGCGACCATTCCTGAAGCACCTCCTGGGGAAAGGGAAAGCGATTGTCCTTGGGTTTACGGACATAACGCCGCCCAGGATGTAACCTGGGTGCTCTAATCACCCTTCCAAAATTAGTGTGGTCCAAGAAGGATCCACTTGGTCTAGCCTCCGGCCGCAGCCATTGATAGACCTCCTTGGGGTGTACAGTCACCTCCTCAGGAGGAGTGACAAGACGTAATGTCTCATTGATGGAGGACACCAGATCCTCCACCCCATCTGGAGGTTCAGACACAGACCCGAGAGTAGAACCCCCATCATCTTCCTCACCATCAGAGGAATGCTCCTCCTCAGAGAGAGCCTGGAGCTCGGGAGAAGCCTCACGAGCTCGCTTAGAGGGTCTCACAGTAGAAGTAAGAGACACCCGGGGGTAACTGGGAGGAGTAGCTGGGTTTTCCAGTCTCCTATGAAGTGCCTCCAGGGATTGCGACATGGAGGACATCTGGGACAGCAGGGATTCATTGATCCTATTCTGCGTTTCCCATGGCCCTGGGATCACCTGAACCTCAGGGTATAATCCCGGATTTGCAGACTCAGTAGTGGCAGTCCGGGTCTCTGGGCGTCCACAGTTATTGCAGGACCCCTCCACCAGTGTCCCGTTGCATGTAGCACAGGTAATGGTGACCACCGCCGCCTTAGCAGCATGCTTCCCAACTGAAGACATCGCCACAGTGGGGAGAATATAAGCCAATTTGCCGTTCACAAAACAAACCGGGAAACCCGGTGGCTTACCGACCGCAGTAAAGCGGTAGGAGGAAGCGGTGTGTGTGTGTGACCTCCGCGAGTTCCGGTCTCCCCTGAAGTGCCGACACGTGTTGCCGATAGATCCCAGCCGGGAAGTGAGGGAGAAGATGGCCGCCGAGAGCAAAGTCGTGGGCGGCGCCGAGAACACGCGGGAAGCACACACACACGCCCATCGGTGACGTCACCGCAAGGGCTGCTTCCCATCCTCCAGGCAGCCTCATTAATGGAGGTGACTAGAGCCCGCAGCGCGGGAAAGTGTGAATACAACATACACACACAGACTGTCAGTATATACAAACACCTGCAGTCCACAGCCGCAGCCCCTGTGATACACAGGGCGGTCAGCCAGGGTGACCCCAGCACAGGGCACACCGACAGAACCGCGGACCCGAGGGTACGCGCGGTCTGAGTGTCAGGACACATAAAGTGTCCGACACTACCCCCAGGCACACAGGAGACGCACGGGCCTCAGTGCCTGTCCGGTCTGTAAGCACCATTTAGGGAGGCCTCGGACGGGGGTGCAGCACCAGTCTGGAGTGTAAGCACCATTTAGGGAGGCCTCAGACTGGGCTGGCTCCAGTCCGGTCTGTAAGCACCATTTAGGGAGGCCTCGGACGGAGCGGAGCTGTGCAAGGCTCCTATCTCCCACTCTCCAGAGCCCCCCAGAGAGGGATGGAAAGGAGCGTGACAGCGTACCGGGAGAACACGAAGTGTCCAGGCTCTAGGCCCTCCGGTACCTCCACCAGCGTGTGCCACTAAGGGTGAGCGGGGAGGCTGTCACAGGTCCCGATAGGACCATTTTACCTTGTCTTCAGACGCCATCACGTAAGTTGTGAGAATGCAGTGAAGTGCAAGCAAAGCGTGATCCTCCGAGCACACTAAGTTTAAAACTGAGGATGTCTCCTACGGTGGGGGTTTATAAGCGGAGGAGGCGGTGTCTACAAACTTGTAGTACCTAGTGTGACCTCCGGAGGGCAGAGCCCTAAACCCCATTGTCTGGGTCTCCCATTATGATGACCAGAAAAATGGATTTATGCAGTTTGTAGAGATAGCTAAGACCTTTTCCTCGCACTACCTTTTTCCACTACTTACAGCTAAGGCACTTTCTTAACTCCACAAGACTCGGTTTGACTCCATTGCTCTAGATGACTCTGTCCAAAGATACTTTAAGCCGCAAACTCTTGGTGATCATGGGGTGGACATACTTTACAAGGCCCGCCTACATCACAGAGGCGATCATAAACTGCCTCATATGATTAGATGGGAAGAACGGCTTTCCTTCACAGTGTCGGTGGAGCAATGGCAACAAGCCTCTGCCCATGCATCCGCTTTTTCGGCATGTATCAATCATGTGGAACAAGTGAAAAAGCTCCACATGGGATGGTACCTCTTCCTCTATAAACTTGCACACTTCAAAGTCCAGGGAACTTCTCCTTCGCCTTTGTGTTGGAAGTTGTGCAAACAAACTGGAACTGCCCAGCATGTGTGGTGGAGCTGTCCCCGCATTCAAACGTTTTGGGCTGTTGTCGAGGCCTTGCTCACAGAACTCACAGGAATCACTTTTACTTTAGCCCCCACTCTAGCTCTCCTGGGTTTGGGGCCGACAGAGTGGCCGTCTCCAGTCCGTCCCATTGTGACGAACGTTTTAATTGCAGCCAGACAATGCGTTTCCAAACACTGGAAAACATCTGACATACCAACCCGAGATGAACTCTTATCCCGACTAAATTTACATCTGCAATATGAGTTGATATTAGCTCATGACATCAAAAGAAGGACCAAGGTACTCAATTGGTGGGACCCCTGGATCTCATCCGTATATAATACAACCCCTTGTCCAGAATAAGCTTCTTATCTCCAAGTTGGTATAAACTGAATTTGAACTAAGCTCGAAGGTACAATAACCCCCTTTTATTCCCCACTTTTTCCCCTCTCTATACCCTTCCCATCCTCCCTTCCCCCTGTATATATCAGTTCTGCTGTTAGTTTCTCTGATAATTTCGGTTCCAAGTACCCATATCATTGTACATTGTACATTCAAATAAAATTCTATTTGTATAACAGTACTATGGGTATTTAATTGTTAATAATTAACTACCGTATATACTCGTGTATAAGCCGACCCGTGTATAAGCCGACCCCCCTACTTTTGCCCCCAAAACCTGGGAAAACCTATTGACTCGTGTATAAGCCGAGGGTGGACTCCAGCACAGGTATACAGCCCCCAGCAGTGTGGTATACAGGCCCCCCAATGGTAGTATACAGCAGCCTCCCCAGTGGTAGTATACAGCAGCAGCCCCAGTGGTATATACAGCAGCAGCTCCAGTAGTTAGTATACAGCATCCCCAGAGGTAGTATACAGCATCCCCAGAGGTATATACAGCCCCAGTGGTAGTATACAGCATCCCCAGAGGTAGTATACAGCAGCCCCAAAGGTATATACAGCAGCCCAGTGGTAGTATACAGCAGCCCCAGTGGTAGTATACAGCAGCCCCAGTGGTAGTATACAGCAGCCCCAGTGGTAGTATACAGCAGCCCCAGTGGTAGTATACAGCAGCCCCAGAGGTAGTATACAGCAGCCTCAGAGGTATATACAGCCCCATTGGTAGTATACAGCAGCCCCAGAGGTATATACAGCCCCAGTGTAGTATACAGCAGCCCCAGAGGTATATACAGCCCCAGTGTAGTATACAGCAGCCCCACAGGTATATACAGCCCCAGTGGTAGTATACAGCAGCCCCACAGGTATATACAGCCCCAGTGGTAGTATACAGCAGCCCCACAGGTATATACAGCCCCAGTGTAGTATACAGCAGCCCCACAGGTATATTCAGCCCCAGTGGTAGTATATACAGCCCCAGTGGTAGTATATACAGCCCCAGTGGTAGTAGATTGCAGCCCCAGCGGTAGTATACAGGGCCCCAGTGGTATATACAGCCCCAGTGGTAGTATATACAGCCCCAGTGGTAGTATATACAGCCCCAGTGGTAGTATATACAGCCCCAGTGGTAGTATATACAGCCCCAGTGGTAGTATATACAGCCCCAGTGGTAGTATATACAGCCCCAGTGGTAGTATATACAGCCCCAGTGGTAGTATATACAGCCCCAGTGGTAGTAGATTGCAGCCCCAGCGGTAGTATACAGGGCCCCAGTAATCCAGGGCCCCCCAGCGTCTCTCCGGTCACCTGAAAAGCAAACTATACTTATCAGTGTCCGCTGTCCGCGCCCGCTCGCCTCTGCCGTGACAGTGCCGTCTGCGATCCTCCTTCTTCATGCGGCGTCTTCCGGTTTCCTGTGCTCGTCGCAGGGAATGACGTCATTCCCTGCGACGAGCACAGGAACCCGGAAGACGCCGCATGAAGATGGAGGATCGCAGACGGCAGACCGGGCAGAGGCGAGCGGGCGCGGACAGCGGACACTGATAAGTATAGTTTGCTTTTCAGGTGACCGGAGAGACGCTGGGGGGGCCCTGGATTACTGGGGATGCGGGGGCTGCTGTATACCGATGTATACATCGGTATGTACCGATGTATACATCGGTATACAGCACTGACTCGCGTATAAGCCGAGGGGGGTACTTTTCAGCCCAATTTTTGGGCTGAAAAACTCGGCTTATACGCGAGTATATACGGTATGTCATGTGTATGCTATATTGTTACTTGTAAAACTAATTTCAATAAAAATCTATTGTTTAAAAAAAAAGAAAGCCATTTCTCAAAGATATCCATAAAGTCTCGTTTGAAGTTTGCCACAAGCCACCTAAGAGACACACCAAACATGTGGAATAAGGTGCTCTGGTCAGATGAAACCAAAAATCAAACTTTTTGACCACAGTGCAAAATGATATGTTTGGCATAAAAGCAACAGCTCCTCACCCTCAAAACACCATCCCCACTGTCAAACATGGTGGTGGCAGCATCATGGTTTGGGCCTGCTTTTCTTCAGCAGGGACAGGGTAGATGTCAGAAGAATGGGAACGGAAGAATGGGCAAGAATTTCAGTCACTTGATGTGCTAAACAGATAGAGACATACCCCAAGTGACTTGAAGCTGTAATCACAGCAAAAGGTGTCACTACAAAGTATTAACTCAAGGGGGCCGAATAATATTGCACGCCCCACATTTCAGTTTTTTATTTGTTAAAAATATTTAAAATATCTAAAAAATTATGTTACACCTCACGATTGTGTCCCACTTGTTGATTCTTCACCAAAAAAATTAGAATTTATATCTTTATGTTTGAAGCCTGAAATGTGGCAAAAGGTTGAAACGTTCAAGGGGGCCAAATACTTTCACAAGGCACTGTATCTCAGTAAAAAAATAGTCTGCATTCACTGAAGACATATTTTACCTGTGACTTGAGAGTAAAGGGTTAGTCAAGGAGGGGAAAGAAGCACATTTCTTTGATATATTGCAATGTTTCTTATTTTCATGTGTACTATTGGTTTATGGGGAAAACAAAATTAAAATGACAAGTACCCTTTAAAAATTATCTTGTTAAGTCTAGAAACAGGAAAGCTTGGAAGAATTATTTAATTCCAAGGTTTTAAAAGATGTCTTTTATTTAGAAATATGTCCTAAGAGACAAAGATGGGAGAAGCATCTGGTATTTTTGAGAAATTTAAATCAATGTGACATCTGAATTGTGAAACATGTTAGGATAGAGTGTAATGCAATGACTTCATACATCAAATACCTGCACAGACCTGGCCATACCCATGAACTTATGGAACCTGAAGAATGCCAGCCTACACGTGCTCATGAAAACCAAAGCAAATTAACAAAACTTGGAGAGCTCTGTGACTAATAACTTAGTCTTCAGATAAACAACTTAAGATTGATAGTATCAACCAGATCCTGAAGATTATTTTCATTAGAAGACACCGGCTTGAATAATGAATGATCAATGAATAATCATGGAAGAAATATTAATATTTTCATATTGAAATCACCGAGTCAAAAAGCTATGCATCCACATTCCTGTGCTGAGTCAATGCTCGTGAATGCCATGTATTCAGACAGCATGCTTCCAAAGAATAATATAGGAAGTGTCAGACTGGAAAGGTTAAAACTCAACCAGTTCTGAAGGTTCTCAGTCAATAGCTGGACAGCCTCAGATTTACAAAGGGATCAACAATGAAACCAAGATACAACAACTTCACCTCTCCGCTCATACTGCTAACTTAATTACGACTAAGTTACGTAGAGCTGTATTTTGTATAACATAAAGATTATAGGTGTGTGTCCCAGGCAAACTTGTCATGACACCTTTTAGATTTCCATAGCCAAATCATAATTTATCATTTTTGAAGAACACAAAGACACAAAAAAGTTGATGTTGTACAGTTGTGCTCAAAAGTTTACATACCCAGTCAGATTTTTTTACTTTCTTGGCCTTTTTCCAGAGAATAAAGGTACCGTTGCATGGCACGACTTGGAATGATGTCCGCAAGGATCTCAGGGGCGCGTGGTCGTTTATGACATCATTTCAATATCTCTGGTGAGATGTCATGTCTAGATATCGTGGACAGCTCACCAACGATGTTGTGAGCAGGTATTGTTCGCCAACCCCCCGACCGATCCCTGCTCATTGCTGCGAATGGGCGAAGTCGTCCACGACATAGTTATCGCGGTGTCACACAGAACGATGCAGCAGTTTGATGGAGTTGAGATCGTCAAGTTTACCAACATGTCAACTCCGACCCAACAAATTTTTTAGTGCAACTTGCCAGAGTCACACGCAACGAGATCGCAAAGACATTGCTGGTACGCCTCCAAACCCGTGACGTATCAGTGATGTTGTTCACGATGTCGTGCCGTGTAACGGGGTCTTTAGAATGAGAACAGAAAAACTTTTTTTTCCCACTCATGATTAGTGGTTGGGTGAAGCCATTTATTGTCATACAGTGTTTTCTCTTTTTAAATTATAATGACAGCCAAAAACATCCAAATGGCCCTGATCAAAAGATCACATACCCTGGTGGTTTTGGCCTGATAATATGCACAGAAGTTGACACTAAATGATCTGAATGACTATGGTTGCTTTCGCATCAGCATTCCTCTGCATTCACTGCAGATCTGGCAGTTTGCCGCATCTGCTGTCTAAGGCCAGCTTCATACCATGTTTTTGGTGTATGAGGTTCTGTCCGGTGTTTTGCAGGAAACACTGGACAGAACATGATAGCCCTGGATTGAGTCCAGGAGAAAAATCCGGATTCTCCCGGATAGATGGAAACCGGATGTCAAATAGCTGCCATTAGGCTCCATCCAGCCCTATAGGAATACTATGGGGCCGAAATGTGATCCGGGGCTGTACGGTTCACATCAGACAGCGCCGGATCTGCAAAACCGTGGGGTGAAGCCGCCCTAACTAAACACATGCAGCAATACTGCGTTCAGCCTAATTCATTCCCTATGGGACTTGCGGACATGTGCGGCACTTGCGGGGAGTCAAAAAAACATTTTTTTTCTGTTGCCGCAAGCTCCAGATCGCAGCAAAACCACATGTACACAAGTCCCATAGGGAATGCATTAGCTCGAACGTAGTCTTGCCGTAAGTGTTCCAGCATCCGGCAAAACTGCCTCTGCCGAGAAACGCTGATGTTAAAGTGGCCTAATAAAGGTAACATCCTCACCTTTCACTTGTTTGCTTGTAATCAGTGTATGTCCATAAAAGTTGAGTGAGTTTCCGGGATCCAGACAGACTCTTGCACCTTTCATCCAGCCACTGACGTTTCTGGATTGTGCGTCATGGGGAAAGCAAAAGAACTGTCAAGGGATCAACAGGAAAACACAGTTGAACTGTATAAAACAGGAAAGGTATACAAAAATATATCCAAGGAATTGATAATGCCAGTCAGAAGTGTTCAAACTGTGATTAACAAATGACTTTACCAGAGCCCCTGATTTTCCAAACCACGATCAGGTATAGACCAACAAAAATTTCAACCACAACTGCCAGAAAAATTGTTCAGGATGCATAGAAAAACCCACAAAAAATATCAGCTGAAATATACAACTCACTGAAAACTAGAGGTGTGGCTGTTTCAAGAAGCACAATAAGGAGGCACTTAAGAAAAATGGGCTGCATGGTCGAGTCGCTGGAAGAAAGCCATTACTCAGCAAAGGCCACAACGTATCTCACCTACAATACGCCAATCAGCACAGCGACAAGCCTCCAAACTTCTGGAACAAGTTAATTTGGAGTGATGAGACCAAAATCAAACTTTTTGCCACAACTATAAATGTTACATATAGTGGTGTCAACAAGGCCTATGATGAAAGGAAAACCATTCCTACTGTAAAGCATGGAGTTGGATCGCTGATGATGTGGGGATGTGTGAGCTACAAAGGCACAGGAAACTTAGTCATAGTTGAAGGAAAGATGAATGCAGCACATTATCAGCAAATACTGGGGGCAAATTTGCACTCATTAGCCCGGAAGCTGCACATGGGACATACTTGAGCATTCCAACATGACAATGATCCAAAACACAAAGCCAAGTCAACCTGTCACTAGCTACAGCAGAACAAAGTGAAGGTTCTGGAGTGGCCATCTAAGTCTCCTGACCTCAATATAATTGAGCCACTCTGGAGAGAACTCAAGCGCACAGTTCATGTAAGAAAGTCCAGGAATTTACAGGAACTGGAGGCCTTTTGCTAAGAAGAATGGGCAGCTTTAGCATCTGAGAAAATAAAGAGCCTCATCCAAAACTAGCACAAAAGACTTCAAGCTGTCATTGATGTTAGAGGGGGCAATACATGGTATTAAGAACTGGGGTATGCAAACTTTTCATCAGGGTCATTTGGATATTTTTGGTTGTCATTATGATTTAAAGTATTTCAAAAGAGTAATAGGTATTTGTGTGAGCGCTGGGGAATCAACCGGCACCAAGGCTATTATGAATAGTTACCTCTCGGCTTTATTTGTACAATAAAAAGGCAGGGTCCTTTAGGCCACAACGCGTTTCTACGCTCTCCAAGCGTCTTCCTCAAGTTTCCACTTGAGGAAGACGCTTGGAGAGCGTAGAAACGCGTTGTGGCCTAAAGGACCCTGCCTTTTTATTGTACAAATAAAGCCGAAAGGTAACTATTCATAATAGCCTTGGTGCCGGTTGATTCCCCAGCGCTCACACAAATACCCATTGCTCTTTTGAAATACATTCGTTCCTCCGCTATGCGGAGTGAGGTATGGAGCAGCTCCGGGCAATAGGACCTTGGATGACGTCCTGAACAGGCCCACGGACCCACCACGTGACGACTCACATGTGAGGTGCTGGGATTAAGGACGCAGCAAAATTCTCATCATCCACAGACGCTTATTAGCCGAGGACACAGGGAGATAAACATCAATGCACTAATTCTTGTTGTGCAGACAGCACAACAAGCACAGGTGAGGTTCCCATTCAAATAACCTGCTCCCGATGACAATTACAGAGTGGCGCAACAATATTACCTTCTTTGTCATTATGATTTAAAGAGAAAACACAGCAGTTTGACAATAAATGGCTTCACCCAACCGCTAATCGTGAGTGGAAAAATAGGTTTGTTTTATCATTCATATTTTCTGTAAAAATGACCAAGAAAGCAAAAAATCTGCCATGTCATGTAATCTTTTAAGCACAACTGTACAAGTAGAATTGGCATCCAACTCTATTCTTAGGCCCCTTTCACATCAGCGTTTTTTGCTGATTGCGGCAGATTTACCGCATCTGCCGCCTAACGGCCACACTTGCGGCAAGCCCATGAATTGTCTATGGGCTTTGCGGCAGTCCGCAAAAAAAAAAAAAAACGCAGCTGACCGCGTTTTTTTTTTCACGGCCGCAACTGCCGGATCGCGGCGACACCGCACTTGCCGCACCAGTTGCAAGCCCCACAGGCAATGCAAGGGGTTTGCTGCAAGTGTGGCCGTTAGGCGGCATAACCGGTTAAAGCTGCTGGATCTGCCGCAATCAGCGAAAAACGCTGATGTGAAAGAGGTCCAAGGCTGAAATCAGATGATCATCATGTAAAATCGTTTAATTCATTTTCATTCAGAACAACAAAAAATATACTTTATTCCATTAGATTATCATTTGTATGCCATTTTCCATGTCAATTTTCGACATTTGTATCGCACATTTTCTTAAAAGGAATAAAAATAAGTCAAAGTTTTGTATCTATTTATGCAGCGCTCTGGAGTCTGAGTTGGAGCCCATTTTGGTGGAGTCTGAGTCGGGTAAAAATGGACCAAATCTAACTCCTAAAATAAATATGGTAATGAATTGGGTGTACCAATTACTGTAGTGGTTCAATGCACAATGTGCTGAATATTATTATTATGAATTATGTTCTATTTAAATATCTTGATTATTGTATCAAAATAATGATTAAAGCTTTATGTTACCATGCACTACAATAAATTTATCACTGTAAAAATGAGCCATGTAGGAGGGAGCCTGAGTCGTGGAGTAGGTGGTTTGGCTTACAGACTCTACAGCCCTGTATTTATGCAAAATTTGAGCTTAATAAAGATTGTGATCTTTAGAAAAAGTAATACTGCATTTTTTAACAAATACATAACACTAGATGGAGGTCCGACGCTATCGCATCGGGAAGGCGTACACATGTGAAGTTATGTGTGCGTGAGTGTATATATATATGGGTATGACGTGAGCCATTGCATCACGTGACCCAGCGCGTGTGTATTTATGTCTGTCTATTAGTGCGTTGTAAGCGCACTGAACTCGTATTGCGAGAGAAATGCGAGTTCAATCTCAGCATGCTGCGACTGAACACGATTTCCTGGCGCAAGTGACCATTCAAAGTATAAGGGTGCGAGAAAAACTCGCACCCATACAGCACACTGTGTGATAGTCACACGCGTGTGCAATAACAATGGCTTCAAACTCTGCGGCTGTCAAAGCCGTGGAGTTTGAATTTGTTGGTTTCCCGGGACGGTATGCAATCATCTTATGAAAGATCATTCATAAAAACACAGCCGCTGTTCACATTTTAAATTTTGCAGGGTTCCATCTGCAGCCTCTGTGCTGCATGTTAGCTGTGAGACTGCAGATGAGGCTAATAGGCCGGTTTATGCAGGGTTAACCCCATGTTTGTGTTTTGGCAGCTTGTATCCAGGCATGTCCACACTCCCTGGACACAAGCTGCCATCCCACAATGGGTCAGCAGGGGTTAATGAACTGTATTACTAAAAGCCGGCAATTATCGGGAAACAGTAAATTACTGTCTTTGCCGGCCGGTTTCAGCACTCAGGAGCTGTCCCTGATAGTGTACTATAATAGCGTGATATGACAGCCGCTGTCCAAGGTTCTGAAATTTCACGCAGTACTCTTCAGAGCGTGAAATTTCAGAACCTCGGACAACGGCTGTCATATCGCGCTATTATAGTACAGTAGCGTGGACAGCTCCTGAGTGCTGAAGCCGGCTGGCAAAGACAGTAATTTACTGTTTCCCGATAATTGCCGGCTTTTAGTAATTCAGATCATTAACATCTGCTGACCCATTGTGTGATGGCAGCTTGTGCCAAGGGACTGTTGACATACCTGGACACAAGCTGCCAACACAGCCTGTCTAAACCGGCTTATTAGCCACTTCTGCAGCCTCTGTGCTGACATGCCGCACAGAGGCTGCAGATGGAGAGAATATCCAGGTTAACCCCTGCAAAAGCAAACTGTGAACAGCAGCAGGGTTTTTATGAATCATCTTTCAGAGCTGTTTTCACAGCAGTGAAAGATGATTGCATACTGTGCCGCCAACCCGGGAAATTCAAACTCTGCAGCTTTAACAGCAGCAGAGTTTAAATTCACCAGTAAATGCTGTCCACGGACCTGAAGTTTGCTTCCGGACCGCGGACAGCATCACACTGACACGAAGCACACACGCACTCACGCAGCACACTCACATGCATGCAGCCATGCACACTCACCCACACACACCACACTAGAACCACACTCATAGCAAACACGCACAACACGCTCCGTGTTTGATGCATGACCGTGTGGCTCCAGCCTAAGGGAGAATAGAGAGAAGATATACAGATACACATACACACACACACTTGTTTTGGTTCATGTGCGTCCACGTCCATTTGGGACTTAGACAAAAAAGGATTGTCTGAAGACATCCCCTTGCTCTCACTACTACCTACCCTAGTAGCCACTGATAAAACGATAAGTCCCTGCACTCTTGTGCTTTTGGTTGGTTGGTTTTGGATGATGCGGCAAGAAGCTGCGTCCAAATGCTAAGTATCCTTATTGTGAGTTTGCAGCCCAACAACTAAGAAAAAAAATCTTCAACAATGGACAGTACCGTATTGGGATATAATAAAAGGTATTTTTGTGTAGAGAGGATTGGATACGGTTTACTGAAATACTAAAGAAGAGGCTTTAAAAAATAGTAGCAATACTTTATATAGGGAAAACCTTTAAAGTTAATACATCGTTGACTTTCAATCCCACAATTAAGAATCTTGTATTTATGTAATGTATTTAGTTTTTTGTCCTTCAAAACAACCATTGAAACATGACACAGTGTGACATATAGGAATAAATCTAACTGACAATCACAGAGATTCCTAAGAGGTATTTGTGTGTGGCTTATAAAGAATTCACAAAGCAAACAATGATGAACATGCCACTTAGCTTAATTGCTCAATGATACAATAAGTTTTCATTTCCAGGTCGGGAGATTCCTGATGTCTCTGATTACATAGAAAGATTACTGTATATAATTAGAGATGAGTGGATCCGTGGAAGTTTGGGTTCGCCAGGTATGACATGACCTTAAAAAAAATGTAAAAAGTCCGGTTCGGTACCCAGACTTGACCCAAGCCCCATATAAGTTGATGGTGACCCAAACTTAAGTGCAATAAAATGGTGGTAGAAAGGACTATGGAGGCTGCAGAAGGAAGACAAATGGGTATTAAAACAGGACAATGAGTCATGCCTTGTTTCCCCAGAAGATATGACCACTGTCAGACTGTTTCGGGCCTGCTCGTTAAACCTTGTAAAGATTCACTGCTTCCCCCGCTCACCCACTGTAACAGCATCTTTGATTGGTTGCGTCAGATTTAGCGTATCTAATGGAGGCGCCAATTCTGGGGAGGCTGCAGGCTGGTATAATCATGGACCCTCCCCACCCTGATAATACCAACCTGCAGGGAGAGACAGGTTGGTATTATCAAGGTGGGACGGTCCATGGTTATACCAGGTTTATTTGTGCTGGTTATCAAAAATAGGCGGGAGCCCACATTGTTTTTTCCAATTATTTAAGACATAAAGCAGACAGCAGCGACCTACTATTATCAGGGTGGAGAGACATGGATATAGGCCCCTTCACAGCCTGATATCAGTCACCAGCTGACTGCTATAACTTTGGCTGGTTACACAATAGGGCAATTTCCATGTATTTTTTTTTATTTAATCATTTTTATACTACACACAGCCAGTGTGATGAGCAGGAAACAAAAGACTAATTACAACCAATCACAGATGCCAGCACAAATGGTGGGTGGGGAAGCAGTGAATATTCATAAGGTTTAATAGGATAGTCAAGAAGCAGTCTGGATTAAGGATGAGCAAACCAGAACTGTATAGTGTGTGAGTGTGCACTGTTAGTGTTTGGTACCCAAATAAAGCTTGTTGAAAGGCTCCCTTTCTTCTGTGTTTCCTGGAAGCTAAAACAGCAGGGCTAGGGGGTTACAAAAGGAAGCAAAATGGGAATTAAAGAAGTACAATAATACAGATTTTGTTTCCACGAAAGATAAGATTGCTGTCATATGGTTTCTGTGCCCTCTCATTAAACCTTATGACTATTCACTGTTTCCCCTGCCCACCATTTGTGGGGCGTCTATTGGCAAGGAGTTTAAAGGAGAACTTCGGGAAGAAAAAAAAAAAAAAAAAAAAAAAAAAAAAACACATTTTGGATGGTCCTTGCACTCCTTGACTATAATGCTGAGCTGCCTAGTACACTTGTATAATATTTAGAATTAATATAAATAAGTTACTCACTAGCTGCTCCTTACCAGTCAGCACTCCATTATAGGCTAACACGTCATACTTGAGTGAGCAGCTCTCCCCCTCCCTCTGCAGTGAGCATCTGTGCTCCGAGAACAAACACTTCCTCCTTCCCTCACATTAATGTGACATTTGCAAGTCCTATCGACACAGGTTTCCCCTACTGCACTCTGTACAGAAAGACTAGACTCCAGCTTACAGTGTAAATACAAGAGGGGTCGGGGACAAGAGGCGCAATAGTGCCCTATCACTAGCGACACTAAAGCATGAAGGTGGTGCTATGGATCCACTCACCTGGTTCAGTTGTCGGACCCACAACTGGTTTGAAGGGCATCAAAAAGCAAGCTGCTGCAGGACCTCCACCGACCACTCGCACGTGGAAAAATGTCCAGAGAAAAGTTGGGATTGAAGAGGAGTGACACGGTCCGCGCTGCTATACCCAAAGAAACACTCACATGGATGGCAAGGTTTCAAAAGCAGTTTCTTTCCTTTATTCCAACGCGTTTCGGTGCACAACCTGGCACCTTCCTCAGGGATGACATCCCTGAGGAAGGTGCCAGGTTGTGCACCGAAACGCGTTGGAATAAAGGAAAGAAACTGCTTTTGAAACCTTGCCTTCCCTGAGGAAGGTGCCAGGTTGTGCACCGAAACGCGTTGGAATAAAGGAAAGAAACTGCTTTTGAAACCTTGCCTTCCATGTGAGTGTTTCTTTGGGTATAGCAGCGCGGACCGTGTCACACCTCTTCAATCCCAACTTTTCTCTAGACTCCAGCTTAGTACAGGAGCTGCTCAATCAGGCATGATGTATTGTCCCCTATGGGAGTAGTGATTGGTAAGGAGCAGTTAGTGAATGACTGAATTATATTAATTCTAAACATTATACAAATGTAACAGGCAGCTTAGCATTATAGTGGAGTGCAGGGACTGCACAAAAATGTATTATCGTCTCAGAGTTCCCCTTTAAGTGATAATCCGCAATACACTGCAGTAGCTGAATCCATCTGGGCCTCTCTCATCTGAGAAATATACTAGAAATTTAATTCTAAAGAGCATATCTAAACATAGTAGAAGTAGTATGCTCTGCACATTAGAGCAGTTACTGCTTGCCTACAACCTTCAAGACCATTCAATCTTCCAGAGGTGCTTAATTTTTCTGAAGAGTCACATGAGAAACCGTGATGGTTGTAGAGGGCCAAACCAATAGTTTGAAATTAATTCTGCTAAATATAAAAATGAACATTAATATATATAATTATAAAGGCATTGAGCAGAAGTAAGCAACATCCCTCTACATAGTTTGAGCCCACACAGACCCATACATACAGTATGGGCTACCTATGTAACCCCCTATATTCAGTAAGCCCCTACAGAGCCTTTTTATAGTCAGTAAGAGGCCCTACATAGCGCAACTAATATACAGTGTGAGACCCCCACATAGCCCCTCTATGTAAAGTATGAGCCCTCACATATAAGCCCTTACATAGCCTCCTAAAAACATCCCATTTGCCAAAAAAACAAAAAAAAAAAAACATACTCTTCTTGCTCCCCTGGTGCTCTGCTCCAGTCTATGGTATGCTGACGCTCCTACACCAAACGTGATGATGTGATGTCATTGTGTTTGCTGTCTGACATGCTGACTGGTAGAAGACGGAGCAGGTGGCTCGGTATTCCACCAATTTCTTCACTGCAGTCTGCATTCTGAAAATGCGGATAGTGGTGACAAAAGGAAGCAGGTGGCAGACTAAGGCATGGTGCGGCCCATGTCCATAGCTCTTTGGACAGGCCAGACTGGAATAGCCAGAATGCTGGACATGGGTCATGGACTGCACTTTGCCTAGGTCTGCACTAATCAAAAACTATCAATTGCAACTTGCATTCAGAACACAGTTTGGGAGATTAGAGACTACTCTTAAAGTCAACATTTTGAAGGACCTAGCTCAGGTTATGAGCCTAGCTAAACCACTATCTAACCTTTATAATCATCTAGCTAGATATTCTGTTTCAAAGAAAGAAAAGTCTGTAGCAACTCAGCAGTTAGGATGTACTGAATGCACAGTATATACAAAGGCTAAAATGCCAAGTTGTACCCAAAGTATCAACGTTTTGTGTGGCCACCATTGATTTTCAAGCACTGCCTTAACTCTCTCTTGCTCATGGAGATCACTTGAACTTCACAGGTGTCACTAGAAACCTCTCCCATCTTCTATGAGGACATCACGAAGGTGGTGGATGTTAGAAATCTTGTGAGCCTCTACCCAATGTTTGAGGATGTCCCTCAGATGCTTAATAGGGTTTGGGCCTGAAGACTTGCTTGGTCAAACCAGAACTTTTACCCTCAGTTTCTTTAGTAAGGCAGTGGTCATCTTGGAGGTGTGTTTGAGGTTATATTGCAATAATGCCCAGTTTCTGCAGACTGGGGAACATGCTCTGTTTCAGTATGTCACAGTACATATTGGCATTCATAGTTTTCTCAATGAACTTTAACTTACCACAGCCAGCAGCACTTATTCAGTCCCAAATCATGAACCTCCCGCTACCATGTGACTGTAGGCAAGACACACTTTTCTTTGATCTCCTCACCTAGTTGCCACCTCACACGCTTAACATTATCTGAACCAAATAATCTTATCTTGGTCTCATCAGACCAAAGGACATGGTGCCAGTAATCCATGTCCTTAGTCTAATGGTCTTCAGAAAGAAATTTGAGGGTGTTCTTGTGCATCATCTTTAGAAGAGGCTTCTTTATTGGACAACAGCCATGCAGACCAATTTGATGCAGTATGCAGCTTATGGTCTGAACACTGACAGGAAGACGTCCCACCCCTGCAACCTCTGTAGCAATGCTGGCAGCATTCAAACGTCCATTTTGAAAAACCTCTGGATGTGACGCCAAGCATGTAAACTCATTTTCTTCGATCAACAACGGCAAGAACTGTTCTGAGTGGAAACAGTCTTGTTACATCGCTCTATGCTCTTGACCACCGTGCTGCAGATCATTTTCAGGGTGCAGGCAATCTTCTTATGGCCTATTCCATCTTTATGTAGAGCAACAATTCTTTTCTCAGATCCTCAGAATTCTCTGCCATGATGAACTTCCAGTGACCAGTATGAGAGTGCATGAGCTATAACATCAAATGTAACATCTGCTCCACATTTACACCCGACATCTTGCAGCACTAATAGTTTTTTTTTCTTCTTTTTTTACAAGCTTTACACACACTACTTTACATTGTATCAAAGTATCATATCTTCAGTGCTGTCCCAAGCAAAGATAGAACATATTTACAAAAATGTGATGGGGGCACTCTCTTTTGTGATACACTGTGTAAATGAAGATGAAGAGGGACTGTGTTTGTATCCTTGATAAAGCTGGTACATCGTTTAGCAGTGTCCGTGATAAACTAATGCAAGGTAAGTTCCTCAATTAGAATCCCTTCATGGTTTGTGTAAAAGTGGGTAAGTCAAGATATACAGAATGGTAAAGATAGCTGGTGAGAGAACAGTGATGTATATGTTCTGGCAGTGCGAGATACTAAAAAATTATTAGCGAGCTGCTCTGAAAATTATGTCAACTCAGAGGTGCTCAAAGAATCAAACTTCCCAAGATCTGTCTGTTTGGATTGATGAATGAGCAATCTTTAAATATTGCTGTTCACACCTAGAAGCCAGCTGTAATTTCTGGATTCTATATAGTGCAATAGTATATTATCCAAATGGCACACTTGAGCTGCTTTCACATTGGTACTTTTGGAATCCATGGGCATACAGGAAATCCCTGTATTCCCACACAACAGGCAAACTGCATGCTGCAAGTAGCATCCACTTGCGTTCTTCTCATGGATCCGTAGGATCCATAATGACGTCCCCCCTAGGGGGCGTGTCATTAACAACTGTGTCATGCGCAGTTCATGCATCATAATCCAGGAGTACAGATCTGCTGGGATCTGTACTGTCCTTGGCTTTCCGTGCCCACAGGCTCTCGTTCTAATTTTTCACGTGGTGCCGCAGATCAGTGTGGATCCACGGCATCATGCTACTTTTCAAAGAGTGGTGTCTGTGAAAACTATGGTTTTGCAGAGAATCCACATGGATCCACAGTAAAACGGGGATACCAGGATGCCCACAGAAGTGTTTTACATCCCCATTGAAAAACAATGGGGCCGAAAACTGATCCCTAGGTATCCTGTTTGTAGTGGATCCATGTGGATCCAAACGTGTGCCAGTGTCAAAGCAGCCAAAAATAAAAGATTCTTCATATTTATATCCCAGTTTAAGAAAAATGTATTATAAATTGTATTTTCTCATACAAAGTGTGGAATGGTACAAACTTTCAAATTATGGTTAGGCTTTAAATCAGGAGCTGCATATTATTTTAAAGAGCTCCTCTGTGATCCTCGTCTTCCAAAACTGAAGAAATGCCCAAAGTTACATGTGTATAATGTGTGCCATAATTTGCCCCCCCACCAAAGAAAGCCACATATGTGAAATTAGACCATTAAGACTACACCCACGGTGAGTTTTTGATGTTGCAGGTTTTCTACACCATTTCTGTATCCATTAGGTAAATTAGGTTACTTATGTTTGTATTGCCTTTTATTGTCTATTGTTGATATACATGTTAAATAAAGCTGCTTTGTTTTCTTACTTCCTGGTTTTTGACTTTGATAAAACTTTATTGATATACTTATCTGCAGATTACATGTTTGTTATTGCATTTACGCTCCAGAAATGCACTCAAAATGTATTTTTTACATCTAATTTTAGTCTATGGGAAAAACCTGCACATAAACCTCACCGTACCCACAAGAGAAAATGACATGTTGCGGATTTGAAACACGCACCGCAGGTCAGTTTATAGAGTAAAAAAGAAGCACAGTGGGCGAGAGATTTTCATAAATCCCATCTACTTGGCAAAAAATGCAGCGTCTTAAGAGGTTTAGCCAGGGCTGTGGAGTCGGTAAGCCAAACCACCGACACAAGACTTCCTCATACATGCTTCATGCTTAAGTGATAAATTTATTGTAGTACACTATGAACATCAGGCTTTTAATCACTATTATGATATCACAATCAAGATATTTAGATAAAATATAACATTCACCATATTCCGCACTGAACTACTGTACCCAATTCATTATATATGTTAGAAGATGGAGACAGTCCATTTTATATTTACTCCACCAAAATAAGACACCGACTCAGACTCCACAGCCCTGGTTTTAGCAAAGAAAACATGCAGCATCAAAAATCATCAAAAAAAACTTCATGGGCACACTGACTTCTGGGGTTGCCTAGTCAAAACAAAGACTACAAGACGCACCAAGATTTTAGAGGAGGAAATAGGGGAAAAATTAAGTAAAAAAATGTGGTTATAATTACCTGTAATGGCGGGGGGTGGAGGGCTGGTGCTGACACTGTTATGGAGGTATTAACCCCATCCCCGGCCCCATCCAGGTAATATATGTCCCCATCCTGAATATAGCCTCCCATCCTGGTATATAGCCCCACCATCCAGGTATATTGCATCTCCCCATCACTGTAAATGCCGCCATCCTGGGATATTGCACCCCCCGCCCCAATCATTGGATATGGCCGCCAACCTGGGATATTGTAGCCCCCCATCTCTGTATATGGCCGCCATCATGGGATATTGCAGAGCCCCCCCCCCCCCCAATACTGTATATGGCCACCTATGCTGGGATATTGTACTCACCCCCAACCCTGTGTATGGCTCCCTCATGCTCCTCAGATATTGCAGCCCTCCCAGCACTGGATATGGCCCCCATCCTGGGATATTACAGCCCCCCCATCACTGGATATGGCGCCCATCATGGGATATTGCAGCCCCACATCACTGGATATGGCACCCATCATGGGATATTGCAGCCCCCCATTACTTTACACGTCCAGCCATGCTGGGATATTGTACCTCCCACCATCACCGAGTATGGACCCCCAACACTGGATATGGCCCCCCTGCTGCCACACCCAGGAAAACAACAAACTGTGTAACTTGCCTGTTCGCCGTCCCCTCCATCTCTCTGCAGCCACATTGATCTCTTCCTGTCTGTGGCTCTGTGCGTCCACAGTCATCCTGTCATGTGACCAGGCACAGCACAGTGATAACATCACTGAGCATCCTGGTCACATGAGTGTGCCCCGGGACGTACAGAGCCACAAACAGGAAGAGATTGATGCGGCTGCAGAGAGAGAGAGATGGAGGGGAGAGCAGACAGGTAAGTTACACCGCCTACTGTTTTCCTGTGTGCAGCAGCAAAGGGGCCATATCCAATGATGGAGGGCTGCAATACCTGAGCATGGTGGGCCATACACAGTGATAGGGGGGAAACAGTACACTTAGTGTACTGTAATATACACTGCCTCCTCCCATTACCACTCAGCGCTAGCTTCAGCACTGAGAGGTGGATAGCATTATGCAGTGAATATTAGAATACACGTGGGACACAGGGACACGTGATCACGGACCACAGCTGCAACCCCAGACAGCATCCTCCAACAACTTCATAGCCGCTCCCACCTCCAGCACAGCCCCACAGCCCCCATATATTCGGACCATAAGATGAACCTCCCACTTTCCCCCGCAATCTGGGGGGAAGGGGGGGAAGGAGTGTGTCTTATGGTCTGAAAAATACGGTAACCACAGGGTAGGTGACAACTTGCTGACTGATGGAAGCTCTACCTCTGAGACCCATAGATTGCTAATTCTAGTAATTGGCAGTGCGCATGGCTGACTTACGCTGCCTTCATTCTCTAAGGGACAGCTGAGCAAAGTGCTTGGCTTTTTGTGCAGCCCCATAAAAAATGGAGAGGTAGTCAGTCATGTGAACTGTTGCACCATTTTTGTTAAAAGAATAAAAATTCCCTGATCCGATGCGCGTCCCAGCAATAGATCACTGATCAGAAACTCATGACCTATCCAGAAGATGGATGATGATTTGTCTTTACAGTACATTCCGCTTAATTATGAAAATGATATAAAAATTGCAACTCAAAAAAATCAGTATAGACCATTAAATATATTGTAAAAATAATAAGATTTGCAAGTGCTCCACCAACTGAAGCTACAAGTATTCTGTTATCAATTCTTACCAATGGCTGAAAGCAGACACATAACTAGAAGGATCAGCACGCACCAGAAGACGTCCGTATTCATCTGCCTTTCCAGTTTACTCCGTTTGTAACGAGGTCCATTATTGTTTAACAATGCTTTGGTCTCATGGCCTAAAGGAATGAAAGAGACATAATTTATGTCTAATACTACATGGAAATCTACATAACATTTTAAGCATTATGAAAGCACCAGTCCAGCATTTGTTTACATTTATTTCACCCCTGGAGTGATATCACTAATGCATGTTCCCTGCCCCTTGTGATATACTTACCAGCCACAGTCTTCTGCTTTTCCCGATGCCACTTGGGATTGTGGCTCCTCAATCACAGGAAGTCAGAAGTAACGGTCACAGACTCTCAATGACAGTCTATGAGAGCATCGTTCTGGCTCTCTCAGACTATGTTCACACAGGACATTTTTGTTGCTGTTTTTACTTTGTTTTATGCAAATATATGCTAAAAAATATTTTGATTAGCAAAAAAACCTATGAGATTAAGGAAACGTTGGGCACACATTTGTTTTTTCCTTACAGAAATTGAAACCTGGTAGGCTTTTGCTGCGGTTTTTAAATAAAAATCGTGTCAACTCTTTTCAGTGTTTTTGAGAGAAGAGACAATGAATGAGAATTCTGAAAGGCAAAACCTAATACCGTATGAACATCACAAAAAAATAAAAAGTGAAAACCCATACACAAAATCACAGGAAAAAGTCTGCTAGGAGGTTTGTTTGTAAAGATTAAGGAATCAAGTTTTTCTGCAGAAAATTTTTTAGCAAATACCATTTTGCGTGGCTTGCGCTTTCACGGGTCCAAAGCTTTGGACCCGTGGAAGCGCAAGCAGCGCAAAACAGTGCCTTTGTCCTTTCAGTCGACGCCTCCCTGCACCATGTAAATTTGCATGTTTGAATACAGCAACACCCGCAAAGTTGCTGTCTGCTTTTATTACGAATAATCAGTATAAATTGTGTTTTATTCCACAAAGTTGCAGATGAGTGCCGTCTGCTTTTGTTATGTATATGGACTTGTCAAACTCAGGACTGAGCAACCCAGTTATTGTGCCCTTACACTTACTACTCAGCTCCACTAAGAGCTTCAACTGCGCACTTGTGCCTCTTTCCATCTACATGTATGTAGCAATTTATACTGATTCTTTTCTAACCAAACTATTATAATAGCAGGGCATTTGTCCATATAATTTTCATCTTAGATTTTGTCTGTTTAATGGCCATTGTGAACATGCTCTTATGGTTGCATGTACATCAGTTCATGCTCTTTTGTTTTTTGGGTTTTTTTCGTTTTGTTTCAGTCTCTTGCGTTTTGTAAAATATAGGGTGTGCCCACCTGCCTCATTAAGCTGGACATTCCGTTTATAATGCTTTCCATGGCTGTGTGTCCATTAATGGGACCCAGGCACTGTCTACCCTTTGTCATATTGATTTCTGTTCTGACACATGGTGACATTTAAATATTAGGGTGTGTTCGGTATTGTCCCGAGATGGGTATACCTTGTCACGGTAAACACTATTTTTGATCAAAAAAGCATAAAGCCCCACCACCAAGTACCCTATGTTATTTAAATGCCCCTGATTTTTATTTACAGCAGGGTATTTGATCATAGAATTTTCATCTTCAGTTTAGTCCTTTTAGCATTCCCAGTCCAGAGATTGGTCTTAGTTCTGCTCTCTTATAGAAATAAGGCTGATCGGGCTGCACACTGGACTGAAAATCCATGAGAAAGCAGATGTTTAAATGAATAAAACACAAGCTATACAGATTCTTTTCCAACAAAACTATATATCAGTCAGTAGCAACATTGGAAGATATCAGTACCTGCATAAACAACTATTCCAGAGACAACCTCTGTATTTCTAAGAGTACATCCTCGTAACAGGAGATTTTCTTTGTAGAGACCCGATTTTTTCCCATTTTTATGAACCCTGCAACAAAGAAAAAATAAATAAAGTTTAATTTATTAGAGTAAAAATAGCAGTAATGTCCACCCGCTACATACTGTTTATTGCGTATTTGAATTTAAGTTGACAAATTCACAAAAAAAAAAAAAAAATCTACATAAATGGGCCGTTCATGACAGTTAGGCTGGAGACAACCGAGCAAGTCTCACACTGCCTGGTGAGGCATGAGAGACTGGTGCAAGTATCTCACAATCGTCTCACTCAGTGTGTATCCGGCCTTAAAGGGAATTTGTTTGGTCAAAAATCCATATGTAACCGATATAATTTTCTAATTCCTTTCTCTAAGCGCTCTCTATTGATGTATTTCTATTACAGTATTTCTCGCTTTATAAATTGCACCGGATTAAGACGCAACCCCAAATTTGGTTAAGGAAAAGAGAATGTCAGTGTCCGTCTTACAAATCATATAGGGTATATGTTCCTCATAGCCCCTCATCCTGGGATATAGCCCCCCCCCATCCTAGATATGGCCCCCTTATTCTTGTTACGGCTGGCACACGTCCCCCAGTAATGGCACGGCCTCCCCCCCCGCGTGTTAGATATGGCCTTCCATCCTGCTGCCCATAATAAAATAACAACCACGTTACTCACCTTCTCCAGCGATGTCCTGTCTCCTCCACTTCCTGGTTCTTCTCTGTACCGCCAGTAATTTGATTGGGTGCACAGAGATGATGTCACTGCTGAGCCGATCACATGACCGGCTTCACAGAGAGAAGAACCAGGAAGTGGAAAGCGCAGCTGCACAGAGGGAGACAGGACATCGCTGGAGAAGTTGAGTAATGTGGTTGTTATTTTATTATTGGCAGCAGCATGGGGGACTATATCTAAAATGGGGAGGGGCATGTACCATCACAGGGGGGCACAGACAATTTAATATGCGCTGCTCCCCCAGTTCATCACCGTGGTGCGGTTTCAGCACCATGCTGATGTACAGCGGGTGCAGTGCATATTAAATGAACGGGAGCACATGACCTCCCGCTGGGCCCTGCAGCCTGCAGCCAGCCTGCTCCAGCCCCGCACACACTCCAGACCTTCCCCATCCTCCCCCTGCACTCACCCTCCGTACGTTCAGTCTATAAGACGCACCCCCCACATTTTGGAACAAAAGTGCATCTTATAGTCCGAAAAATATGGTACTTATATTTCCCCCTTATTTTCTGTAAACTTCAAAATAAAAGATTAACTGTCAATCTCAGTGAGCTCTCTGCTGCCCACTCCCCAAGGAATGAATATTCATGTACACTGCTCTGCCCTCCTCTCTAATCTGTCTGCTGTGTGACTCAGTGCACTACTGTAGAGTCTGCAGACAGCAAAAAGGAGAAGGGAGATGTATGCTTATATGAAGCTCTGAGCTCTTCATGTCATTGTGTGTATGAAACATATGTGTAGTGTTTGCAGTATGAGATATTTCTG
The DNA here is from genome assembly GCA_033576535.1 of Allobates femoralis. Lineage (NCBI taxonomy): Eukaryota > Metazoa > Chordata > Amphibia > Anura > Aromobatidae > Allobates > Allobates femoralis. The sequence goes on from JARQOC010000002.1 coordinate 503,141,741, forward strand.
TGTGATAAGAACATTCAATCATTTGCTCAGCAGAAACACACATTACATATATGCAGGAAAACCAACATTTTTATAATAGAAATCTTTTACACAGTGCAAGACAAAACACCTCCCCCTCATAGCACAGAAGGAAGGGACAGAACACCAGCTTGGGTTGGTGTGGATATTTAAATAACACTTATACAGCAGCCGGACTAATCCTCTTTAAAAGTAATGGACAGGACTAATGTACTAGTTCTCTGCAGGGTCTGAAAATGCTTATAACAAAGAAACTACAAATGGTACAATAATGATTTACATGTTTTTAAAAGGTCTGCCCAGGCACCATTCGAGGGTGATATACTAAAAAATTATCTTACAGAGTCCCTTTAAAGAGAACAGGTCAGCAGCATTTTAAGTGAAGTAGAGGGAGGGCCATATTGGCACTGTCATACTTATTAAAATGATACTCAAAGTGAAGAAATCAATTTTGTAGATTTTCTTTAATCTAGGTTTGAAGTTCTCTTATCTTAATATGTTCATCCATCAGGGTGGGAATTGAACAAGAAGTGTCTTCAGCTCTGTCCCGACCCTTTTGCTGCCTCTGGATGTCGTTTCTTCTGCCTTTTTAAATTTCCCACTCCTAGCCAAGGGTGGTGCTTGCATGTATCAATCTCATCATGTACTTTAGAGATATGGCGTGGGAGGCAGTGCATGCACAGATTGCTAAGTGCCACAGACACCTGCGGCTAGAACAGCGCCAGCACAAAATTTAAATTAAGAAAAGGCACCCAGAGACAGTGGAAGGGCTGGGACAGAGCAAAAAAAAGCCTACCCGCAGGCCTCCCCTAATGTACGAAGATATCAAGAGAAGAAAACTTCTAACACTTGATTAAAGAATATCTGCAAAACTGATTTATTCACTTTAGGTATTATTTTAATTAGTAGGACAGCAGCAATATATTCCTGTCTATGCTTTACTTTGTAAAATGTTGAGAGGTTCCCTTGAAAGCGAACCTGTCACCAGATATTTGCTTTTAAACTAAAATGTATGGGCTGCAGTCAGAACCTCCAAGGAAGCCATACAGTCTAGTGTCTATCGGCTACAATGTATGGGCTGCAGTGAGGACCAGAGCACAGAAAAGGACTTAAAAAAAAAAAAAATCACCAGAAACAGCCATCCACCAACTGAAGTTGAAATGCACTAGCAGGTTGCAGCAGGCCCCCCTGCATTACATTTCGTCCCATGCAAACCTTATCTGTATGCATGTATAATACCAGCAACCATCACCTCCATGATATCGTAAGCCGAGACTGATTGTCTCATCGGTATTTTGCCGTCTATATCATGGATGGTCTGCTGCATCCTGCTAATGTATTTGAACTTGTGTTGGATAATTGTGGTTTCTGGTGAGGTTTTTTGCAGTCAAGACCAGCAAGAAGCCCATATATTGTAGGCTGAATACTGCAAAACCTAGTGTACATGTGCGAGATCTCCCCCAGCGATGTGGAAGAAAAGAGGAGTCGTCAATCATAAAGACGGTGATTGTATCAATAGCGGGTCAGGTTACCTCCTGCTCAAACCAATGGTTCTCATACAGGTCTGGTCAAATTATAACAATAGCATAGATAAAAAAGAGAAGTTAAAATATAACTTTTAACCCCTTCCAGACCCTTGGCCCACCCCCTGGGCCATGGAATGATCGGGCTCCTGCAGGTCGAGTGAGGGTGTCACTGACCTGTCACTCGGCCTGCAGGTACATGGGGAGTTGTACAACACCCCAGGGGGGGTCGATTTGCCCCCACCCCCACCCCCCCGGCTACAGGCGCGGTGATTGGCACTCAAAAGTGAAAGTGAAAATCACCGCGCCTGTAATGCTTCCCTGCCTGCCGCTGCTATCCCTACCCTCCAATCTTCTCCCCTGTCATCCTCTAACTGCCCCCTTGCCCCCACCTCTTTCCTTCCCCCTCTTCATCTTTCTTACCCCCCCGCTTCCTTTTCCTGCCGCCTGCTTCCTGTCCCTGCCGCCCGCTTCCTCTTCCTGCCGCCCGCCTCCTCCTGCCTGCCCCCACTTCCTCCTGCCTGCCCCCACTTCCTCCTGCCTGCCCCCGCTTCCTCCTAAGTGCCCCCCTCCTTCTCCTGTCACCCCCCCTCCAATCTTCTCCCCTGTCATCCTCTAACTGCCCCCTTGCCCCCACCTCTTTCCTTCCCCCTCTTCATCTTTCTTACCCCCCCGCTTCCTTTTCCTGCCGCCTGCTTCCTGTCCCTGCCGCCCGCTTCCTCTTCCTGCCGCCCGCCTCCTCCTGCCTGCCCCCACTTCCTCCTGCCTGCCCCCACTTCCTCCTGCCTGCCCCCGCTTCCTCCTAAGTGCCCCCTACTTCTCCTGTCACCCCCCCTCTTCCCCCTTCCTTCCCCCCCCGATCACCGGAGTGGCGATCGCCTCTCCCACTCACCCCTCCGGCGGCCGCTCTGTCTCCACTGCGTCCCGCTCCTCCTCCTCCTCTTCACCGCCTCCGGATCTGACAGCTCTGTGCTGGAGCTGCCAGATCACTTTCTACAGCTAGATCCTGAGGATCCCGATCTCCCTGCATGGGCATCGAGCTGCAGAAAGCGATCTGACAGCCCGGACGCAGTGATGCACATAGTGGGTCAATGCGCCTGTGCTGCCAGATCGCTTTCCGCAGCTCGATCCCCATGCATGGGGATCGAGCTGCGGAAAGCTATCTGGCAGCCCAGGCGCAGTGATGCACATAGTGGGTCACTGCGCCCGGGGTGTCAGATCACTTTCTGCAGCTCGATCACCATGCTGGCGGGTTGGGCTCCAGAGTAGCGATCTGAAAGCAAAGGCGATCGAGCGGCGTGGGACCTTCGTTGTGGACTACGTCGGAGCGATCGGGCGTCGTGGGACCTTCGCTGTGGACTACGTCGGATCTTTTTATAATAAAGATGGAGTCCGAATTGTGCCTGTGTTTTTTTTTTCAAATAAAAAGATTTTTCTCTGTGTGTATTTATTGACTATTTACCGTACTAGAGATTCCTAATGGCGGGTCTAACATTGGCCCTATATTATGAATCTCGGGCTTAGTGCCAGCTGCCAATAAAAAGCTGACATTAACCCCTTTATTACCCAGTTAGCCACCGGTACCAGGGCAACTGGAAGAGCGTGGGTACAGCGCCAGAAAATGGTGCTTCAATGAATGCGCCATTTTCTGGGGCGGCTGCGGGCTGCAATTCGCAGCATGGTTCCAGCCAGGTATGACGAGGCAGCTGGTGGCTGGTGGCAGTCCGTAGCTGCCAAGTTGTACCTGGCTGGACCAAAAATATGGCGGAGCCCTATGTCATTTTTTTTCTAGAAATAATTCTAGAAATAAAAAAAAAATAGGCTTCGCTGTATTTTTGGTTCCAGCCAGGTACAATGAGGCAGCTGGGGGCTGGTGGCAGTCTGTAGCTGCCAAGTTGTACCTGGCTGGACCAAAAATATGGCAGAGCCCCATGTCATTTTTTTTTTTTTAAATTCTACAAATAACATGACATGGAGCTTTGCCGTATTTTTGGTTGCCAGCCAGATACAACATGGCAGCTAGGGGGCTGGAATCCTCAGCATGGAGAGACCCAAATGTATTGGGTCCCCTATGCTGCGAATTTTAACTACTAGACTAGTATGTTTTTTCACAAAAAGTTTCTTTATTCATTTATACGTCTCAATTTGTGAAGCACATGGGGGTTCAAAGTGCTCACTGTGCATCTAGATATGTTCCCTGGGGGGTCTAGTTTCCAAAATGGGGTCACTTGTGGGGGAGCTCAAATGTTTAGGCACACAGGGGCTCTCCATACGCGACCTGGTGTCCGCTAACCATTCCAATTGTTGGCAAACACCAGGTTGCGTGTGGAGAGCCCCTGTGTGCCTAAACATTGGAGCTCCCCCACAAGTGACCCCATTTTGGAAACTAGACCCCCAAGGAACCTATCTAGATGCATAGTGAGCACATTGAATCCCAAAGTGCTTCACAAACTGATCCGTAATAAGGTAAAAATACTTTTTTTTCACACAAATTTTCTTTTTTAATTTGTACGGATCAATTTGTGAAGCACCTGGGGGTTCAAAGTGCTCACTATGCATCTAGATATGTTCCCTGGGGGGTCTAGTTTCCAAAATGGGGTCACTTCTGGGGGAGCTCAAATGTTTAGGCACACAGGAGCTCTCCAAATGCAACATGGTGTCCGCTAACAATTTGAGCTGATTTTCCATTCAAATTGTTAGCGGACACCATGTCGCGTTTGGTGAGCCCCTGGGTGCCTAAACTTTGGAGCTCCCCCACAAGTGACCCCATTTTGGAAACTAGACCCCCAGGGAACATATCTAGATGGGTGGTAAGCATATTGAACCCCCAGGTTCTTCACAAATTAATTCATGAAAATGAAAAAAAAAAACTTTTTGTGGGAAAAAAAGTACTTTTTAATTTTTACGGATCAATTTGTGAAGCACCTGCGGGTTCAAAGTGCTCACAATGCATCTAGATATGTTCCCTGGGGGGTCTAGTTTACAAAATGGGGTCACTTCTGGTGGAGCCCCAATGTTTAGGCACACAGGGGCTCTCCAAATGCGATATGGTGTCCGCTAACAATTTGAGGTGATTTTCCATTCAAATTGTTAGCGGACACCATGTCGCGTTTGGAGAGCCCCTGTGTGCCTAAACTTTGGAGCTCCCCCCACAAGTGACCCCATTTTGGAAACTAGACCCCCAGGGAACTTATCTAGATGAGTGGTGAGCATATTGAACCCCCACATGCTTTACAAATTGATCTGTGAATATGGAAAAAGTACTTTTTTTTCACAAAAATGTTCTTTTAGCCTCAATTCTTTCATTTTCACATGGGTAACAGGATAAAATTCATTCTAAAATTTGTTGGGCAATTTCTCCTGAGTACACCGATGCCTCATATGTGGTCATAAACCACTGTTTTGGCGCGCGGCAGGGCTCAGAAGTGAAGGAGCGCCATTTCACTTTTTGAATGGAAAATTAGCTCCAAAAGTCAAATTGCGCTCTTTCCCTTCAGAGCCCTGCCGTGCGCCCAAACAGTGGTTTATGATCACATATGTGGTATCGATATACTCAGGAGAAATTGCCCAACAAATTTTAGGATCCATTTTATCTTGTTGCCCATGTGAAAATGAAAAAATTGAGGATAAAAGAACATTTTTGTTAGAAAAATTAAAATATCCATTTTTTTGTTTCCAATTTGCTTAGTTCCTGTGAAGCACCTGAAGGGTTAATAATCTTCTTGAATGTAGTTTTGAGTAGCTTGAGGGGTGCAGTTTTTGGAATGGTGTCACTTTTGGGTGTTTTCTGTCATGTAAACCCCTCAAAGGGACTTCAAATGGGATGTGGTCACTAAAAAAAATGGTTTTGTAAATTTTGGTGGAAAAATGAAAAATTGCTCATGAACTTTGAACCCTTATAACTTCCTAACAAAATTTTTTTTTTTTTCCAAAATTATGCTGATGTAAAGTAGACATGTGGGAAATATTATTTCATAACTATTTTGTGTCACATAACTCTCTGGTTTACCAGAAGAAAAATGCAAAATTTGAAAATTGCAAAATTTTCAAAATTTTTGCCATATTTTGGATTTTTTCACAAATAAACGCAAAAATTATCGACCTAAATTTAATACTAACATGAAGCCCAATATGTCACGAAAAAACAATCTCAGAATCGCTAGAATCCGTTGAAGCGTTCCCGAGTTATAACCTCACAAAGGGACACTGGTCAGAATTGCAAAAAATGGCAAGGTCATGAAGGGGTTAATAAACTCAAATGTTAAAAAGACCTAGTTGTCTAGACTAACAAAAACAGAAAGTCGTGCAAAAGTGACGGTGCAAAAAACTGTGTATTGCTGTGAGTAATCCCCTTTACTCTTTACCAAGGGGTTAATAAAGCCAAATCCAGATTCCGTCCATATACCTAGGAATACTGGCTTATGTCTCTAGTCATGTCTGCCTACCTACAGGAAGTGCAATATCAAAGCTCATACACTCCCCTCATGGTACACAGACCACATGTATAGGTGGAAAAAAAAAAGTATGAACTCCAAATCGGAGCAATCTCACCCAGTTACTCCACTCTACTCTACTTGATATCATTGAGGTAAGGGTGTGATATGGCAGGATTTTTGTCAACTGACTTCGATAACGAGCAATGGTATTCTGAGGCTAAGGAAGTGTTCTCGGAGCATGAGTTCGTGCAGAAACGATACTCCACCACCCTAAATGGGGCTTTCAAGGAGTTAACCAAACTCTACAAGGATAGAATTACCTCCTGGTGGGCAGTTAAGTCCCTCAAGAGCTACATCAGAGATGGTATCGTACCTAGGCATCTGAGGATAACTATAAACCCAGGTTATAGGTATAGTGGTCCGGAAATGGCAAGTAAGTGGGAGAAGGAAGCCACTGCCAGCTCTATCAGACTCAAGAGGATACTGTTAAGACGAGGAAAAAAAGCAACTCGCCAAATGTGACTTAGCCTTGAAGGAACAGAAGGAAGTGACCAGAAAGTTTTCTGGGGAGGCAGAATTTTCCAACAAGGAACTGGCCCTACAGGGGGTCATGGAAAAGTTCCAGTAGCACCTAAAAGATAGAAAGCACAAATTCTATCTTAGGGACGTGCAGGATTTTAAGAACAGAGCTTACGTGTACGTTCCTAAGGGTGGTACAGGGAGCCTAACTGTTACTGAACCAGAAGACGCTTCCACTGAGACTGACGCCTCAGAGGCAGAAGGAAGAAAACCCAACAAGAACAAGAAGGGTAGAGGACAAGGAGGAAGCGGTGACAATCGACCTAATCCACCACTAGGTCAGCCATCCACCTCTAGACCAAATGTGGGTTTTTTAAGACCCAAAGTATCCTCTCAGGAATCGACCCGGCCCCTCCCTTCCCCAGGGCTCACATCAGTAAAGTCCTTACAGGTAGTTAAACCTATCCTCCAGAGCTTTGACTAATTCTGAGATGACAGTCCTGAGTAAGGGACTCTCCTTTGTTCCTACAACGGACTTCAACAGTTTCGAAATGGTCAAAGATCTGAATCTATTCGCCCGAAAACTCAGGTGGCGAAAGCATTTTGTCAAACAGGACAAGAACATCAGCAAACAACTGGGTGTTCCAGATGAGCTTCTGGAGGATGTAAGGCTCTTGTTTAATTTGGGGGAGACTGACTGTAAACTGGAGGGCAAAGGCCCGTTCACGAACCTTTGTGAAGCGAGCACACGTATGCCGCCTCTGACTGGGGATGTAAGTTCAGTTGACATTTCTGTCAACCTGGTCTCAAATGAGATCCGGAACTTGTAAACCCGGAAAGGGAGCCATAACCTAACCAAGGTCGAGATGTCCAGCATCCTTAGTCTAGAGAAAGACCTGTGCATTACCATTAAACCATCTGACAAAGGTGGAAACGTGGTTGTAATGGACACAGGCATACAAGGTTATGTGCAACAACATCTTAAGGGATCGTGACAGCTATGCCATATTAACATCTAGCCCTATCCAGGAACACAGGAGGGAACTGAAAATCCTTCTAGACTGGGGGCTCAATGAAGGCCTCTTGGATCGCAAGCAATTTGACTTCCTTCTTAAGAAACACCTAGTGATGGCAACATTTTATTGTCTGCCTAAGATCCACAAGGGTGTCTCTCCACTAAAAGGCAGACCAATCATGTCAGGTATTGACAGTATTTAGGGTGCTAAAAAAGGCCTGGAAGGAGGTGAAAGACCTCGATAGGTCAAAATTGCTTGTGACCAAAACAGCACCATCTGATAAAGAGGGCGGAGACTAGGTACGCCTGATTGCGACCTACACCAGTGGGGCAGAGGACGTAAGGGGCATCCTTGCTAGACACTGGCCTATCCTGAAAATGGACCCGGATCTCAGTCCATTCCTCCAGCCACACCAAGAGTGACCTATCGAAAGGCAAAGTCCCTCAAGGATAGGCTGGTACACAGTCACTTAACAACCCCGGGTACATGGCTCAAAACTACTCTTAAGGGCTGTTTCAGGTGTGGGAACTGTAGCGAATGTGAATCCATAGACACTACCAAGAGCTTTATAAGCAATGGTGATGGAAGAACCTATTACATCAGGTCTTTCATCAATTGTAAGACACGAGGGGTGGTTTACAGAGCTCAGTGCCCATGCAACCTGGAGTATCTGGGGAAGACAAGGAGAGAGCTGAGGAGGAGGGTGTGGGAACACAAAAGGGATATCAAGAAAAACTACGATACCCCTATCGCCAGGCATGTTAATGCAGTACATGGCGGTGATGAGAACTGTGTCAAGTTCATAGGTATAGACCACATACCCTTCACACCCCCGGCTCAAGGTGGAGACTGGGATTCAAAGATCCTGAGAAAAGAGTGTTTCTGGATTTACACCTTGAATACTGTGGCGCCTCTAGGACTGAATGAAACCCTGTCTTTCTCTCCTTTCTTGTGAAGCTGACACTATAGGGATGGATAGGAGGGAGAGCCGACGTTGAGTGGGGGCGCCAGGTTTCAGGGTGCCGACCTCCGCTGGCAGGTAGGGTTAGGGGGTGAACAAGGGAGAGATGTACAGTGTTTTTAGGCTTATCTGTTACTCCAAATATTGTTCTTTTCCCTTCTTTCCCCATACTGCCCAACTCTATGAAAGATGGGGAGTCCTGTGAACTGGCTGGTGTGGGATGCATTCGGGTGACCACTCTGCACTAACGAGTTCCAATGGGAACAATGCCCGTATGAATACCTAAAACCATGTTGAAGGTCTGATGTGACCAAAAGTCCCCATTTTCCACCCTTCGGTCAAAATGCACTCTCTGTGTATATGGATGAGTGGATTTCTGCCCCTATAACTGCTGGCAGCGATACAGCAGATGTGGGAAGGGCTCACACACACTGCTGGGATGTTCTGAGCCACTGTGATCCGCCTGTCTCTGACAGAGCTGTGGAGGTGTGCCTTTGGCTCAAACAGGAAGCAGGAAGTGTCAGGTGGAACGCATATGCGTTCCACAGGCAGCCAGAAACGGAAGGGACATGTTGCAGTGCCGCTGACGTCACTTCCTGTCATGTGACAAGCCATGTGCCTGATCAAGAAGTGCTATAGAAGGAACTTCTGGTCAGCGGCGGCTTGATCCTGGCTGATGAACTTTGTGGGGCCAGACTGGGTAAGTGTATATTCCCTGAGACCATGCATGGGATTAGACTACATGATAGTAAGGCTGTGTGGATTTGTATGAGGCAGGAATGGAGGTATTGCAACCGATATTCTCTGTCTTCTTGCAGACACCATAGCCATCATCTAAATAAGGGTGGGTGTATCCCATGATTACCAACCCTGATGTGTGTACCATGACTCCCCTGATGGAGGGATCTGAAACGCGTCGGGAGGAACGCATCAGATGACATGGTGGTGACTATAAAGTACTGAGCCCAGAACAGCCTGGACAACATCAATGAAAGGTTGATGAAAGTCTATGTGGACTCACTTCATGTGAAGCGGTGGAGTAACTGGGTGATATCGCTCCAATTTGGAGTGCATACTTGTTTTTTTCCACCTATACATGTGGTCTGTGTACCATGAGGGGAGTGTATGAGCTTTGATATTGCACTTCCTGTAGGTAGGCAGACACGACTAGAGACATAAGCCAGTATTCCTAGGTATATGGACGGAATCTGGATTTGGCTCTATTAAACCCTTGGTAAAGAGTAAAGGGGATTACTCACAGCAATACACGGTTTTTTGCACTGTCGCTTTTGCACGACTTTCTGTTTTTGTTAGTCTAGACAACTAGGTCTTTTTAACATTTGAGTTTATTAAAAGTTATATTTTAACTTCTCTTTTTTATCTATGCTATTGTTATAAAGACGGTGATTGCCACGAAGAGGCAGGACGGACAGCAGGACAATCAAGCGCCACTAAAAAAGTACAATACGTTACGAACAAAACTCAAAATTACTGGGATCCGTTGAAGCGTTGCAGAGTTATTATGTCAAAGTGACACGGGTATGAATTGAAAATGGTGCAGTCATGAAGGTGAAAATTGGCTGGGGGTGAAGGTGAAAAGCATTAAAAATGCTTATTTTTTTGTTGAGTTATACAGCATGTAGTAAAGCAGAGAATGAAAACACTGCAAGAAAAAGTGAGCTTAAATATTAATTAGAAGACCAGAGACAGCCAGAAACTGGAACCAGGTGAGGTGTGAAGGAAAAGGGTCACTTATACAGGTAGTAGGGTGAGAGGATGAGTATCCTGTACACGATTACTTCTATCACTCAAAGAATGAAATTAAACAATATCAAGTATGGACAGGAAGAGGATACATGCTACTAGGAGATAATTTCCTGCTAGATGTTGAAATTTTCTCTTTCGAGTAAGCGGCCAAGTTTTCACTGCTGAGATCACTGATAAACGCCTGCACTTTAGGAATGAGCAAGGAATGGAAAGTCATTTGAGACGGATAGTGAGATTAATAATGGACATTTTTTGTATGCGAGATGTTGGGCAGTTAGAACGATAGGAGTGGGAAGAAATTGGGGTCAGGAATGGCTGTACAGTAAACCTAACTTGATCGGTGTTAATGTTGGACAGAATTGTGTCAGTAATATGTAGTGGTCCCAAGAAGGATGAGAATTCTTGATTGTAATGGAGGAAGGTTGAGGTTGACAAATGATGCTCCCACAATTAAATTTAGCTGCTCACTCGCTGCAATTCTAGTGAGGAGTTATAGTGATGAAGCACGAAACTCTGACCAAAAACTGATGAATACTGTGTGCTTTTTCCATTTGAAGAAAGTCATTAATGTCTGAATCAGGCCTTACTGACATATACAGTTTACAGTTGACTCCATTGGCCATTAAAGTCAATAGCCCAATCGGTGCATATGTCCGAAGCACATTTTGCAGGGGGTTCAGACATAAACCTTGATGGGACCACTGAACACAATGTGAAAGCACCCTTAGTGGTACATTTAAGACAATATTTTTTGTGTTTATTTGAGATAATATTGAAAATGTTGCAATTTTCAAACTTTTATTTTTCATACCCTTAAAGCAGAGTTATGCAATACAAAATGTTTAAGAAATAACATTTTCCACTTCTACTTCACATCAGAAACATTTAGAAACTATTTATTTTATTTTTTTTACGAAAATAGTGTTAATTTTATTAACAATCTAATTTTTCCAACAAAATTTCCAAAACCATTTCTTTTTCGGGACATCACATTTAAACTGACAAAGGCTATGTGACAGAAAACACACAAAAGTGACACCATTCTAAAAACTGCACCCCTCAAAGTGCCCAAAACCACATCCACAAAGTTTATAAATCCTTTAGGTGCTTCAAAGGAACTAAAGCAATGAGGAAAGAAAAAGAAAAAAAAGTTTTGCTTCTTCCTCACAAAAATGTTACTTCAGCCCCAAATTTAGTATTTTCAGAAGGAGAAAACGCACAGTACTGTTGTGCAATTTCTCCTGAGTACGCAGATACCCATATGTGGTGGAAAACTACTTTTTGGGCACAAAGCAAGGTTCAGAAGAGAAGGAGAATCTTTTGACTTTATCGCAAAATTTTCTGGAATTCTTAGTGAATGCTAGGTTACATTCGGCTAGGCCCTGATGTGCCCCTGAAAGGCCACAACAGCAGAACTGCGCCGCCTCAAGTGTCATCATTTTACAAACTACACCCATCAATTAGGTTCCTTTAACATCTGCGCTCATATGTAATTTGCGGCAGATGTCCCCACATCTGCCGCATAACAGTCGACTTGCGGCAACGATCCGGCAAGGCCCATTCATTCACTATGTGGCTTGCGGTCAGGTGTGGTTTTGTCTGACCCAGCACTTGCGGCCGCATAAAAAAAAAATAATAATAATCCGCAAGTGCTGGATCCAGCATTCTTCAACTTCGGTTGAATTGTTCATTCTGCCTCCTTAAATCCTGTGCTCTACGCTGAGCGATTACATCGAGATTTACGTGTAAATCTCTGAAAAGTGCGATTCTGACAAAATGCCCAATGGAAGATAAATTAATGCAGCAGACTTAGTCGCTTTTAACTCCAATCTGGCCAGTGGTTGTGGATCTTTTATGTGTCTTTTTAGGTGTTTTGGTATATCACATAAAATTCAAATGATGAATTGTGAATGTCAAGTGGAAAAGTGTAGCAAAGATTTCAAGGCACACAAACATATATATTATATATATAAATATCTACACACACACACGCACGTACATATGGTATATATACACACACATATATACATGTCGAAAATACTAATGACCTAGAGAATCATTCTGCAGGTTAATTTTTACTGAACAATAAATGCCATAAAAACAAAGCCCCTAAATATTTACAGCAGAAATGCTTTTATGTAATTTTCATTTGCTGGTGTGTAAGTGTCTGGGCATAGCAGACTGCAGTCAGTGTCCGACTCATCTCCTACACTGTGGATTTCTCTGCTGTGAACTGCAAGGATCGGATAAAGCGGCGTTACCACATACAAAATGTGAAATGTTTCCTCTTGCTTTGTAACTGACATTTGTGATTTTTGTCCTGAGGAGGAAGAAAGTATTCTCTGAAACATGTTAACAATAAAAAAAAATAAAAAATATCACCTCTTCTATAGTACATAGATTACGTTTTCCATGTGGTAGAGCGGCTTTATCCCATCTTCATCTCTGTGATTTTCCGCTATTTGGTTTGCTGCAGCCTCCACATAAGCTAAAATTAAATCAAATCGTTCCATGTGGCATTATCAAATCATCTACAGAGCCCAAAAGGAAATTTTCCTAATAAGTATGACTCTTGGCAAACTCCAAAACCATACAATTCAAACAAAAACTAAAGGAGTTTTTCTTTGCTTCAAATGTGAAGTTTTTATTTCTACAAAGTGCCACCCATAAAATAGTACAATTTGCAAAAACTTTTTGATGCGGTGGATACCAAATTTACTAGCAGCACAAAGTAGTATTGCACATATTCTCCAATGGTAGGTCCAAGTTACTAAGTACATAAGTCAGAATGTTCAGCAACAATGTATATGTAATATAGAACTTGTATATGTACCTTTGGTATCCACCACATCAAAAAGTTTTTGCAAATTGTACCATTATACTGTTCACAAAACAGTTCACATTTGAAGCTAAGAAAAAACTCCTTTTGTTTTTGTTTGAAGCCTCCACATATGCGTCTGATAGTAGTTGTGGCTTCTCATAACTACCCTTTTTTTTCCTTAGAACAGGGTCTTCTCTATAAAGAGACTTATCCCATTGTCTTCTCATAAGATCGCTAGAGGTATGGCTGGCTGATGAGTGCTGTGGGATTTTCTTACCTCTGTATCTAAAGGCCACTTCACACACTAGGATATAGGTGAACGAGATCGTTAGCTATGTCACGTGACAGCGATCCTTCCAACATTGTTAGTGTGTTGTCACACGCAAGGATATCGTTTACGATCTTAAAATTTGGCAAGGCTGTAGCTATTTGGAGAAAAACGTTTGAACGATTTTACAAAGTGAAAGGAATAGGAGAAATATGAACGACATCGTTCAAAAAGGTGTCACACTTAACAGTGTTGCTTCTTCCCATGACGTTAATTGGACGACGAACGATACATTTGAGGTCAGGATCTCAATTTTTGGATGAACGTTCCAACGATTTTTCCTCCCTGCATCGTTCATTTACATGCAAGGATGCACTAATGAGATCGATAGAACGATCACAAATCTGTGACGTTTCAACTATATCGTTAACGAGATCCTAGTGTGTGAAGCCGCCTTAAAATAAGGATCAGACAGGACCTCCACAGACTCAGCTTCAATGAACTCAAAAGTAAAACCACAATGTTAATTGGTTTATAAACGGAAAGCTGTCAGGACAAAAATCCAAATGTAACTGCTATCATTTTCTAATTCCTTTCTCAAAACTCTGTCTATTTAGGTATTTATATTATTTATATTCCCCTCCTATCTTCTGTAATCTTTAAATAAAGAGAATCTGTCAATCACAGTGAATGATCCACTTTGTTCTGTTGTCCCATCCCCATAGGATGATTATGCATGTCACATCAAAGCACAGGAGATCAGTGGGGGGTGTGGGGGGGGGCGCATCCTCCTCCCTACTCTCTTTGCAGCAAAACCAAGAGATCAGATAAAATACAGGATCTCTCACAGCACAGAAGGGATTCCCTTTAACAGAAACAAATGGGAGTCTAGATCAGATAAGGCAGTCCTGTAGCTTTCTCCCTCCACGTCCTGAACAGAACAGTAGTTTCAGAAAGTGAAAGCACACAGCACAGAGCAGAGGAAGGAGAGAACTGCTGAGAGGGAGTGAATAATTACATGACAGTTTATACAGCAGCAGGGACTAATGGTCTTTGCTTATAATGGAGAGGACTAATGCAGCAGGTCCTTGCAGGGTATGAATATGCTGATAACATGGAAACTAGAAAGTGCACAATAATGATTTTACATGTTTTTAAAAGGTCTGCCCAGGCCCTATTCAAGGGTAATTTTAGTATCATACTGAAAAATGACCTGACAGTGTCCCTTTCAGCCCGGACACAGTACAATGTTGACAGTGAAATACTGTGAAGTTGCTGACGTCATTGATCACAAACTGATGCCTTCATTAGTCCTATATGTGGTCCTAGTCTCACAGCAACACAAGACAAAATGATTGCTTGGAGTAGATGACCCACCAACGGCCAAGTGATGACGCACACGGCTTGAATCAACTTAATTGAAACAAAAGTGAGAGGCATACAATTACTGGCCAGCAATCAGCAGCGTAGCAAGACACTAATACATTTAACAAATAAACAAATGAAAACTATTTCCTATACTATATGCAAATTGAACAACTAAAAAATAATTATATCTGGGGAGACACCACAGACTCCATTTGCACTTCTTTTTTTCTAGCCTTTCTACTTCTGCTGTGAACTGGGCATGCCTCCTGGGATCTCCAGGTCATCGCTTTGTGGAGAGTCAAGTGCCACTTTGTTGTCTAAAGCTAGGAGCTACAATTTCCCTGTCATTGTGAGCAGTGAAAAAAGGTGGATGTAATGAGCAGTGAATAGAACCTCAGGAGGATGAGCAGTGGTCGGCAGTCTGGCCAAATACTGCTGTCAGGCTACAGAGCTGTATTAACCACTGGAAGGGGTCACCGGAGGAGGGTTGCTCTAAGTGGTGAGAACACCATTTGATGGCGACATCTTGCAGCAGTGAGATCAGCTCTGTAGCTTGATAGTAGTACAAGACCAGGTGTCAGATCTGTGCTCACTGACACAATTTGCGCTGCACTGTTTCGAGCACAGCAGGGTTATGATTACACTGTTGTGCTCTGAATACTGACTCAGCTCTGTTATGTTATGCACAGATACCCCTGTGTTAGAGAAGTCTGAGCATGCTCGGCACTGCTTGATACTTTTATCGAGCATCAAGGTGATTGTGCACGCTCTTTACTCAGAGTACCAGCCCTGCATGTTTCACTGCTTTTTCACAGCCAAAAAGCTTGCAGTTTGCAACTGATCTGGACGACATGCAACAAGAAGATACTTCCAAGATAATGGATGAGGAGGGGGTCTAGGAGCTAGTATAGAAGGTGGAGGAAACCTTGATAGAACCAGGGCCCACAATCCTTGGCGTCCGTAGCACATGTGCCATCCTTGGGTCCAACTCAAACCCAGTCTCCACAAAAGGTTCACCCAGTGTGCCATCTGGGAAATGTAGCCTTGCTGGCCACAATCACTTGTGCATGTGTTGGTCAATAAGCGGACCTTCCCTGATAACTTCGTTAGTCAGTGAACAGGTGATGTTATGGTACACATGTTGGTGTAAGGCGGGGACAGCTTTCAGGGATAAATGGTGGCGGCTGGAGCCGGAGTAGCGAGAGACGGCCACAGCTATGAGGTTGTGGAAAGGCTCAGTGTCCACAAGCCTAATCACCAACATTTCCAGGTCATGCAGTCTGGAAATGTGCCCATGTAGTGTTTGGTCCTATGGATGGGTGGCTGGGTGGCTGGGTATTTTCTTTTGCATAGCTCTCAATCAACTTCCCCTCACCTCTCCTGGCTACTCCGTACCACCTCCTCGGGTGGTGGAGCCAGCATCTCTGCAGTCCATAAATTAACTATTTTGCTTGATGATCTTTTTGTTGGTATTCAGCAGCTCTACCACCGAGCCACTACCCAACTGACAGATATAGGAGGACTTGGTAATTTTGATCTGTAGTGCAGGTAAGGAACCCAGAAGCAGATTATTTAGATACACAGAAATACATCTGTTAACAGCAGAGAATTTCTATGTACCTGCATTCTAGAGGTGAAATTAGGAGTCAGATCTTTTTTGTTCCAGTAAAACTACTATAAAATAATGTGAGGTAGCAGTGTTCGTTAAGCACAACAGGAGGCAGTGACCCAGGCTCTTATTCACACCACACACAGTTTATTTGCCAGTCCAGGCAATTACAGACCTCAGGGTTCCGGGACACAGCCGGTACAGTCCTGTACACACTTGTATAAGTCCCAAAGACTAGACCACACGGCTGGACTGTGTTGTCCTGCACACCGCCCCTGTCTCACAGCTCCTGCTGCTCTGCCTCCTTGACTTCAACTGAGATCCCACCCTGTGTTACAGTCCAGGTTTAAATACCTGCCTGGACATGGGGATCCTCAAAAACCCGGAGTGGAGGGGATCTTATAGGGATATGGAGCACATTCTGGAAGACACAACGGCAGTCATATATTACCCCGGTCACTGCCTCACATAATCCCCCTTAGTTCAAGCTTGTGGGGTTAAACACCAGCCACTATACAAGGGCCCCTAGCCAGGTTATCCGAATTGCCCTGCAACATCCCTGCCCGGTGTTCCACAGTAAAACTAGTTCAGCAAGGAGAGGAAGCACCATGTGACGCTAGCGTTCCGCTCCTTAGCATTCTGAATGGAGACCAACGGGGAGTGGTCCGTTACCAAGCGAAACTGTCTCCCCAGTTGGTAATAGCATAGGGATTCCAAGGCCCACATTATGGACAGACACTCTTTTTCCACTATGGTATAGTTTCTTTCTGGTGGGGTGAGCTTCGTACTCAAGTAGGCGACGGAGTGGTCTTCCCCATTTACCAAATTGGGACAGTACCACTGCCAACCCGACCTCAGAAGCATCAGTCTGCAGGATAAACTCCTTCTGAAAGTCGGGATTGGTGAGAACAGGTTGTCCGCATAGGACCACTTTCAGGGCCAGGAAGGATTCCTCGGCCTGCGAATTTCAGCGCGCCATGACGGACCTCTTTCCTTTCAGAGGATCCGTCAACAGGGCTGACAGTCCTGCAAGATTGGGGATGAACCGCCGATAGTAACCTATGATGCCTAGAAAAGCCCTTACCTACTTCATGGTTAAGGGTCGAGGCCATTTCTGGATTGCCTCAATTTTATTGAATTGAGACTTAATTACCCCTTGGCCTATCACGTACCCGAAGTAGCAGGCTTCCATAAGTCCCAATGCGCACTTTTTTGGATTAGCTGTCAAACAGGCAGTTCTAAGCAAATCCACCACCGCTTTTACCTGAACCAAGAGAGTCTGCCACTCTGTGCTGTAAATTATGATGTCATCCAGGTACGCTGATGCATACGTGTGATGTGGTTCCAACAATATGTCCATCAGCCTCTGGAACGTGGTCGATGCCCCATGTAACCCAAAAGGCAAGACGACATAGTGCTAGAGACCCTCAGGTGTAATAAAAGTGGTCTTTTCTTCTCGCCACGACAGCACCCACATGAGAGAGGGGATCCGCCCACCAGGACAGGAAACCTACAGATAAAAAGGGGCGGTCCCCCTCGCTCCCTCAGTTTGGTTTCCTGTCCTGAGGGGAACCTGCAGCAAAAAGGCTTACCTGGGTTCAATCAGCCTCTGTGCGGTATCTTTGCGAACGGCAGGGCCTGGAACTCCAGAAGCAGCGTCGGGAAGTCCGGTTTCCGGCTCTCCCCTCGTCTGACTGGGATGTCACGATGTCAGCGCTGGATTTCCACCCTGACTCGTGGGAGCGCGGTGCAGTCTGGACAAGCTGCATTCATCCATGGTGGTCTCCAGGGGCAGCCAGGGGGCCCAGAGGTATGTATGACGGGCTGGTTAGCTGGCTGTCTCCGGCGGTCGCAGTGCCTGCACTTCCTGGGGGGCTGTGGCTCTATGGCGCGGTCATTTTGCCGCCGTTCGCGGGGGATGGGGGCCGTGCCCGGTGGCGGGCGGGTCCGTGTCTCCCGGTGCTGGGGCGTGGTGTCGGCGCGGTGGAGTCCGGGCTCTCCTGGGGAGTGTGGGGAGTCTGCGGCCGCGGCGTTCGGCCGCCTTTCTAAATCGCTGCGCCGGCTTCCGGGCCGCGCCGGCGCCTGCGCAGTAGCCTGAAGCGCTTCTGACCCGGAAGAACTGCGGATGTGCTTCCGGGCGGCCGGGGAGGTGGCCCCAGAGCGGGAGGTAATAGACAGTGCGGCAGCAGCGCCGCTGGTGTTCTGATCCCTATGATGTCGTCTCCTGGGGCAGGAGGGCTGCAGCAGCCTGACACTGATGTGCAGCCATCCAGCAAGACTCGTGGTGGCAGTGGGCGCAGCAAGGAGGCTGGGTCTACTGACAGAAGTGACCGGACTAAGGCTGGTCAACCATCACAGGCTGGTCCTACACCTCCTGAGCCGGTCAGTATGCACAGCTTCACGGGGTGAGTGTGTCCTCTGCTCCTCTGCTGATCTCCTCCCTTTCTGTCTTTCTCAGGCTAAGAAGGGTAAAAAGCTGAAGCATAAAGAATGCGCTTTGTGTACGCAGCCTCTTCCCGAGACATATGTGAAGCGTCTGTGTCAGGCCTGTATTAATCAGACTTTGCAGGAGGAGTCCTCTGTTAAGACGGCGGACATTCGCTCTATGATCCGGGAGGAGTTGTTGTCCTTCAGCGAGGTGGCTCATTCTCGGCCGTGTTCCTCCAGGGCTAGGAAGCCTGTGTCCCCTAGTGTGTCCTCCCCAGAGGGCAGCCCGGTTAGGTCTCAGGGGGTCTTCCGGTCCCCGTCAGCCTCTCCTGCTTCTTCTTCCTCATCGGATGATGAGGGAAAGTCCTGTTTCCCCCTGGACGGTGTGGACAATCTTGTCAAGTCCATCCGCCACACGATGGAAGTGCCTGATTCGAGGGAATCTCGTTCAGCGCAGGATATCATGTTCACCGGCCTCTCGGAAAAAAAGAGGCGTGCTATCCCGGTGGTGGCGGCCCTAAAAGATCTGGTTTATCGGGAATGGGATAAGCAGGACAGACGGGGGGCTCTTCCTTCATCTTCCAAGCGGAGATATCCCTTCGATGATGGGGACTTAGCTACGTGGTCCAAGATTCCGAAGGTGGACGCTGCGGTCGCCTCCACGTCTAAGCGTTCCACCCTCCCGGTGGAGGATGCTGGGTTGCTGGCTGATCCGCTAGACCGAAAAGCCGAGATGTTGCTTAAGCGCACTTGGGAATCCTGCACAGGGGCCTTTAAACCCGCTATTTCAGCTACATGTACTGCCAGATCCCTGTTGGTCTGGGTGGATCAGCTTGAGGATCAGATTAGGTCAGGGGTTCCCAGGGACCAGTTGCTGTCATCTCTTCCATTGATCCGTGGGGCCTCGGCTTATCTGGCGGATGTGTCTGCTGATTCCCTGCGCCTGGCAGCGCGGTCTGCGGGTCTGACCAACTCGGCTCGTCGGGCCCTATGGCTTAAAGGGTGGAAGGGCGATTCTCAATCCAAGTCCAAGTTATGTACGCTCCCCTTCCGTGGTGAGTACCTCTTTGGCCCTGACTTGGATGAGATTCTGGCTAAGGCAGCTGACCGTAAGAGGGGGTTCCCTAACCCTCCTGTTCCGTCTTATAGGAGAGCCTTCAGGAGACGTCCATTCGGCCAGAAGAGGTCGTATAGGGAGAACCGAGACCGTTGGGAACCCAAGGAGGGTAAACAACGGAGTGCCCTGTTTGGGGGGTCCTCCTCCTTTAAACCTGGAAAGAAGTACCGTTAGGTCGGATCTCCCAGTGGGGGGTAGGTTGTCGGTTTTTTCTGATCGTTGGGCTGTTATCTCCTCTAGTCCCTGGATTCTGAGGTTGATTGCCTCCGGTCTTACTCTGGACTTTGCCCGTTTTCCTCCAGATTCGTTTGTCCTTACCTCCCCTCCGTTGCATCATCAGCGTGCCCTGGTCCTGGAAATTCAATCCCTGTTGTCCAAACGTGTTCTTGTTGAGGTTCCGGTAGGCCAGGAAGGAAAGGGGTTTTACTCCCCCTTGTTTCTGGTGTCTAAGCCAGATGGTTCCTTTCGGACCATAATTAATTTAAAGAAATTAAATTCCTTCCTGGCGGTCCGGTCCTTCAAAATGGAATCAATTAATTCCACGATCAAATTGTTATTCCCTCGATGTTTCATGGCAGTACTGGACCTCAAGGATGCTTATTATCATGTCGCCATCCACGTCGATTACCAGCAGTTTCTGCGGGTAGCAGTCGTCTGGGAGGGACGGACTCGACATTTCCAATTTACGGCAATGCCTTTTGGTCTTTCAACGGCTCCTCGTGTCTTCACCAAACTAATGTCCGAGGTGATGGCTTTTTTGCGGCACCAGGACACGCTCATTGTGCCGTATTTGGATGACTTTTTGATAGTGGGTAACTCTTTCGGACAGTGTCAGGCCCGTGTGCTTCATGTCATCTCATCTTTGCAGGACTTGGGCTGGATCATCAACTGGGGGAAGTCCAGACTAACTCCCGTGACTCGTCAATCTTTTCTGGGTCTCCTTCTGGACTCTGTAAGTCGGCTCTGCCTCCTTCCAGATGACAAGATTTCTCATATCAGGACTAGGGTCAGCCAGGTTATTGCTCACCCTTCCCTGTCATTGCGGGAGGCCATGTCCCTGTTGGGTTCCCTTTCGTCTTGCATCCCGGCAGTTCAATGGGCGCAGTTTCATACGCGGCCATTGCAGCAGGCGGTTTTGCTGGCGGAGGTTGCCTTGCAGGGTCGGCTTCAGGGTCTTCTTACCTTGCCTCCGGACGCTGTGGAATCTCTTACCTGGTGGGTAGACCCGCTTCACCTTTCAAGGGGGGTTCCCTGGGTAGTTCGGCCTTCTAAGATCCTTCTGACTGATGCCAGTCCAGATGGGTGGGGGGCTCTCCTGGGGACCGGTTTAGCTCAGGGTCAATGGTCGGCGGAGGACTCTTCAGATTCTTCCAACGTACGGGAGTTGAAGGCTATCCACCTTGCTCTCCTTCATTTTCTCCCACAGCTGCGGGGGTCGCACGTCCGGATCTTGTCAGACAACACCACGTCGGTGGCATATATCAACAAGCAGGGAGGTACTCGATCCCGGACGCTGCTGTCTATTGCAATGACTATCCTCAACCTGGCAGAGACCAACTTGTTGTCCCTTTCGGCCCTCCACATCCGGGGTGTCGACAACTCAACAGCGGACTTTCTGAGTCGCCATACCCTCCATCAGGGCGAGTGGGCCCTCTGCCGTCGGACCTTCCAGAAGATAGTTGCCTTGTGGGGTCTTCCGGAAATAGATTTGTTTGCAACCAGGGCCAACAGGCAAGTCAGCCGGTTTGCCTCCCTGGATTTCACGGACGAGCCGGAGTTGTTGGATTCCCTCCAGTTCCCTTGGGCCTTTCGGCTGGCCTATGCGTTTCCTCCCATGAACTTGCTTCCAGTAGTCATCCGGAAGATCAGGGACGACGGGGCGAGGGTGATTCTCATTGCCCCATTTTGGCCCAAGAGGCCGTGGTTTTCCTGGCTCAGAGCCATGTCAGTGTCCGACCCGTGGCTACTTCCTTCTGTTCCAGGCCTGCTCTCTCGGGGTCCTTGCCGTCACCCTCAGATGCAGGGGCTCCACTTGACGGCTTGGAACTTGAAAGGAGCCTGTTAAGATTGCGTGGGTTTTCAGAACAGCTTATTTCCACCCTTCTCTTGAGTAGGAAGGAGGTTACAACAAGGATTTATGCTAGGGTCTGGCGGAAATTTCTTCAGTTCCATACTGCTCCTTTTACTCCACTTGTTCCCATCCCTTCTATTCTGGAGTTTCTTCAGAATGGTCGGGAGTTGGGGCTTTCAGTCAACACCCTTAAGGTCCATGTTTCGGCCTTGGGAGCATTGTATGGATCAGATGTGGCGGGTGACAGATGGGTGTCTCGGTTTATAGCGGCTTGTGAGCGTAGCACCCCGGTTCATGTTGCTCGGTTGGCCCCGTGGGATTTGGATCTGGTCCTTGACGCCCTGATGGGGCCCCCCTTTGAACCCCTTGAGGCAGCCTCCCTTAGGTCCCTGTCTCTCAAGACGGCTCTGCTAGTGGCCCTTACCTCGGCTAGGCGGGTGGGTGATCTCCAGGCTTTGTCTATAGATCCTCCTTTTTTGTCCATCTTGCCTGATAGACTTGTCTTGAAGCCGGATCCTTCCTACCTCCCTAAGGTCGCTTCCCGGTTTCATCGGAGTCAGGAGATTTTCCTCCCTTCCTTTTTTCCTTCTCCGGGTTCTCCTGAGGAACAACGGTTTCATTCGCTAGATGTCAGGAGATTAGTGTTACACTACCTTGATAGGACTAGGCCCTATCGACAGAGTAGGGCTCTGTTTGTGTCCTTTCAGGGTCCTCGTCGGGGGTTTGCTGTTACTAAGAGCACGTTGTCTAGATGGATCCGGGATGCCATCTGCTTGGCCTACTCGGTGACGGGACGCAATCCTCCGGAAGGTGTGCGGGCGCATTCGACTAGGGCTATGGCTTCTTCGCGGGCCGAGCGCGCTGCGGTCTCTATTGAAGCTATTTGTAAGGCTGCCACTTGGTCATCTCCTTCTACCTTTTATTCCCACTATCGTTTGGATTTGTCTTCTGACTCTGACTTGGCTTTCGGGAGATCTGTCCTCAGCACGGTTGTCCCTCCCTAAATCTTGCTCTCTGCAATTCTCTCATGTGGGTGCTGTCGTGGCGAGAAGAAAAGACATGATTACTTACCGGTAATTGTGTTTTATGGAGTCCACGACAGCACCCACTCACTTCCCTCCCTTGTCACGTTAATTGGTGTGTGTGCACTTTTCTCCTTGGGCCTTGCCCGGGGTTTCTTGAGTTTGTACGTGTGATGTTTCTTTGAGATGTGTTATGCTTCTCTTAACTCTGCGGTTCCCCTCATACTCTGTAAACAAACTGAGGGAGCGAGGGGGACCGCCCCTTTTTATCTGTAGGTTTCCTGTCCTGGTGGGCGGATCCCCTCTCTCATGTGTGTGCTGTCGTGGACTCCATAAAACACAATTACCGGTAAGTAATCATGTCTTTTCCTTTGCTGACTCAATCAGTGGCACTTGCCAGTAGCCCTTGGTTAGAAAAAACCGTTGTGAAATACCGCGCTTGCCACAGCCTCTCAATCAGCTCGTCCACCCTGGGTATGGGGTAAAGATCGAATTTGGGCACTTCGTTTAACCTCCTGAAATCGTTACAAAACCATAACAATCTGTCAGGTTTTGGGATCAGTACAATGGGACTGGCCCATTCGCTCCTGGACTTCTCAATCACCCCCAGGTGAAGCTTTTTTTTTTTTTTTTCCACCTCCTCCGAGATACAGTGCCTTGTGAAAGTATTTGGCCCCCTTGAACTTTTCAACCTTTTTCCACATTTCAGGCTTCAAACATAAAGATATAAATTCTTATTTTTTTGTGAAGTATCAACAAGTGGGACACAATCGTGAAGTGGAACGAAATTTATTGGATATTTTAAACTTTTTCAAAAAATAAACTGAAAAACAAGGATGTGCAATATTATTCGGCCCCCATTGAGTTAATAATTTGTAGCGCCACCATTTCTGCGTTTACAGCTGCTAGTCGCTTGGGGTATGTCTCTATTAGTTTTGCACATCGAGAGACTGAAATTCTTGTCCATTCTTCCTTGCAAAACAGAAGAGCTCAGTGAGATTGGATGGAGAGCGTTTGTGCACAGCAGTTTTCAGCTCTTTCCACAGATTCTTGATTGGATTCAGGTCTGGACTTTGACTTGGCCATTATAACACCTGGATACATTTATTTTTGAACCATTCTATTGTAGACTTTGCGTTACGTTTGGGATCATTGTCTTGTTGGAAGATAACTATCCGTCCCAGTCTCAGGTCTTTTGTAGACTCCAACAGATTTTCTTCCAGAATGGTCCTGTATTTGGCTCCAACCATCTTCCCAACAATTTTAACTATTTTCCCTGTCCCTGCTGAAGAGAAGCAGGCCCAAACCAGGATGCTGCCACCACCATGTTTGACAGTGGGGATGGTGTTTTGAGGGTGATGAGCTGTATTGCTTTTACACCAAACATATCGTTTTGCATTATGGCCAAAAAGTTAGATTTTGGTTTTATCTGACCAGAGCATCTTATTCCACATGTTTTGTGTGTCTCCCAGGTGGCTTGTGGCAAACTTCAAACAAGACTTTTTATGGATATCTTTGAGAAATGTCTTTCTTCTTGCCACTCTTCTAAAGGCCAGATTTGTGCAATGTACGACTGATTGTTGTCCTATGGAAAGACTCTCCCACCTCAGCTGTAGATCTCTGCAGTTCATCCAGAGTGATTATGTGCCTTTTGGCTGCATCTCTGATCAGTCTTCTCCTTGTTTAAGATGAAAGTTTAGAGGGATGGCCGGGTCTTGGTAGATTTGCAGCGGTCTGATACTCCTTCCATTTCAATATGATCGCTTGCACAGTGCTCCTTGAGATGTTTAAAATTTGGAAAATCATTTTGTATCCAAATCTGGCTTTAAACTTCGCCACAACAGTATCTTGGACCTGCCTGGTGTGTTCCTTGGTCTTCATGATGCTCTCTGCACTTGAAACAGAACCCTGAGACCATCACAGGGCAGGTGCATTTATACGGAGACTTGATTACACACAGGTGGATTCTATTTATCATTAGCAGTCATTTAGAAAAACATTGGATCATTCAGAGATCCTCACTGAACTTCTGGAGTGAGTTTGAGGCACTGAAAGTAAAGGGGTTGAATACTATTGCACAATCCCACTTTTCAGTTTATTTGTTAAAAAAGTTTAAAACCTCTAAAAAATTTCGTTCCACTTCATGATTGTGTTCCACTTGTGCCTCTGCTGTTTTGTGAGAGTGTCCCCTATCTTTACTCCAGTCTCATCCTCTCCGGATGCCACTAACTGGAGGCAGGCGACCTGAAGAGGTTAGGTCTGGGGGTAGAACAGCCACAATACTTTCCCTGTCTTTCCAGGGTTTCAACAATTTTATATGGTATATCTGTTCCAGTTTCCTCCTACCTGGTTGAAACGCCTTATAGTTTTCCACCCCAACCTTTTCCTGGATTTCATAGGGACCCTCCCACTTAGCTAAGAATTTGCTTTCTGCGGTGGGTATCAAGACTAACACGCGATCCCCCTGGTTGAAGGACCTGACGGTGGCCTATCTATTGTACCTACGCTTTGAGCTGCCTGCGCATCTTGCAGATGTTCCTTCACAATAGGCATGACAGCGGCGATTTGGTCCTGCATACCCATGATGTGCTCAATTACGCTTTTATGAAGGGGGGGGGGGGGCTCCTGCTCCCATGCTTCTTTAGCTACGTCCAGCGGTCCCCAGGGATGTCGACCATACAACTCAAATGGTGAAAACCCCGTTGACAACTGCGGCACTTCACGGATAGCAAACATTAAATAAGGGAGCAATATACCCTGGTCCTTCCCGTCCTTGGAGACTACCCTTTTAAGCATAGTTTTCAGGGTTTCATTAAACCGCTCCACCACACCATCGGTTTGAGGGTAGTACACTGATCTATGCAGCTGCTTAATCTGGAGAAGTTTGCACAGCTCCCTGGTGATCTTGGACTTGAATGGGGTCCCCTGATCCGTAAGATTCTCCTTGGGCAACCCCACCCGACAGAAACGGCAAACAACTCCCGAGCAATAAGCTTAGCTGCAATATGTCTAAGGGGTACTGCCTCTTGGTAACGGGTGGCATAATAAGACTATTACCAGGATATGTAGGTGCCCCCGGGCAGACTTTACAATTAGTCCTACCAGATCCATGGCTATCCGCTCAAAAGGTACCTCTATAATAGGCAAAGGTACCAAGGGACTGTGAAGATGAGCCACGGGTGCGGTTAGCTGACATTCCGGGCAGGATTTGCAAAACCTTTTTACCTCCCTGAAGACCCCAGTCCAAAAAAAAAAAAAAAAAAAACACGCTGCAAAAGTTGCTCCTGCGGTTTTTTTTTTTTTTTTTTTTTTTTAACCCCCCATCCCCCCAGATGGCTGTTCATTAAGTGTTTATAAGCAAACTCTAGGGCCTGCCGGCAATATGGCTGTGGTATTAACAGCAGCTCCAGTATATCCCCCGTATTCTATCCACTTGATAGTATATCCCGCTTGAGGGCAAAATTGGGAACCTCACATCAGCACTTGCGCCACCCCATCAATTACCGTCACCCTACTTCGGGCATGGACCAACGTAGGATCCTGAAGTTGGCCAGTCCTGAAATTATCCGGAGACCCCTCTAGCTCTGGGATTGGCTCAACCGACTTGAGCTCTCCTGCTATTACCTCTATGGGAGACCTGTCGGCTTTACACTCTGCTCCTATATTGGTGACCCCTATGGGAGGTATCCCAGACTCGGGATCTTCAGGCTCAGGGTCCAGAATGTCCATAACCTGAGGAGGATTGTATTGTCTCCTGCTTAGAGTCCAGAAAACAGGGATTTTTGTGTACTCACCGTAAAATCCTTTTCTCCTAGCTTATGATTGGGGGACACAGGACCATGGGTGTATGCTTTTCTGCCACTAGGAGGCGACACTAAGTAGAATAAAATTAAGCCCTCCTTCCTGCAGTATACACCCATACGTAGGCGTAGATATTCAGTTTAGTACTAAATCAGTAGGAGAGCACGTAAAGTTATCAGGTACAAATGGCGTAATGTAAGATACGGTACCGACTAGTATGATTAGCGTATGACAATGTACTGTGCAGGCTATAGAAGAGTTAGAGGGTGGGTGCTGTGTCCCCCAATGATGAGCTAGGAGAAAAAGATTTTACAGTGAGTACACAAAAATCCCTGTTTCTCCTTCGCATTATTGGGGGACACAGGACCATAGGACGTCCTAAAGCAGTCCCTGGGTGGGTACTAGTTAAATAGTGGTCGGGCATTAAGCGATAGCTACTTACAAAATGCGTGACCACCGCCTGCCGGCTTTTTTCCACCTAGGCTTGCCACTGCAGAGGCCTGGGTATGAGTGTTGTAGTGTTTGGTGAAGGCATGTAGGCTGGACCAGGTTGCGGCTTTGTATAATAGAGTTGCCATGGTTTAGCGACGAATGGTCTATGAGGCGCCCGCTGATTGTATTGAGCGGGCTTTGATTCCTTCTGGAATAGATATGCCTTTGATGGATCCGCTACGCTATCCAAGAGACCTATCTGGTTGATGTGGACTTAGGCGCAGCCTTTCATTTTTCTAGGTCCCTTGGGGATGACTAACAGCTTTTCTGTTTTGGGGAAAGGAGCTGTTCGGGGGATGTAGTCTCTGAAGGTCCTTACTGGGTCCAGGGTATGGAACTGGCTTGCGACGCGGTGTTCTGGAGTTGGGCAGAAGGCCGGTAGAACGATGTCTTTGTTAAGGTGGAAGTTGGATACCACCTTAGGCAAGAAGGATGGAGAAGGCCGGAGAACTTCTTTATGCTTGTGGAAGGATAGGTGGGGGGGCCGACATCATAGGGTGTCTAGCTCGGACATGCGCTTAATTGACGTGATCGAGAGATGGGATAGTGGTAACTCTTTCACAGGTTCTTACAAGAGCTCTTGGAGAGCGCCTAGAACTAGGTTTAGCTCCCAGACACCCACGGGTGCCCTGTAGGGGTGCAGTGTGTGGGAAATTCTCTGGATGAATGTTTTGCTTGTGGTTTGGATGCAGGTCTGCGTTGGAAGAGGACACTTAAGGTTGAGATTTTTGGTCTTTTGCTGGAGTTCGGAACTAGGCCAGCGTCAAGGCTGTCTTGGAGGAACTCTAGGATCGTGGTGATGGAGAAAAAGAGTGGGTTACGGTAGCTGTCCTTGCACCACTGGAAAAAAAGGTTTTCCAGGTGCGGTGGTAGTTGCGTGAGGCTGTTGGTTGTAGCGGCATTAACCCTGGTGGTTATGGCCTCTAGTGTAGATCCTGCTAGGGTCAGGATCTAGGCTTTAATCTTCATGTAGTTAAAGACAGAGCTCCTGAGTTCTGGTGTTGAAAGGGGCCTTGGGATAGAAGGTCTGGTTGGCTAGGGGGTGGCCAGGGCGCATCAGCAAGAAGCTGTATGAGCACTATGAACCATGCCAGTTGTGACCAGTCTGGGGCGGTGAGGATTACTTAAAGCCTCTTTCGCCTTGATATTGTTTTCCTGAGTCCAGTCCTTGTCGGCTTAGGAACTACACTGCCCAGTTGTCCACCCCCGAGATGTGGACTGCTGATACGATTGATTGGGGGTTTTTATTTTTTCTTTCGGTCCAATGTAGGGGTGTTTCGCTTTGTGCTTTGTCGATTTTCTGCGCGTGCCACCCTGATTATTGGTGTACGCCACTGCCATGGCGTTGTTCAATTGGACGGGGTTACCGGACAGGAAATGAAGAGAATGTTGGAGTGCAAAGGAAATTCCTCTTAGCTTCAGGCTGTTGATTGGGTGGCTTCTAGGGCATCTAGCGGCCAAGTGCCATGTGCTGACGATAGTTGGCCACCCAGTTGAGTAGGCTGGCCTCGGTGGTACGACCAGTCACTGGGGTGGAAGACTTTTCCCTGGAGAGTGAAGATGGCTGCATCCGCTGCGGATAAGCGTGTTTTGCAGTCGGGGCGGGATGGCCTTTTTTTTTGTGTGTGTGTGTGTGTGTGTGTGTGGTGTGTGTGTGACCCGGACCGAGGGGTGGAGGAGCTGTAGGGGGGCGGAAATGTGGTTGAGTAAAGGAGACTGCTCCTATTGTGGCCCCCATCTTTGCTAGGGCCCCCATGCCGAAGCGGATGGGCTGGGGCTAGCAGCTGCGAAGAGTGTGCACGGTCTTTGTGACTTGCCATGGCCTTGGCCTGAGAGAGTGTGACTAACCCTCTTGCAGTGTCTAGGGTAATTTTTAGGAAGTCTATTGTGGGGGCCGACAATGGAGATGATTTCTGTAGGTTTATGAGCCATCCTAGGAGGGAGTGTCCGTTGTTATTTGGATGCTGACGAGGCATGGTTTGATCTGTGGGCCTTTGACTAGCAGTTCGTTTAGGTACGGCAAGCCAGCCACTGCCCGCGAATGGAGGATGGATATAACGCTCACTATGACCTTGTGACGAGTCTGGGCACAGTCGGTAACTGAAGGTCAGGGGGAAGAATTGGAAGTGGCGTTTTTGTACCGCGAACCGCAGGTATTTTAGGTGGATCTTTATAAACTTGTTGAGAAATTTGAGGTTTAGAACGAACAGGTTTGAGTAGTAACCCTTAAGCTGTTCGATTTCTGGTACTGGGTGTGAGTAGTCATTTGTTAGCCTCGAAGAACGGTTAAGCGTCTGCATTCGGGAGTTGCGAAAGCGGAAAATGATTGGGGTCGAGATGCAAGCTTTATTTTGTAGCTTGATGACACCCGTTCTCTGACCTAATTGTCATGCGTGGTAGTGGGCCATGAGTGGCGTACGAACTGGAGACGTCCACTTGGAATGTTGGTGTCGGGCGGTTGAGGGTCGTGTGTTGGACCTTTGTGGTGTTGCGTCCTTAGAGAGTGTTTGTTCAGGGTGGCTTTTCCAGGTTTGGTTGGGCTTGAACAAGAGTGGGGAGCTGTTGGGCCCGTGGGTAGACCAGTCGATGTTTGCGTTAACCGTTGAGGTGGGCCACCTCGGAGTTCAGTGGGGCGCTTGAGAGCGCGAATGTGACTGTGGGCGGCGAAGAAAGCCACTGGAACCTTCGGTGGGGTGGGGGGGTGGGGGGGAGGAGGAACTTGCTTCCCCCTCCCCCGTGGTCTCAGAGATGAGCTGGTCGAGCTTTGTTGCTGAATAGGCGACCTCATTGGTAGGATAACTTATGGGTATATTTTTGATGTGGAGTCTGCAAGTCAGCCCTGAGTCAGAGGGTTTGACGCATAGGAGAGGCCTTTGCTGCTGCTAGTGCGGCGCAGTTGTCTGCGTCTACGGTGGTAGGCTCCACGGGGAATTGGTAGTCACTATTTAGGTGGGATTGCGTGTCCTCATGGGAGTGCAGTTCAGCAGCTGGTAAATAATGTGTTGCCTCCTTATGTTTGCGTTGTTTGGGATCTGTTATAGCGTCCCAAATTAGAAGCAGAGTTGTACCGCAGCGAATTATTAAATGGTTGGTGGGGGAATGCTGGTGGGAGAAGCGTCTGATAATAGAGATTTATTTTTTTCTTTATTTACGATTTGTAAGCCTCCCTTTCTCCTCTTGCCCAGATGCTGGGCAGATGAGCTTTTGCTCTAGGAAAGAATGGAGACAGGGCTCTGTGATGTCTAGACGTCGCGAGCTAGTTTATATAGAGATTTTTACTATTCTCCCCTCTCCTTTGTGGGGGTTGCCTGACTGCCCCACCTGTAGTCCTTTGTGTGTTTGTTTTAAATTTGCACCGTTTTTGGGGCAGTAGCTTGTCTATGTGCCCCAGTGATGTGACCGCGTCTTTAGGGAAGGGGGGGGGGGGGGTGTCCGTTGCCTCAAGTCATATAAAAGGTGGGTGAGAAGCGTGGCCGGTAATGCGGCCGTGATTGGTAGCCCCAGCTGCCCATTGTAGGCAAGGAGGGGCTTAGGTTGAACGCCAAGGCCGGGGCCTGGATTAGCACAGGCCCCGGTGTGCAGAGAGGCCCGCGATATTAGCGGTGTTGTGATGCCTTTGCTTAGCCCCCTTTTTTCCGGTACTCCATGGTGCCTGCCCCAGGCCCTGCTGCTGCGTATCATGGCTGGGCGGAGAGTGTTGAAGGTAACGTGACTGCGAGTCACGAGGGGGTGCGTGTTGTGGCGCCGGTGACGCGGCTGCGATTGGCCCGAGTTTTGTGGGGGCGTGTTGTGCCGCTGGTGACGCAGCTGTGACTGGCTCGCGTCATGGGGGGGGGGGTGTTTTGGGGGAAATAGGCGCAGTGATGCGCCGCGTGTGATTGGGCCTCGATTAGCGGGGACCACGATGAGGTGGAGGGGCACGCAATACCCACAGGTGTAGCGCGGCTGAGCAGCATCCGGACCCATGGCATGGGTGCTCACCGCGCACTTACTGGTGATGCGCGTGACGGCTTTTGAAGCCGCCACAGCGAAGTTGGGCGCCAAATATGCTTCCGTGGGCACAGAGTATGGTTGTCTTGTGCCTAACTGCGGTGGGGGCTGTTTATTGAGCCCTGTGTTAGTCTTGGCTGACTGTTTGCCTTGTCTGGAGGGGCTCTGCTTCAATTGTCATGGTTCTCAATCGCCTGCTCCTTGATGGAGGAGGTGAGAGAATGGAAGCCTGAATGTTCTCCATCGCCAGCTTCTTTGGTATGCGCTGCCTTGGGGTCCACCATGCTCTTAAAAGAGCGGCGCCAAAAATAAGTAATCAAATGGTAGAAATAATGGTATCTCTACACGGCGCCACAGAGGGTAGCAACAGGTAGGCATTGCACGCGCGCTTTTAACTGTTGCTAACTGTTCCCGATGCTGCATATACACGCCGCCACAAAGTGCTCCACAGTAGGTATTTGCGTTGCCCGAAGTGCCGACAGGTGCCGCGGGTTATATTCTGTTGAGTACCTTCTCTGATTTACACGCCGCCACCACAAGGGAATATGGGCGTACATCTTACGCGCCACAAGTACATAGGCGTGACAGAGTTGTGTATTACGTGATGCTCGTACAGTGATTGGACAATGCAATAGCATCATGATTGGCCAGCCTGCGCAGGAAGGCTGGCTAATACATGACGATTGCAAATGTGTAGTGTGACTGGTCAGCTCGTTATATATGGCGTCCTGTGCAGGGGCAGCCAATGGTTACACAGTAGCCCCCATCAATGATAGTTGATGGGGCGTAGTATACATGACGCTGTGGCACGTCCCAGGGAATTCACTAGGGCATGCAAATACCTTGCCTGTGCCCCGATTACACGCCGTACCATAGGGATTATGCCTTCTTGTTTCTGAGCACGGCCCAGATACAGGTATCCGAAGACACAGGAAGGAAATTCCTGAATTACATGCCGCCACTTCGTGGTCTTTTCATGGCAACAGGCACAATTGTGTCCGATGCCTGGCGGTTTCTACCTTCCTGTGGCGGCGTGTAAAGATACCATAAGAGGTAAAAACTAAGAATAAAAGTGGTAAATGTGGTCTGAGTTACAGATCGCATGTGCCTCCTGCGACACGAAGCTAAAACTAAATATCTGTACCTACGTATGGGTGTATACTGCAGGAAGGAGGGCTTAATTTTATTCTACTTAGTGTCGCCTCCTAGTGGCAGAAAAGCATACACCCATGGTCCTATGTCCCCCAATGATGCGAAGGAGAAAGAGGCAGATTCCTCCCCAGGATCACATAATAGGGAAGTGCTTTCATCACCCCCACTTTCTGTTGCACATGCCTACACGGGGTAATGATGGTGGACCACCTATGTAGAGTAATGATGGTGGTCCACCTATGTAGAGTATTCCTGGAGGTCCCCATGGATACAGAGTACCCCCACTGTACGACCGTGGGTTTTATCCCGGGGACCAAGGATGCATGCACTAGGGTCACCAAGCTCCCTGAATCCAGCAAGCCCATCGCCGAGTACCCATTAACCTACACTTGGCACAAATGTGGTTCACTCTCCGGTTTAACAATGTCCGCCGTAAACACAGTCTGGGCATTCATTGAACCCCGGCGGGTATACCCGCAGTCCAAGGGCTTGGTGGTGAGTGGATACTGTGTCCCCGTATGTCCCAGTCCTTGACATAGTCAACACTTCATAGTGGGGATAAATCCTTTTGAGGGGTGCAGTTTAGGGAACATGGACTTTTGACCCTATTTAAGCTGGGGGTGTGGTCTCGACCGGGTCTGGGGTGGAGTCCAACGCAGGACCTGGTTGGGGCGTCTTTAACCGCTGGTCTGGTGGATATGGACCGACGGCTGCCACCAGAGTCCCACCTTGTCCCACCCACCGTTGAATGGGGATGGGCAGAGTGCACACAAACAAGTCAACCACCACCCTCTCTACCATCTGCACTGGGCTCAAAGTTTCAAGCTGCAACCACTTCTTCACCAGGTGCAATAAGTTATATGCCTGTGACCGTATAGGTTTACCTTCCTCAAGGGACCACTGGCTTACCGGCTGAGCCCTTACATATGTTTTAACCCCCAGTCGGGCAAGGATTTCACCTTTCAGGGACCCTTAGTTCCTGGCATCTTCTGCGCACAGATCCAGGTAGGCTTTTTGGGGCTCTCCCGTTAAATACGGCACCAACCCCTCAGCCCACTGTTCCGGTGGCAGTTTCTCCGCTCTGCGATCCTCTCAAATACCATCAAAAATGGTTCCACATTATTCCCTGGGGTAATCTTTTGCAATGCACGCCTTACCGCTTTCTGGTTGCATGAGTCATCCTTCACCTGAGGGTGGGGCAGTTGCCCTAGTACGGAGTACCTCGGTCAGGAGTTCCTGCTGCTGGAGCAAAAGTTTATTCATCTCCTGTTGTAAGAGCTGCTGTTGCTGCTGGGCCTGCACCAGGTGCTTAATTAGGTCCTTCATAGTAGTCGCCGGTGTAAACCTTAGCGTGACAGGCTTAACAATGGACATGGATGAACAAAGTATGCCTAGTGCGGATTGCTCTGCTGCCTGGCGACTATTTGTCAGCCATGAGTCATGAGTTCT
This sequence comes from Allobates femoralis, assembly GCA_033576535.1. NCBI lineage: Eukaryota > Metazoa > Chordata > Amphibia > Anura > Aromobatidae > Allobates > Allobates femoralis. Next base: position 503,175,568 of record JARQOC010000002.1, read on the forward strand.
AATTATTAAATTCTATTGATCTTAATCTTAAAGGGAATCTGTGACCAAATTTTTGGCCCCTTCTAAAAGCATGATAGGGCAGAGATTCCAAGTACGTGATGTGTCACTAAGATGGTTGCTGAAATTTTGATAAAAACAATGTTTTATCTGCTGCAGACTTACACAGAGCTTAGCATTTAGAGAACTGCTAACCCCACCCACAACACTGATTGGGAGCTAGCATTGTTCATAAGCAGAAAGGTTTCAATCAAAGGTGTGGGTGGGATTATACAGAGCTCTTGAATATGGTGGACTACCCGGCAGCAGCTTTACAAGTCTTCCATTAATAATTATCAAAACGACATAATGCAGCCCGGTTAGTGACACATTACTCATGACTCAAAAGTCTCTTGTCTCTACATTTTGCTGCTATTAGTAGAGGTGGTAAAAACTTTATGACAGATTCCCTGTAATATTAATCCTGCTAGCAACCAGATTGCTTTGCCCGCATTCTTCACCATATGTAAGGTAGCAGCGTTAGTTAAGTACGATGGGAGGCAGTGACCCATGCTCTTATTCACACCACAGTCCAGGCGATTACAGACATCAGGGTTCCGGGACGCAGTCGGTACAGTCCTGTACACACTTGCATAAGTACAAAAGCCAAGACGACACGGCTGGACTGTGTTGTCCTGCACACAGCCCGTCTCACAGCTCCTGCTGCTCTGCCTCCTTGAGACCCTATCCTATCTTGCAGTCCAGGTTTAAACACCTGCCTGGACATGGGGATCCTCAGACCACGAGTATATAGGGATATGGAGCACATTCTGGGAGACACATAACGGCCGTCATATATTACCCCAGTCAGTGCCTCACCATTACAAAAATATTTATTTTTTTTATTTTTTATTCCTCCACCCTCTCCTTTGGGACTCGAACCAACAACCTTCCACCATTTCAGCAGGAGCTAACACTTTGAACTACAGACTCTGGTGCAGTCAGTGAGAATATATTACACTGGAAGCTGCATTGCAGCCTCTGACTCCACAGGCAGATTATACAGGCACAATGTTGCCCACAAGTGTGCCGCATCCTGTTTTTGCAAAAAAGACGGAATTAAGCCAGATATGCAAAAACGCAGATATGAAAGTACCCTTAAACAAAATGTCACTGGCTTTTTGCCCCACCATAAGGACCAATGGCTTATCAATTAAGATATTCAGCTTTGGTAAGGACTAACAATTGCTGATATTTATACATTCCACTGTAATTAGTTTAATTCATTAATGTAATTAGTTGATGTCTTGCAATACTTTGCAGAATATTTTCAAAGCCTAAGCCTTCCAAGAATAAAATGTAAACAAATTGCCATTCAGATGCTATTAATTAAGTTGTTTTGGTTCAAGTTCTTGCACTTTTAATTTCTATTCCGCCAAGCCATCCAAAGTTCAAAAGTGATTTTATGCATATCCATAGCACTTTTCCCAGAACTAACATTGCTATACATGTGAATTGTGGGCGTAATCACAAACATATCTAGTTTCCAACAAGACTGATATTTTGAGCTGGTGCTAGAATTAGCTGCAATATAACCTTACAATGCAACTGTTCTTGAGAATACATTTCCAAGGAAAGTGTGGAAAACATTGAGCCCTAGTACATGAACATTTTATGCTTCTTGGGCTGGGTGTGACCTGTAAGTCTCCTCAGCCGGCAGGCAGAAAGCTCTCCACAAGGAGAATAGCTGCTCCCCCAGACCTCGTCTTAGCCTCTCATACAGCCAGTTCAGAATTCCACCACACTGCACTGATGAGGGGCAATCACCCCAAAACGTTCAGTAAAGAGAACATCCAAATGATAGAACTCCATATGTGCACCTCAGAAGACAGAAATGAAACACAAACAAAAAACTATTTGACAGCCATGAGTCATGAGTTCTAATTATTAAATTCTATTGATCTTAATCTTAAAGGGAATCTGTGACCAAATTTTTGGCCCCTTCTAAAAGCATGATAGGGGCAGAGATTCCAAGTACGTGATGTGTCACTAAGATGGTTGCTGTAATTTTGATAAAAACAATATTATAACCTATAGAGTAGGCACCACACTCCACTTTATAAAGGAAAAGTGCCAAACTAATCCATTTGCATATATTTTATTGTATCAAAATGGGATCATACAATATTATCAAAAAATTACACACAGTGAAAGAGAGGAAAAACAGGAGTAGGAGCATTAAAACCAAAGTATCATGTAGGGGTAAGGGGTACTCTGCACAGGAGTCACATTATGGTATATATAAGGTTAACAATAAGTTTGAGCTACAAAGCCACTATTGTGGACTAGAGTCATCCAAAAGTTAATGAATTAACTACACTGCCAGGAGGCAAAATTCATCAGACATCAAGTATTATTAACTGCAGCATTTAGGCATAAAGATGTCTGCCCCACCAGGTCCGCTAAAAAACAGGCCTGAGCTGCACTGGTGATCAGCCAGACAAGTCCACTATATATAATGCTTTGTTCTATTGACCATCATGAAAACATACACAAGAGTAACTACACTCCATACCTTGTGACATAATGGCTCCACAGATGCAGAAACCCCAGCCTCGACACGTGTTTCTCCGTCAGGCTTCGTCAGGAGGCCTCCTGACGAAGCCTGATGGAGAAACACGTGTCGAGGCTGGGGTTTCTGCATCTGTGGAGCCATTATGTCACAAGGTATGGAGTGTAGTTACTCTTGTGTATGTTTTCATGATGGTCAATAGAACAAAGCATTATATATAGTGGACTTGTCTGGCTGATCACCAGTGCAGCTCAGGCCTGTTTTTTAGCGGACCTGGTGGGGCAGACATCTTTATGCCTAAATGCTGCAGTTAATAATACTTGATGTCTGATGAATTTTGCCTCCTGGCAGTGTAGTTAATTCATTAACTTTTGGATGACTCTAGTCCACAATAGTGGCTTTGTAGCTCAAACTTATTGTTAACCTTATATATACCATAATGTGACTCCTGTGCAGAGTACCCCTTACCCCCTACATGATACTTTGGTTTTAATGCTCCTACTCCTGTTTTTCCTCTCTTTCACTGTGTGTAATTTTTTGATAATATTGTATGATCCCATTTTGATACAATAAAATATATGCAAATGGATTAGTTTGGCACTTTTCCTTTATAAAGTGGAGTGTGGTGCCTACTCTATAGGTTATAATGTTTGATGCTCTAATCCAGCTGGATCCATGAGATCCATGTTTTAGGTTATATTGATAAAAACAATGTTTTATCTGCTGCAGACTTACGCAGAGCTTAGCATTTAGAGAACTGCTAACCCCACCCACAACACTGATTGGGAGCTAGCATTGTTCATAAGCAGAAAGGTTTCAATCAAAGGTGTGGGTGGGATTATACAGAGCTCATGAATATGGTGGACTACCCGGCAGCAGCTTTACAAGTCTTCCATTAATAATTATCAAAACGACATAATGCAGCCCGGTTAGTGACACATTACTCAGGACTCAAAAGTCTCTTGTCTCTACATTTTGCTGCCATTAGTAGAGATGGTAAAAAACCTTATGACAGATTCCCTGTAATATTAATCCTCAATTTTTGTTGTAATTCAAGCTTTAATTGTGATCATTGTATGGCGGATATGCTGCAGATTGTGGTGCCATCTCCACCTACTCTACAAAAGAAAAAAAAAAAAAAAGCACTTACTTTGCTGTAGGCACCTGTGATGCATCAAATAGTGCCAGAAGATCAGAATCCCCCTCAAGAGACCTGCTGAAGGCACTTGTGACGCACCAAATAGTGCCAGAAGATCAGAATCCCCCTCAAGAGACCTCACTTTAGAAATTTCACCGCACTGTGAATTTACCTACAGTTGTAGTGACTTATTTTGACTTTATGGGCGTTTTCCAGAAACAAGCAGCAATGGATGTTACTGAGCAAAATTCCAAATCTGCCTTTGTAGTGCCCACAGATTGTACCCAGCTTGTGCTTATGGAGACATGCACCCCATTACTTAAGTAGGCTCTTATCGCTACAGTACTGACAAACCTCATATGGATGCCCTATGTGATTTATACACAATGTGAGGCTCACAAAAAGGGTGATATTTAGATTTGGGAATGCATATTTTGCTGGATTTCTTTTCTTTGGGGGTGGGGGAATAACACTTTTTAAGAGCCTTTGAACTACCAGTAACATGGAAGTCCCTGATATTTTTCTTAACAGATGATTGACCCGAAGGGAGACTTGTTTGTTTTGTGGTTGAGTTTAATGTCGGCAGCAATTTGGGTACAGAACATTTTTTGTCCACTTACATTTGGGTTTCCATCTACATTTCTGAAATATGAGATTCAGATGAAATCCCTGACAGATCCATTCACTTATGAGGCAACAGAGTTGCTCTGGACTCCGTTTGGCCTCTATTCAGCTTAGTCCTTCTTTTCAAAGGTGTACAAAACGATTGCTGTTTGAGCATGCCTAAGGGTACTATCTGCGTTTGTTTTAAGTTCAGGCAGATCAAGCAAACCTGAACGGCACGTTTTTTTTCTTTCACATCAGCCTTTTTTCAAATCCGGTGGAACTCTGCATTTTTTGATAAAACTGAATGCGGCAACATTGCGTTCGGACGAATATAGTTCCGGACATGTGCGGTACTTGCGCTTTCATCCCAATTCGGCACTTCAGGCACTGGACTAGTACCGCCGCTAACTGCAGTTTTAAGACAAGCCAGAAGTGCTGGATCGCGATGAAAACGCAAATCACACATGCCCGGAACTCCAGTACAAAATGCATTAGCCCGAACGCAATGTTGCCGCAAGTGTGCTGCATCTGGTTGTTGCAAAAAAGGCGGATATGCAAAAAAGCAGATGCTAAAGTACTCTAATGGTAGCGCCACACGTCGCGACATCGTGTAGGATATCGCATAGAAGTCACGTGTTTGGAGGCGTGGCTGCTACATCGGAACGATGTCGTAAGTGCGTCGTAGCGTGTGACACCGCAATATCATTGTGCGATTTCGTGAGATCACATAACGCAGATTTGAGAACATGTTCTCAAATCAGGCGATCTGCGATAATGCCATCTGCTGCATAGCGCGGTGACACCGCGATAACGATGTGTTCCACGATTTCTCCCATTCAGCACTGTGAAAACAAGGAATCCTAACGACCGCTATTCACGATGTCATCCCAGAATCGCCACAATGTTGTAGACGATATCTCAACGTGACAAATCTACACTCCAATCACGATCCAAATCTCTGTGTGAGCGCGCTCCCGTGACTTCTATGCAATATCCTACACAATATCGCGACGTGTGACGGTACCATAAGACGACTCGTAAAAAGATGGACACTGTCTGACCACAGGCTATATGAGAGTTCAAAGTGACTCCCTCTTCCTCAACACAGTGAATGTTCCATTGGGAATTTTGTCTGAATCACATTTTGTAAGGTTTACATGTCATCCCTGTTGTAAGCGCTCAGTGTAGAGTGCAGGATAAATGTGAGCAGAGCCTTACTGCCATCTTTGGGAAGCAGAATAAAGTAATCAGCAGCAGTTGAAGAATTTGCTTTACTACTATTTTTTACACTGTTCACCCTGCGACACAAGTGATTAGTCAACTTTATTCCTCAGTACAATTACAGTGATACAAAATGCATATAGGTTTTTTTAAGGTTTAGCTACTAACACACTAAAAATGATTTTTTACAAAATAAAGATTTTTTGGATCACTGAATTTTGAAGGCTATAGTTTTATGTACTTTCTGCCGACAGTCATGTGAGGGCTTCTTTTTTGTGAGAGGAGTTGGGAGTTATTATTGGTACTAGTTTTGGGCCACATAAAATTTTTTGATCATTTTCTTTTCCACTCTTTGTGATAAGAGAGGTAGAACAAGTTTACCCGGACGGTTTCAGTGCGCACGGACCGGCGTCCTGACAACGCCCAGGAATGGCAGGATATTAAGGAAGAGGTACAACTTCTGAAATGTTTCAGTGTAATTTTATTTCAATGCAGTCAAGATTCCCATAAAACGGACATAGCAGACAAGCAAATAATTGGCATTAATGGATGCCCGCGCCACCAAGGCAACGTGTTTCGGACAAGATCTTTGTCCTTTGTCAAGCCTACAAATCTGACTCCCAATATATACCTAGTTAAGTAGAAACAGCTGCACATAATTAAGTGCAGAAAGGCTTTTTAATTAAAAAGTGTACTCTTTGGGGCTGGAAAGTCGCAGTGAAATACTACAATACATAGTGAAGAAGAAAAAGTAAATAGTGTCAACATACAAAAAGAAACACGATAATGAAATATAAAACCGTAACAACGAACATGACAGAAAACAAATGTCATTTGAATAATAAAGAAATAACAATAGAAAAATGAAAAATAAAAAAAATACGTTCTTTACAATACAGTGAATATTAAAAATGGTCAAATGCACATGTATGAGATTAATAGTGGAACATAACGTCTTTTCTCACATTCAGCCCGAAGGGGGATCGTGTGTCCAGCAAAAATATCCAAAACATTTCTCTTGTAAGGAGAAAACGTCCCAAATCTACGTCCTTTCGCAATGTTGAAACCTTTTCTAAGCCAAAAACTGCAAAACGCTTTAAATTTTTATTGTGCTTTAATATGAAGTGCTTGGATGCCGCGGACATATTGAACTGGAAAATGAAAGCTCTGCATGGACAATTCCTAGAGAAAATCAAAGTTACAGTCAACAAGGAAAAGACCTGGCTGTGGCTAAAGGTACCGTCACATGCTAGGATATAGGCGAACGATATTGTTATGTATGTCACGTGACCGTGATCCTTCCGACATCGTTAGTGCTTTGTCACACACAAGAATATTGTTAATGATCTTAAATTTAGCAACGCTCCAGCTACATGGAGAAGAACGATTGAACGATGTTATAAAGCGGCAGGAATAGGAGAATTATGAACGACATCGTTCAAAAAGGTGTCACACTGAACGATGTTGCTTCTTCCCAGAACGTTAATTGGACGATGAACGATAGATTTGAGGTCAGGATCTGAAATTTTTGATGAACGATCCAACGATTTATCCTTCCAACATCGTTCGTTTACCCGCAATGACACACAAACGATATCGTGTGAACGATCACAAATCTGTGACGTTTCAATGATATCGTTAACGAGATCCTAGCGTGTGAAGCGGCCTATGCTAAAGGAACATTGAAAAAGGAGACCGATGGCTTAACGCTAGCAGCCCAAGAGCAAGCCATGCACACAAATGCAATTAAAGCCAGAATTGAAAAATCAACTACAGACTCCAAATGTCGACTGTGCAAGGAAGGAAATGAAACAATGGATCATATACTGAGCTGTTGCAAGAAGCTGTTGTGCGATCACAGACAGACTACAAACAAAGGCATAATGCAGTTGCTCAGATGATTCACTGGAACTTGTGCCACAATTACCATCTACCTGTCACAAAGAACTGCTGGGATCATAAACCTGAACAGGTTATTGAAAATGAACATGCAAGACTACTATGGGACTTCAGAAATCAGACTGACAAAGTCCTGGAACACAATACTCTGGACATTACCATTGTAAGAAAAAAGGACGTGTGGATCGTCGATGTGGCAATACCAGGCGACAGCAGGATTGAGGAGAAGCAATTGGAAAAACTGACATGATATGAGAATTTAAAGATCGAATTGCAAAGACTCTGGCACAAGTCAGTAATGGTGGTCCCAGCTGTAATTGGCACACTGGGTGCTGTGCCTAAAAAAACCTTGGCCAGCACTTGAACACAATTGGAGTTAACAAAATCACAATCTGTCAGCTGCAAAAAGCAGAAGGCCCCTACTGGGCTCTGTAGGCATCATTGTTCGATATATCACGCAGTCCAAGACACTTGGGAAGTGCCCGACTAGTGATTTAATACAATATCCAGCATATTGATCTTATTTGCAGTGTGTTGTATATGAATAATAATTAAAAAAAAAAGTGGAAGTGCACTTTTTTTTTTCTTTTCAATTTCAATACACTTGAATTTTTTTCCTCTGATTTCCTGTACACAACATGGTAACGTAAATGATGGCATTCAAAAGTACAACCTCGTCCTGTAAAACACAAGCCCTCTTATGTCTATATTGACGGAAAAAGAAAAAAGCGTTATGGCTTTTGGAAGAAGAGGAGGAAAAATGGAAAACAAAAAAAAAAAAAAAAAATGGAAGTTGGCGTTAATATGTTAACCATTTCACCCCCAGGTATTTTCAGTTTTTGTTTTTTTCCCCTTCCCTTCTTCCAAGAGCCATCTTTTTTTATTTTTCTGTCAATATAGCCACATGACACCTTGTTTTTAGCGGGACGAGTTGTTCTTTTTAATGATATCATTCACTTTCCCACATACTGTACAGGAAAACAGAAAAATTCAGAGTGCAGTGGAACTGCAAAAAAGGTGATATTTTACTATTTATTTTTTTAGTTTTTTATTCATCATGTTCACTATATGGTAAATCTGATGTGTCAGTATGATGCCTCAAATTGGTACGAGTTTGTAGATACCAAACATGTATGCTTTTGCTTACATCTAAGTGGTGAAAAAAATTCTGAAATTTGAGAAAAAAAAAAAAAGAATTGTGCTTTTGTCACCATCTTGTGACGTCCATAGCGTTTTACATTTTTTTTTTTTTATCTCTGCTGTGTGACTGCTTACTTTGTGTGTGTCTTGTTCTGACATTTTTTATTATACCAATTTTTAGGACGTTTTGACTTTTTTTCCTTTTACATGCTTTACATATCTGATTATACTCATGTATAAGCCGAGTTTTTTCAGCACAAAAAATGTGCTGAAAAGTCCCCCCTCGGCTTATACACGAGTCATAGGCCATCAGTGCCCAGTATTCAAGTGACAGGGCCGCCAATAGTGGTGCGGAACGATGAAATTCCCACTGGCGTGGGTGTCAAGAGCTTGACAGCGCGATCTAACTAGCTAATACCCGTGCCTGTTAGCTGCACGTCAGCTGATCAGACCAGGTGACGTGTGGGGAAAGATGTGGGCTTAGGGTATGGACACACTGGCATGAAACACGGACGACTGCAATGCATGATTTTATCGCATTGCATTCAGACCAATGTTATTCAATGTCCGAGAGCACATTGGCGAGTGTCGGACATTTTTTCTCATCCGCTTCACGGACGAGAAACAAATCGCAACATGCTGAGACAGTATGTGATTCATGCACAAGACTCACCAATGCAAGTCTATGGGTCTGACAAAAATCACACACCGCACAGACAGCACACTGACCATCCAATTCGGACACGTTTTTTTCACTGATACATTATCATTCTGCAGCTGAGAACACTGTAAAATGTTCCTGTAAATGATTTTACAGTAAAAGCTGCTGAGGAAAAAAAACGCATTGCACACGAACACCACTTGGATGTGATCTGAGAGAAACGTTGGACCGTCGCATAGCAGTTGGATGCAAAACGGAGCACAAAACAGATGTCACTCGTCCAACTCTCCTGGATGACCCTTTTTTTTCACGCCAATGTGTTTCCACCCTTAGTGCGTGACCCTTACATCAAAGGGAGGGACATGATCAATGATGTACCAATACGTCATTGGACATGAAGGGTTAAAGTTGCCTTGTTAAGTTTTCAGATTTTTACTTATATGTGACTTCACCAGACATTTTAAACTGATCATCAAATGCGAATTTAAGAAAAAAAAAAAAAGTGGGACTGTTTGTTGCCACTCTACTCCAGGCTGCCTCCTAATGATTTTTATGCAGGCCATACGTTTCGTGGAGACGGCACAAAACGTAACGTTTAAGCTAAAAAGTCCCAAAACTATCAGCCCAATGATAGAAAAAAAAGCATTTTAATCTCGTGAAGCTTCATGAATGCCTGGGTGATAACCCCTGAATACTCCCCCAAAAATAGTTGATAAATAAGAATACATGTGATTTTCACCAATGAAAAAATAAGTGATTTTGGAAGAATTTTCTTTTCCTGTTATCTAGCCTGACGAAGGAATCATTGGGCTCTGAAAGCTGCAAATATAACTTAGCCAATAAAGGCATCACTCCTAAAATGCTTTTGTCATTTTTGGGGCATAGGTATTTACATGGAAGAAAATGAAATGCTCAAAATTAATTTGGTGAATTATGCATGGACAATCTTCCACATTATTTAAAAATAAATGTAATACTTAATAATACTTACATGTAACCACGAAACCTACTTAAATCATTATTTGGTTTCTCACATTCAATAATACTGTTAAACTTCATGGGATCAAACTCAGATTCCTGAAACAAAAGAAACAGAGATCACATCAATGTAGGTTCAGTAATTATGAAGTCATCAAGCAAACCTTGAGAAGAGCAGATTAGTCTCCTCCTGACCACATTTTAATTTTATACTACTGTATATTCGAATGACTTGGTTTCTTTATTTGATTGCTATGTAAATAAGAGGACCTGAAATAGAGATTGGCAGCAGGAAATGCCACTTGTCAAAAAGTACCAGAATCCTCTACAATTAAAACAAGCTCTTTACCACAGATAGTCAGAGAGTAGAGGCCATAAATGTAATGTGAATAGAGTCTTATGAGCATGTGAGCTATGCAAATGCCACATGAAGATTATCAGCAATAGCTGCGTAATGGTTCAAAGAACAAAGAAGCTACTTCTGTCAAAAACATCACGGACAGACTGACATTCTGCTGAAAGCACAGGCACTGGACTGCAGAGGACTGGCGTAAAGTCATTTTCTCTGAAGCATCCTTTGAACTATTTGGGACATCTGGAGGAATGACTGCCTGGAGAATAAAAGGTGAGCACTACCATGAGTCCTGTGTCATACCAAAAGTAAGAGTATGTTCCCACGATCCAGAGACATGTGTCCTGGATGCAGTGTCTTCTGTTGCAGGGATGCCGGGGATCTCCGAGGGTGTACACAGACGCCCATGTTTCGGGGCATGGTGACTTTTCAATGCATTTACCCACTAAGATCGCCTCAGATTCTGCAGCAATTAAAGGGACACTGTCAGGTCATTTTTCAGTATGATACTAATAATACCCTTGAATAGAGCCTGGGCAGACCTTTTAAAAACATGTAAAACCATTATTGTACCATTTGTAGTTTCCATGTTATCAGCATTGTCAGACCCTGCAGGGAGCTGCTGAATTAGTCCTCTCCATTATAAGAAATCAGGAATAGTTAGGCTTCTGTATAAGAGTTATTTAAATATCCACACCCATCCAGGCTTGTGTTCACTCCCTCCCCTCTGTACTCTGGGGCTGGGAGGGGGAGGTGTTTTGTGCTGCAGCCTGTGCAGTCTGTAAGATTTCAATGTGTATATATGAACTTTGGTTTTCCTGCATACATGTAATGTGTGTATCTGCTGAGTAAATGATATATTGCTTTTATAATCACATAGAAATATCTCAGACTGCACATATGTCTCATACACACAATTACATCAAGAGCTCAAAGCTGCAAAAAGATCAGAAAAACCTCCTCCTCCCTTCCTTCTCTGTCTGCGGTGAATGAGTCACACAACAAACAGATCACAGGGCAGGGTAATGAAGCATGAATATTCATTTTTGGGGGAGTGGGTAGCAGAGAAATCACTGTGATTGACGGAGGGAATTAATCTTTTATTTTGAAGTTTACAGATAATGGAAGGGAAGCATAAATGATAGAAATACATGGATAGAGAGAGCTTAGCGAAAGGAGTTAGAAATTATATCAGTTACATATGGATTTTTGGCCTGACAGTTTTCCTTTAATTGACATGCTGCGGACAAGCAGCACTACAGAAAGCAGCCCCACATTTCAGTTAACGCTGCGGAGAAATCAAGCACAGTGGGCACAGGATTTCTAGAAATCCCATCCACTAAGATTGTACTGTTGAACTCAGAGTTATGGCTGTGGTATCGGTAAAACAAACATCCGACTCAAACTCTTCAATTTCCCTGATTACGACTCAGACTCCACCAAAACGGGCACAGACTGACTCCATAGCCCCGGGTATGGACCCAGTGCAAAAAAACACTGATCGTGGGAACACAGCCTAAAGCATCCTGAGACCATTCATGTGTGGGGTTACTTTTCATCCAGGGGAGTAGGCTTACTCAACTTTATCTAAGAGCACTGCCTTAATATCTAAACATCCTTCAAGAGAACAGTCTCCCAACGATCGAGCAGCAATTTGCTGATGAACAATACTTTTTCTAAGAAAGTAATAACCAAATTGCTCAGTGATAAAAACATTGACATGTTGGGTCCTTGGAAATGAAATGTCCAACATTTCAATCCCATTGAGAACGTGAAGTGAATACTCAAAAAGCAGGTGGACAAATAAAAATACTTAAAGAGGACCTGTCACCAAACCAGGCATGGTGATCTAATTACAGCACTGGATGCAGCATGTCTGCAGCATGCAGGCAAGGGGTCACCCAGCACTTGAGCAGCCCTGTACCCAGAGATAATACACTTAGAAAACTTACATGCTCCAGCCATTAAGGAGGTGGATAGGGGCTGCAGCCAAGGGCAGATTCACACCCCCTGCATGTTTAATCTGCCCACCGCTACCAATCATTCTCTCCCTCTTCAGCAGCGTTTAAACAGGTTTTTTTTTCTCTCCCAGAAAGTCTGTTTAGCCCCACCCCCTGAGGGGTGGAGCCAAACGGCAAGTTCTGGGAAAAAAAAACAACTGTTTAAATGCTGCTGAAGAGGGAGAGAATGATTGGCAGCGGTGGGCAGATTACACATGCAGGGGGTGTGAATCTGCCCTTCGGCTCCAGCCTCTGGCCACCTCCTTAGAAAACGTACATGCTCCAGCCACTAAGTGTATTATCTTGGGGTACAGGGCTGCTCAAGTGCTGGGGGACCCCTTGTCTGCATGCTGCAGACATGCTGCATTCAGTGCTTTAATTAGATCACCATGCCTGGTTTGGTGACAGGTCCTCTTTAAATTGAGATAATCCCCAAGCAGTGTTTAGAGAAGAATGGGCTGACATCAGGGAATGGCCCAGAAGCCGATCTCCAGCAAGGCATAGAGAACTGCAGAAGTTATGAGAAATACGGGTCATCATTGGAAATAAGTCTTTGCTAAACTAGATGTATTTGTCGGTAAGAGTGTAAAGAGCTTTTCAGTGGGGGGCGTGTCCTGGCACCGACTATGCAGGACGCATAAGACCGGAGCTCCGGAATCGGCACCCAGTTAGAGGCGACCTACAACGTCCACAGCCTCGCTAATGCAGCACACAGGGGCTCATCTGCTGCAGCTCGCCGTGAGGAACCGGAGGATGCCCAGACCGTCGCTGAGGAGCAAGGAGAGACCGCCAAAGGTGACGGACTTTTTCTCCCCGGGCTCTGCTTCAGTCCCCAGCCCCAAAATGGCGCCTGCAGAATCTCAGGTGTGCTCTCCCCGGGCTTCACACAGCCCCAGATCTGGGGGAGAGGAGCGGGAAGACTCTACCCCGGTCACCCTGGGCTCCCTGAAGGGTCTGCTTGAAACCCTCCGTAGATCCCTTCAGGCGGACATGCGAGTCTGCATAGGGGAGCTTAGAGAGGAAATGGCCGCCATGGGGGAGCGCACGCAGCATCTCGAATCTAAGATGGCAGAATTCGCTACAGCTCACAACGAGCTGGCGGACAGCTATCAAGAGGTAGACTAGGATATTAAATTGCTAAAGGCAGTGACCTGGGACTTGGAGGACAAACTCAGAAAGAATAACATGAAAATCAGAGGCATTCCTGAAGTGGAAGGGGAGGAAGACATCAAAGGAATTGCTCACACATTTTTATGCCCTATGCTACCTGATTATTCTACCTCTGATCTACTCCCAGAAAGAGTATATAGGATCCCAAGACCCCCTAACATCAGGCAGGATCTGCCCAGGGACGTTCTTGTATGCCTTACTTCTTCCAGACCACGGGACTTAATGTTACGACAGCTGAGACAACACCCCCTAAACTCGGGGGAATACAGGGGCTGGCAGGTGTATCCAGATCTTTGCCAGGGCACGCTGGCGAGACGAAGAGACTTTGCCCCCTACTGCAAAATTCTCCGAGATAGAGGGATTCAATACTCCTGGGGCTCCCCAGTAAATGTAGCCTTTAGGTACAAGGACAGCAGGCACATTTTTACTTCACCGTCCAAACTTAAAACGGCCCTCGGACACTGGAATCTGCAGCGGTCTTCCACCTCTCCACCGCCTACCTCCCCCTCGGAGACCCCTAGGAAACAACGCAGAAGCCATGACAACTCCCCTATCTCCCAAGAGGCTAAGGACTGACTCTCAACAACTAATTTGGGTCTGCTGATTCCGTTTATTTGAATTGTCCAGCCCAATCTTCCAGTCGATTGGGCTGTAGAGTGTTGAGCTGTAGGTCACCTTCTCACCTAAGTGACCCCTCTCCACCTCGGCTGAGGTTTGGAGAGCTAGGAAGCTCACACAGTCTTCCCCGCACCCTGATCCTGTCCTGTTTTCAGGAGGGGACCAGGAGAATATTTGTATGTTTGTTGTATATTCTACATTCTTCCTTTTGACACTGTAATTCTTCTTATCTCCCCCTTTTTTGTCTCCCTCTCCCATTTCCACCACTTTCCTTTGTCTGTCTTTCCCTTCGTTTTTCCTAATACCTTTTAACTATTTGACTTATAATAGGTAACACTTGTTTTTGTTGCTTTTTGGGACATTGATTATTTCTAAAGATGAGTATCACAGTGACATCGTTTAATGTTAAAGGGAACCAACCACCTCAGATGACGTCTATAAGCGGATAATCCATGTCCCTGGACCCTACCTACACCATTGCAGCTATCTTTTTGCTAAGAATATTGATAACAGCAAACCGAAATAAACAGTTTATAAGCTTACATGACTTCACTACGAGAGGGCGTCTCCCTTGGGCTCCAGTACGAGAGGGCTGTGTCTCCAGCAGCTTGAGTGACTTTCCTCCCCCTCCCTCTCTGTTTGCAGCACGTCACTGAAGGACGTGATATTATCTTTCTGTGGGCGGGCACGGACGGGAGCTGGCTTGCGTGCCCGCCCACAGAAAGATAATATCACGTCCTTCAGTGACGTGCTGCAAACAGAGAGGGAGGGGGAGGAAAGTCACTCAAGCTGCTGGAGACACAGCCCTCTCGTACTGGAGCCCAAGGGAGACGCCCTCTCGTAGTGAAGTCATGTAAGCTTATAAACTGTTTATTTCGGTTTGCTGTTATCAATATTCTTAGCAAAAAGATAGCTGCAATGGTGTAGGTAGGGTCCAGGGACATGGATTATCCGCTTATAGACGTCATCTGAGGTGGTTGGTTCCCTTTAATGGTCTCAATGTCCCTAGCAAGAGAGCAATTTTATGGCAACACCTTAAGAAATCACAGTATGATGTCGTATTCTTGCAGGAGACACACCTGTTGAAAAAGGATCACCCTAGACTAGCCTCAGCTCTATACCCGACCCAGTTTTTGGCCGGGGGGACCACTAAAAAGTCTGATTCACAGGGGTGTCTCATTTCAGCTAATTGAAGAAGTAAGCGATCCGGAGGGTAGATACATTATCCTACAATGCCTTATTAATGATAATCCCTACACGCTTGCCTCCATTTATGGCCCGAATGTAGGTCAGGTGCGCTACATGAAGTCCTTTTTAGCTAAAGTGACTGCACGGACACAAGGAAGCAAGATCATAGCGGGCGACTTTAATATCCCGATAAATAAACGTTTAGATTACTCAAAGCCAAATATCTACAGATCAGAGCTAGGAAACTTAGTCTCTGAATATCACCTTCACGACATATGGAGATATATGCACTCTGACAAAAAAGATTTCACATTCTACTCACACCTACATAAATCCCAGAGCAGACTCGACTATTTCTTGATTGACGACTCCTTACTCCTGAAATGCCTAGACTCAAAAATAGGATCTATCACGTGGTCCGATCATGCCCCAGTCGTCCTCAGGATAGCCGATTCTGCTGCATTCCGACCTCCAGCTAGTTGGAGAATTAATGAACAACATTTAAACTTCCCCTCCAATGTTGAGCAACTCACTGAGGCTATTAAACTCTACTTTGAGGAAAATTCTACAACCGATATGCCACCAGACATCTTGTGGTTCGCTCATAAGGCGGTCCTCAGAGGCTTGCTCATCAAAATAGCGGCTATATCCAAAAGAAAACATGATCAAGCTCTGGTGATGATCCTGGGAAAAATCAGATCCCTAGAGGCGTTGCAGAGGGCCTCCCGGTCCGATGTGCTGCCCCCCGACTTGTTGAATGCTAGACGAGATCTTCGCTCTTTGCTCCTTGTCCGAGCGGAACACCAACTTAAGAAGTCTAAGGTGAGGTTCTACGGAATGGGAGACAGAGCCGGAAGGTTGCTGGCTAGGAGAGTTAAAAAAAGAGAAACACAAACAAAAATTCCTTTTCTCATAAGAAAAGAAGGCACAACAATTTGCAACCCGATAGCAATAGCGGAGCAATTTAAATCTTACTACCATTCACTATATAATTTACGGGATTCTGAGCTGGTTCCTCAGCCCTCGCCTGACTCTATCGGGTCTTTTTTGGACCGTGCAAGACTTCCTACCCTCTCTGGGGAGCAGCTCCGAAACCTTAATTCCCCTTTCACTGAAAGGGAAGTTCAGGAGGTCATTGCCTCCGCAAAAAAAAGAACTACACCCGGACCTGACTGGTTCTCATTCCAATACTACTCCTGTTTTGCGCAGCATCTAACCAGGCCCTTATTAAACCTCTTTAACTTCTGGCGACATAAGGGAGAGATACGAAAGGAAGGGCTGGAGGCGATTATAGCAACTCTCCCCAAGCCGGGCAAGACCCCTGACTCACCGGGCAATTTTCGTCCGATTGCCCTCTTAAATTGTGACGCAAAGTTGTACGCTAAACTTCTTGCCAATAGATTAAAGGAGGTGTTGCCTGCTTTGGTAGGGCTGGAGCAGGTGGGGTTTGTCCCGGGGAGACAGGCTAGCGATGGAACAAGGAGATTGGTGGACTTGATGGAGATCATGGAGAGGAGGGGAGCTCCCAGTGCACTCCTGTCACTAGATGCCGAAAAGGCGTTCGATAGGGTGCACTGGGGGTACCTACAAGAGGTTCTCCAGAGGTTTAGAATAACCGGTGAGTTCCAGAGAGCAATTATGGCCCTGTATTCCTCCCCATGCGCTTCGGTCAAGGCTTCGGGGTTTATGTCGTCAGTATTTAACATTTCTAATGGAACCAGGCAGGGGTGCCCCCTCTCCCCGCTGATTTTTGCCTTGATTATGGAACCCTTGGCGGCGGTGGTGAGGGGGGATCCTGACATTCGGGGCGTGGAGGTGGGACCTGTGGAGCACAAGATAGGGCTTTACGCCGATGATGTGATCTTTATGTGCACGCAGCTCCCCTCTTCGATCCCAAAAATATTAGCTGTGCTGGAGGACTTCTCACGAGCATCTTATTACAAATTGAACATGTCTAAATCTTCCTTCTATCCCATTAACATCCCTGAACCTGAACAGAATCTACTTAGAGGGCAGTTCCCGTTTGCGTGGGAGGGGGGGGGGCTTTACCTACTTGGGTCTGTACATTACCAAGTTGAAAGCCATGGCTCGACATAACTGAGTCCCTACTCAAAAATATTCAAACAGAGATGGAGAGCCATTCAGGCCTTCTACTATCATGGATGGCCAGAATCCAAATAGTCAAAATGACTTATTTACCTAAGATTCTATACTTGCTGAGATGTCTACCCTTACTTATCCCGGGGAAATTTCTGAGGGCATTTCAGAGGACTCTGGGCCGATTTATCTGGCAGGGGAAACCGCATCGAATAGCCACTGGAGTCCTTACTTTGCATGCTTCGGTGGAAGGGCTGGGAGTACCGGATGTCCAATTATACTATACAGCTGTGCATATTGAGGCGGCTAAGAGTTGGTGGTCACAGGAGCAAACTTCCCTATGGCTTCAGATTGAGGCCTTCTTTGCCCCCAGGCAGTCTACTCGGCTGTTATTGGAAATGAACCTTCTGCAACATTTCCCGGTACCGGGGGCCCTTTCTACAATGCACGCTTTACTGGGAGTCTGGTCTCGGGAAAGTGGAGATCTTCTCTCCTTTCTGCATCGTTACATTACGCTTGAGGCAGTGGAGGGCTCGGTTGGCAACCTGTCCCTCCAGACCTGGAAGCTGAAGGGAATCCGGTTTCTGAACCAAATAGGGGAGGGAGGAGGTCTGAAGCCCTTCTCCTTTTTGGTGGACAGCTTTAATATCCACAAACATGACTTCTTTAAATATTTACAGATGCGACATTTCCTGGCCTCTGTCTCCCTGCCTGTTCCTCCTCACGAATTTACCGACAATACTTTACAGGCGTACTTTAAGTCGGGGGGCACGAGCACCGGGGGCATTTCTGTTGCCTACAAGGCTCTACTAGGCCAACGATCTAGACAGAAACTTGTGTACATGACCAGATGGGAGGGGAGCCTGGCGTTTGAGGCCCCTTTGGAGGCTTGGCAGAAGGCGGCCACTCATGTATCTCCCTTCTCGTCATGTATAAACCACTTAGAACAGGCAAAGAAGATACAGCTCCACTGGTATCTGACCCCGGACAAGATAGCCAGGTTTAGGGGGGGTAGATCTCTTGCCTCTGGGTTGTGCTGGCGGGCCTGCTCTGGACAGGGCTCCTCTGCTCACATATGGTGGGAATGCCCCAACATAACTTCATTTTGGAAAGAAGTTGAGAAACTAATCTGCTCATTATCAGGACTTCCCCTGAGGTTGGAGGCCCCGCTTGCACTATTGGGCCTGGGTCTAGAAACAATCCCTAAGATCTTACGCCCCATTGTAACTAATGTCTTAGTCGCGGCAAGGCTGTGTGTGGCATCCCATTGGAAATCTCCGGATCCTCCATCTAGAATAGAACTGATTAATCGAATAAACCTACATTTTCAACACGAGCTTCTTCTGGCTCACGACCTCCCCAAAAGGAATAAAATTCTGTGGTGGTGGGACCCCTGGGTCCATTCTTCGTTTAACACTATAAACACCTCTGGATAAGAGCTTTGTCTAAGTTAAGATGTAAAATGTACACTCCTTGCTAAGTTGTACTAATGTAAAGATACGCTACTGTTTATCTGTATACCCTGTTAAACTTGAAATATATTTGGGAAACTGTGTCCTATCCCTTTCTCTTCCCTTCCCCCTCTTTTACTATCTGTATTCCCCCCCACCTTTTTTTTTTTTTGTTTTCTTCTTCTTTTCTAATTTTTTGTTTGAAATAATTGATATTATATATGTTTTTCATACCTGTGTTTGACAAATATCAATAAAAATCTATTGGTTTAAAAAAAAAAAAGAAAAAAAAAAAAAAAAAAAAAAACGAGCTTTTCAGTATACTACAGTGACCATAGAAAGTGACTAAAAGATCTAAAAGACACAAACAACAAGCTGAAAACCAAACTTAGTCTGAAACTCTTAATCCCTACTGTACTGGGGCCTACAGGGATTACACAGCCAGTTTACCCCTAAGGTCTAAACTACATAAGCAATATTTTACACTGATCAGACCTAATAAAACAAACACAGTGAATGAGAGATAAAATAGCTTTATACTCCTAGGTTTAATCTGTACTGGAGGCAGCATTAATATAGAGTATAGGGAGATCCATTTGCCACCAAGTCCCTTGTGTTTCTTCCTGTTCTAGCATTTAATGGAATTTAGAGCCAATCATAAATCTTTATACTAATATACAATTCAGTTAACTGCATATTACCATAAGGATACAATATTCTACAGAAAATAAGGCAGGCAAGAAAGATGCACCTTTTCTATTATGCTATCGGTACAGGAGTAAACACTTAAACGGCGCTCGTCACATTTCATATAGGCAAAACAACATGAAATACGGAGGATAGATTTTCACTTGCTGCTGACGATAGCAAAGTCATACTAGCTTTTCCACGTGGAGGGAGTTTATCTGATTTCTGAGTAACTGCTCATTTTACTAACAAGTAGAACACAAAATGCTGATATTGCTCGTAGTCCACCAAACCTGGACCCTGGGATTTACTCAGCAAAGACTTTCCCATGGAACAAAGTAACGCACATTAGTGCCAAGCTGTGCTGTCACTATTTTTCTAAGAATTCTGCTTTTACTTTCCTTGTTGTTTGTTAATCCAATTTCAATTCTTTTTTATTTTCTGTCTTTTTGTGTCAGGATCAAATAAAAAGGTCTCATGTATTGCAAGCATGTTAAAGTTCTGTATAATGTCCCTAACTCCTAGGTTGGTTTCACACTTGCATTTTTTTGTCTTGCGTTGTAATCCATCCAAATCCTGAAGCCTCCTGATCAGGCCTGTGTCCCTAAACTTAAAGTGGGGCCTCAAGGACACGTGTTTGTGTACATTTTTCAGCGGATTGTTACCACTGTGCCCCTTTGATGTCCTCACCGGCCGCAGACTGTTACCATTTTGAAGTTTGTAAAAATCCTGATACAGCTGGATGTGTCCCAATGTGGCCACAAACATAATGTAAGTCAATGTCTGCCTGTCTCTCTCTGGTTTCTAAGAAAGCTAATTTCCCGATTATCTGACTATTTAGGCACGCTACAAAACACTCGTTTGTTGGGCGAGATTACTTCCAAGATTGCTTAAAAATAGTCATCTTCACTAGCACATTGTCCAATGGAAACAAGCTCTCCAAACACTCATTGTGAGAACATATTCAAAGGCTGCGTTCACACGTGGCGTTTTTTCCTGCGTTTTGCGCTTCTCCCAGCGTATTCTGCCTTTTTCCGCAGTGTTTTACGCTGCATTTTTTGCAGTGAAAACACAATTGTGATATGCAGCCCAGCCAAACCTATGGGTTTTGGCAAAATCCATTCATATACTGCGTATTTCTGCACTTTTTTTACGCTTGCGTTTTCACTGCAAAAATGCCGGAGTAAAAAGAATGGACATGTCAATTCTTTATGCGTTTTTTCCCTGCACTTTCCCATTGCCCATATGATAAATGAGCTCTGGAAAAGCACAGAGAAAAACGCAGGAAAAAATGCAGTGTGTGAAAGCGTGCAAAATATGCGCCTAAAAAAGCGCAGCTGCAAAAACACGGTATGTGTGAACGGAGCCTAAGGCTGGTTTCACACTACAGGATTTTCCCTGATCAGTGTCTTGCTCATGGAGGAGTAGGACGCTGGTTGCAGCTGCTCCAACTTTACTAAGCCCCTGAACCACATATCTCACTAAGCTGATCGCTGCCATTTACAGATGGGGAAGACCAGGAGACCCACCGGAGGCCCCGGAGGGGAAGAATCTGGTTCCCAGAGTGGTATTGATCGCTTTGTCCGTTCCGGAGCGGCTAGCCCCTCAGAACCCGAGCCTTCCAAGATGGCGCTAGCTCCTCATCAGCACGGAGATGTAGGGCGGGACAGGAGGGAGAGAGGAAATCTCTATGAAGAGCTCTGGGGCCTGCAGGAAGAAAACTCTGACCCGCCGGCTCCCACAGAGAATACATCAGGAGTTGAGCTAAGTGCCTACCTCAAAAACTTATCTACTAAAATGGGACCTGGAGCAGTTTGCCTGTCGCCTAGAAACTACATACGAGAAAGAAATGCTTGCCCTTGAATCTGAATTTATAACCAGAATAGAGGAAGTGGGGAGGGCACAAGAAGGAAACCTTAGATGAGCTGAAGACACATAGAACTCTCCTAGACTCACACACTTATCCTTGAGGAACTGCTCTACAACCCGGAGGATATTGAAAACCGTAAC
Organism: Allobates femoralis; assembly: GCA_033576535.1. Taxonomy (NCBI): domain Eukaryota; kingdom Metazoa; phylum Chordata; class Amphibia; order Anura; family Aromobatidae; genus Allobates; species Allobates femoralis. The sequence goes on from JARQOC010000002.1 coordinate 503,197,332, forward strand.
CGCTGCAATAATGTACATATCAGAGGACTCCCAGAAAAGGTCTCTACCTTAGAACTTGGGAAAACAGTTCACGCACTGTTCAAACAGATTCTGGGAGATCACCGCGGCCGCCGGGATTGTTATGACAACTTCCGCCCATAAGGGCGGATGTTTGATTCTTGTATCCACGGCGCCCGCGATGACGTGGCGGGGTGATTAGATCCGGACACAGGACCCCGCGCATGCGCCGTCGTTTCGGTTACTATGGCAATGTATGATGCCATAGGGAGGTGGCCATAATACCAGACGCTTGCAGTCTGTGATTATACGGTGATGAGGCTCAGCTGTTTGTTGGTCAGGTGCTGCATAGCAGATTTGGGGATTGGTCACCACACACTATAAAATGGTGGATAATGGGAGCTGTAATCACTCCTGGATGAAGGCGCAAGCCGAAACGTGCATGTAGAGTGCAGCAAAAGTCTGTAGATACACCAGGTAATCACCCTTTATTTATGTATTGTTGATTTTCACTTTTGGGATAATTTCTTTCACAAATTTTAGTGCTTGATAGCTTCCTATGTGAGAGATAGGTAACTATTACAGGTTTTTGTTGTTTATTACACTTGTATTATACTTTTTGCTGAGACCTGTCTATAAAATTATCTGAGAAGATCACTGTCTAATGTATAGGGTGTATTTGCAGATCTATACTATATATTTATTACACATCTCTTTATATATAAAAAAAAAATTGGTTTTGTAACTGTAGATATATTTATACTCCTATTTAAACCTTATTAGTAAACACATAATTGTTGTATGTACTAATTTTAATTTTTCAATAAAATTTAATCTTTTATTGCATGAATCACCGCATATTTTTGATTTGATTTAATTTGGGTGAGCAACCTCTTTTCCATGAATTAGTTGGATGATTATAAGGTGAGAAAGTATTATCATCTTCTGTATTAGCCTAATTCTGGTGTATATATTTGCTGTGTATTTTCACAGATAAAATTCGAGCTTACAGACATGGATTACAAGTCCAGAGATATAGCCTGGCAGGCACAATGCTCAAAAGGTTTTTAATGGGGGGGTTATAGGGAATAATTCAGAAGTTCAGAGGGGTAAAATTGAATTACAGACCTCCACTAAACGCTTACTACACCGACGCACCAAAATATGGTGGAATAAAGCGTTTTTGGAAAATTATGTAATGAAAAAAATGGTCCCTAGAGGGCTCCGTATTCAGGTTTTTCCATCCTTTCCTGTAAGGTGGGAAGAGGTCTGTACCAATGGTTCACTTAAATTAATGAAGCTATTGGCAAATTATAACCAAACATCATTGGAGATTCTGGAGAAAGAATTAGATAGCACCTATGAGAAACTGAAACAGGTCTCCACCACAGAGGAGATTCTGGCTTTTGACTCTCTTATGACAAAAAACTCAGAGGAATGGGAGAAAACTATAAGGGAGACCCACTCTAAGAAGCTGACTAGAGACCTTGGCGATTATGAACAACAGAGAGTGTATAGATGGCGAAGGAATACCATACAAAGGGATAATCAGCGGTCAGAGTCTGTGTCCTCACAAGCTTCATCTGGTGGGCTATCTGGAGCAGGTTTTTCACCAATGACAACCCGATTTAGAAATAAACGGAAGGGGAACTACCAACACCCCGGGAGTAAAAGACCAGCGGTTTTCCCAGAAACATCAAGGGTAATTAATCTCTCCAACCATGTATTTTCAGATGTAGAATTGGCAGTATTATCTAGAGGTTTTTCTTTTTCACCTACCTCACGTTTTGATGTTTTTTCTGCAGTAAAAGATCTGCATATATTTGCTAGGACTCTGATGTTGAAGAGATGGTTTCATAAAGAAAAACAAGAGTCTGATTCCCCCTCAGAAGGTGAGATTATGGGAATTTTAGAGGATCTGGCTTTGGAGCACGGTCAGTCAACTATGGGGAGGGTCCCTGGCTGTATATGTACACGGTCAACATACTTCCCACCCTTGTCCGCATGCCCTAATGTTGAACTATTTGTAAGGTTGGTAACCGAGGAGTTTTCAAAGATTCCTACTGGGATTTATGCGGACAACCTCCCAAGGGCTGAACGAGAAGCCTTGGGGAGATTAAAAAACTTAAAAGATATACAGGTGAAGCCTGCGGACAAGGGTGGGAATGTTGTAATATGGCCATGTGATCTTTATGAGAAAGAGGCGTATAGACAGCTAAGGGAAAAATCGTGCTACCAAAAATTAACATACAATCCCTTAAATTCCTTTTCCCTTGAATATAGGAAAATTTTAGAGACAGCAGTGGAAAGGGGGGTGGCTACGAAACAGCTGTTAGATGCCATATGGGTTAAAGAACCAAAAAACCCAACTCTATACCTCCTGCCCAAAATACACAAGGGTAAAGAACATCCACCTGGGAGGCCAATTGTGTCAGGAGTGGGGAACTACCTCGAAAAGGTTAGCAAATATATAGACCATATGCTAAAGCCCCTAGTAGAGGAACTGCCATCTTACATCAAAGATACGGGTAGTTTCCTGGAGAAGATTGATTCGGTGCACCTCGGTGATGACTCATTGATGGTGACATGTGATATTGAAGCCCTCTATACTAGTATCCGTCACCAAGATGGGCTAAAAGCGGTGGAGTACTTTCTCTCCATGACATCACGACCAAGAGAGGAAAGAGAGTTCATTCTTGAACTACTGGACTTTGCCTTGAAACATAATTTCTTTTTCTTTGGGGGGTCCCTCTACCTACAGCTCCAGGGGACAGCAATGGGGGCGGCCTTTTGCCCCCTCATATGCTAATTTGTTCCTGGGGCTGTGGGAGAGGGACCTCTTTATGTCAGATCAGCTGCAGTCGATGGACCGTGTCCTTTTATGGACACGGTACATCGACGATGTATTTCTGATCTGGCAAGGTAGTTCAGAAGAATTGGAGGAATTCTTCAAACACCTTAATACAAACGAGAAGAATATTCATCTGACCTACAAGTTCAGTAGAGATGCAATTGAATTCTTGGATGTCATGGTGAAGAGGGATCCCACAGGGATACTTTAGACGGATTTGTTCCGTAAGAGTACGGCGACAAATTCTGTTCTGCAAGCTTCTTCAGCACATCCCGCCCATGTGGTAAACTCCATTCCAACTAGCCAATTTCTCCGCATTAGAAGAATTTGTTCTTCTAATGAGGACTTCGAGAAACGAGCAGAGGAATTGAAATTAAGATTCTTAGACAGAGGCTATAGTAAGAGATCTTTGAAAAAAGCATATAATAGAGCGACAAATAGTAAGAGACAGGATCTGTTATTTTCAAAAAGAGAAACACGCGGCGACCAAAAAGTGAAAATGATCACGCAATATCACTCCAATTGGGAAAAAATGCGAGAGTGTATGACCAAATTTTGGCCCCTATTGATGACGGATCCAATTCTACAACAATATCTCACTCCAAGACCGATGGTTGTGGCCCGAAGAACTAGAAATATAAGAGATATTCTTGTAAGGAGCCATTATGACAAAAGTGATCAGAGTTTCTTACCCTTTGGGAATCGCCGCGGTAGACAATGGGGTTGTAAACCTTGCGGAAATTGTATTGCCTGTCCGAATATAGAGAGAGCCTCCCACTTCCTGTCTTCGGACGGTGTAAGGCAATTCAAAATAACCCAACAGATTGATTGCTCTACGAAAGCCGTTGTATACTATGCAACATGTCCATGCTCTAAAATTTATATAGGCCTCACAACAAGATCTATGAAGGTGAGAGTACGGGAACATGTTTTAAACATTATCGCAGCAGAAAAGGCCGAGAGTGATGCAGAAATAGAGACACTCCGTACAATCCCCAAGCATTTTAAATTAGCTCATAATTGTGACCCCTCCGGCTTTAGAGTAAGAGGGATCGATAAGATAGTGCTTGGGGTGCGTGGGGGCAATATAAGTCAGCTCCTCGCACAATGCGAGACAAAATGGATCTGGGTGTTAAATACAATGCAACCTAGAGGGCTCAACGAAAATATCAGTTTTGTTCCATTCCTCTGAATAGAATAAAATTTCCCTTCTCTGAACTCTGAATATATTTTTAATAACAAATTTTTATTTTTATTTATTTTTTTTTTACTTCTTATTATCTTTTGTGTAATTTTCGTTTTATTAAATTCCACCATATATGTGATTTTCATGTTTTGTTTTTTACTTCTCTTCTTTAGTTTTTGTGTTTTGGATGCTCTTATAATTCTATAATCTGCTATCGATTCTTGAGAAGAATGGGCTCCTCTTACGTCACAAGAGAATACGTGAAACCTCCTGCTCTGATTACAAGAATATGATGTGCAAATATGGAATGAATGTTTCTGTATATTATTTCTCTATAGTAATTGTTTCTTTAAAATAATAATATTTGGTATAATAACCCTAAACATATGATACTTGACATGTTGCTGTATGAGATAATTATTGGTAGCTAAAGTAACTTTCCATGTAGAATAATTCTGGATAGGTTTGGCACACTATTGTTTTGATTTATATACTTGTAGTTTATATAATAAATCTGATTGATTAATCATATTACTTTCCCCCTGCTGTGCAGCGCCGGATCCTTGCAATGAGCTTATCACTGTGAAACACACTAAGTCCCGTCAGTGACCTGGTGCGCATGCGCGGGGCGGTGCCTTGTGATGGGATCATCCGCGCGTCAATCACCGCGGCCGCCGGGATTGTTATGACAACTTCCGCCCATAAGGGCGGATGTTTGATTCTTGTATCCACGGCGCCCGCGATGACGCGGCGGGGTGATTAGATCCGGACACAGGACCCCGCGCATGCGCCGTCGTTTCGGTTACTATGGCAATGTATGATGCCATAGGGAGGTGGCCATAATACCAGACGCTTGCAGTCTGTGATTTTACGGTGATGAGGCTCAGCTGTTTGTTGGTCAGGTGCTGCATAGCAGATTTGGGGATTGGTCACCACACACTATAAAATGGTGGATAATGGGAGCTGTAATCACTCCTGGATGAAGGCGCAAGCCGAAACGTGCATGTAGAGTGCAGCAAAAGTCTGTAGATACACCAGGTAATCACCCTTTATTTATGTATTGTTGATTTTCACTTTTGGGATAATTTCTTTCACAAATTTTAGTGCTTGATAGCTTCCTATGTGAGAGATAGGTAACTATTACAGGTTTTTGTTGTTTATTACACTTGTATTATACTTTTTGCTGAGACCTGTCTATAAAATTATCTGAGAAGATCACTGTCTAATGTATAGGGTGTATTTGCAGATCTATACTATATATTTATTACACATCTCTTTATATATAAAAAAAAATTGGTTTTGTAACTGTAGATATATTTATACTCCTATTTAAACCTTATTAGTAAACACATAATTGTTGTATGTACTAATTTTAATTTTTCAATAAAATTTAATCTTTTATTGCATGAATCACCGTATATTTTTGATTAGATTCTGGGAGATGACCAAGGACTTCATATATTGAATTGGACAGGATCCACAGAGCCTTTGCACCAAGACCGCCATCTGACGCCAGACCCTGTGATGTAATACGCAGGGTTCATTTTTTTATTATTAAGGAGGCCATTTTATGAGCTGCCAGGCAACAAAATCAGATCATTTTCATGGATACTCCTAACTCATTAATGCCTGACCTTGCTAGGCATACCCTGCAACAACGTAGGGGCCTCAGACCCCTCTTGGCTATCCTCAAGGAGAGACACATTGCATATCGATAGGATTTCCCCCTTTCAACTGGTGTCCACCAAAGGAGGAAAATCTGCCCCCTTCAGGAGATTGGGAGACCTTCCAGCTTTCTGCCGAGTCTTTGATCTTCCTGAGAATGCCCTCCCGGACTGACCCAGGATCCCTCATCTACCACCTTGACCTCCATGATGGTAGGGAGTGCGTCATCCGAAGTCACCCAGATGATCACCCTCCTGAGATTATTATTATTTATTTACTTATATAGCACCATTAGGGTTCCATCACGCTTTACATGAGGATAGGGGAGACCAGCACACTTACAATAACTCTAGACAATGAGGACATATAGGTACATGAGGGGAGGGGACCCTGTCCACAAGGGCTCACAGTCTACGAGGAGCGGATGGGGATACAGTAGGATGGGGGAATGTCAGGTATGGGGCGATCACCTGGGTCTCATGGCAGGTTGTAGGCTTGATGGAATAGGTGAGTCTTCAGGTGACACTTGAAGCTTCTCAGGGTCGGAGAGTGTCTGACGTGTTGGGGCAGGGAGTTCCAGAGTATGGCAGATTCCCGGGCGAAGTCCTGAACACGGTTGTGCGAAAAGGAGATGAATGGGGAGCAGAGGAGGAGTTCTTGGGAGGAACGGAGGTTGCGTGAGGGTAGGTATCAGGAGACCAGGGCGGAGATGTATGGTGGGGACAGGTTGTGTATCGCTTTGTATGCCGTGGTTAGTGTTTTGAACTGGGATCTCTTGGAGGCGGGGATCCAGTGAAGGGCTTGGCAGAGGGGGGAGACAGGGGAGTAGCGGGAGGAGGGATGGATTAGTCGGGCAGCGGAATTGAGGATAGATTGCAGAGGTGTGAGGGAGTTGGATGGGAGGCCAGTGAGAAGGAGGTTGCAGTAGTCAAGGCGGGAGATGATGAGGGCATGAATAAGTGTTTTAGCGGTGTCCTGGGTAAAGAAGGAGCGGATCCGTGAGATGTTTCTAAGCTGAAGCCGGAGGGATGTGGAGACTGCTTCGATGTGGGGCTTGAAGGATAGGGAGGAGTCAAGGATTACCCCGAGGCACTTGGTTGGGAGACTGGGGAGAGGGCGCAGTCATTGACGTAGATGGATAGGTTGGGAAGTGGGGGGGGGGGGGGGGGATTTCTTGGGGGGGGGGGGGGGGGGGGGGGAGACTATGAATTCCGTTTTGTCCATGTTGAGTTTAAGGAAGCGAGCAGAGAAAAAGGATGAGATGGTGGAAAGGCATTGTGGGATTTTGGAGAGTAGGGAGGTGATGTCGGGGCCGGACAAGTAGATTTGGGTGTCGTCGGCGTAGAGGTGGTACTGGAGGCCGTGGGACTCAATGAGTTGCCCTAGGCCGAGGGTATATATGGAGAAAAGTAGAGTTCCCAGGACCGAACCTTGAAGGACTCCGACAGAAAGGGGGTAGGGCGAGGAGGAAGTGTGGGAGACACTGAAGGTCCGGTCTGCTAGGTAGGAGATCCAAGAGAGGGCAAGGTGGGCGACGCCGAGGGTTTCCAGGATCCGGAGAAGAAGGGAGTGGTCAACCGTGTCGACGGCGGCGGACAGGTCGAGGAGGATCGAGTAGTGGTGTTTGTTCTTGGATGCAAGTAGGTCGTTGGTGACTTTGGTCAGGGCTGTTTCGGTGGAGTGGAGGGGTCGGAAGCCGGACGAAGTGGGAGCAGGAGGAGAGGTGAGAGGACAGTTCAGAGTGGACGTGCTGTTCGAGTAGCTTAGAGGGGAATGTGAGAAGAGATATGGGGCGATAGTTGGCGACAGAGGTAGGGTTGAGGGAAGGTTTTTTTAAGGATGGGCGTGATTAGGGCGTGTTTGAAGGCTGAGGGGAAGGCGCCAGTGGTAAGTGATAGGTTGAAGAGGTGGGTGAGGGCTGGGATGAAAATGGAGGTGTGGTTGGGAATGAGGTGGGATGGGAGCGAGTCATGGGCGCTGGTGGCGAGGTGTGATTTCGACAGGAAGGAGGAGAGTTGGTCTTCAGTTATGGGGGGGGGGAAATGGCTAATGGAGGAGGAGGGCAGTGTAGGTGAGAGGGGGAGTTGTGGGGAAAGTGGGCCAAAGCTGTTTCTGATCTTGTCGATCTTGTCCTTGAAGAAGGTTGCAAAGTCTTCAGCGGAGATGAGGGGAAAGGGGAGAGGAACGGGCGGGCGGAGTAAGGAGTTGAAAGTTTTGAAGAGCTGTTTGGGGTTGCGGGACAGAGAGGTTATTAGGGATGAGAAGAAGGCTTGCTTGGTAGTAGTAAGTGCCGTCTTGAAGTCAGTGAGGGATTGTTTGAACAGAGCAAAGTGCTCGGAGGTGCGGGACTTTTTCCATCTCATCTCGGCGACCCTGGACGCCCGTCTTAGGTTTTTAGTGAGGGTCATATGCCAGGGTTGCCTGTTAGTGCGTGGAGCGTGGAATGTGAGGGGGGGGCGGCTAGGTCGAGGGCATTCGTTATTGTGGTGTTGTATAGGGTGGTGGCAGTGTATGTCACCAGAGGAGGGTATGTCGGTGAGAGGGAGGAGGGATTCTGAGAATAAAGTAAGATCAAGATCTCTTAGGTTTCGGCGAGGGTGATCAAGTTTGCGGGGAGGGGGTAGCATGGCAGGGAAAGAGAGGGCGGAGAAGGTCAAGAGATGGTGGTCAGATAGGGGGAGTTCCAAGGTTGTGAGGTTGGAGAGGGAGCAGAGGCGGGTAAAGATGAGGTCAAGCGTGTGGCCTTGTTCGTGGGTGGGAGAGGAGGACCATTGGGAGAGCCCTAGGGAAGTAGTCAGGGAAAGAAGGTTGGAGGCGGCAGGGCGGGGAGTGTCAATGGGTCGCCCATGATGATGGTGGGGATGTCAGCGGAGAGGAAGTGAAGTAGCCAGGTGGTGAAGTGGTCAAGGAAGGAGGTGATGGGTCCAGGGGGGCGGTAGATGATGGCTAGCTGGAGGTTGCAGGGGGAAAATATTCAGACCGAGTGGACTTCGAAGGAGGGGGCAGTGACAGAGGGGGGCGGGGGAATAGGGCTGAAGGTTCAGGAGTTGGACAAGAGTATGCCAACACCACCGCCGTGTTTGCCAGAGGGACAAGGGGTGTGGGACAAGCTGAGGCTGCCGTACGATAATGCAGCGGGGGAGGCTGTGTCGGAGTGGGTGAGCCAGGTCTTGGTGATGCCAAGGAATGATAGTTTCTTGGAGATAAAGAGTTCGTGGATGTCTGGGAGTTTATTGCACACGGATTGATGTTTCTCCTTCCTCCCAAGACATGCACGCCTAGGACTGAAGTCTTTTAATGAGCGTACCAGCAGCTGCCTGTAGGACGTCAGCTTTCCATTTGGATCAAGATAGTCTCCCCCCTCTCCCCTCTTTCCCCCCATGTTCCTAACCTCCCTACCCCCCACTCCCTTCCCCCCCCCCCCCCCCCCCCCCAACACCACTATCCCCCCCCTCCCCATCTCCCTCCATTTCCCCTTTATGTGGCGATCCTGTATTATTATATGTTACTAAAGTGGTGAGGGGGGTGAAGTAGTGGAGGGCCTACCCTCTGAGCTTTTATGTACACCCTCATGTGCTGGAAAAATGTTGCTATCCATGGATGCACAATACACCACACCTGTTGATGCACTTCTTCAACTTTCCCTGTACTATTTTTCAACTATCTGGTCTCTTTTCTCTCTTCCTTTATCTTTTTTTCTTTCTTTTCTACTTAAGAGTGAGCTCACTATCCTATATAACCCTATATAATAATTGCCAGCTTCTGGAATCCGCCCACTGTGCTGCTATTCCGGCATGCAACGTGGCCGGATGCGGCACGAGCGATGGCGTGCATGCGCCATCACAAGCCGCCGCCTTCCTACCACTTGCGGCGTCCTAGCATGCACGGCATGATACAGCACAATGGAGGCGCGCGTTCATGTCACACAGTAAGGGGAGGCAGCAGCAGGAGAGCACAATGACTGACAACAGGGGGCAGATCAGAGAAGCGCAAAACCCCGCCTCCCAGTCATCGGTCATCTTAAGTGTGAGCATTTATCCAAGTTCATATTTGAGTGAATATAGGGCATCAAAAGGCTATAGCCACCTTCTCTGAATGCAGCCTTAGTGCTGCAGAAGGTGGCTATTTTAGCTTTTGGTGCCCGGGGGAAGGGGGGGGGGGGGGGTGACAGGTTCGCTTTAAGTGTTGTCCCTTTAATGCTGAAGGGCAGAATAAGCCTGAGAAGCGATGTCAGATCCTCTACTCATTCCATAGAAGCACAATACAGGTATTCATGTTACAAGAGACTCATTTTCGTTCAGATAACATCCCTAAATGTGAATCGAAAGAGTTCCCCATTTGGTTTATAGAACAAATCCAAATGCTAAATCGAAAGGCATCTCTATTGCATTTCATAAATCGTGCTCCCCAACAGTTCTAGAACAACTAATTGACACTCAGGGTATTCTTGAAAATAACTTTGCTTTCTTGTATATATGTGCAGGCTAACATCTATTATCCAAACAGGAAGCAACAACGCAAGTTTGGAGCTAGTTCCCGTAGGCATTCGCTGGCTCTGCACCAATCATCTTGGGAAGAGACTTCAATTTTCCCATCAAGCCTGCTATTTATGTATCCATGGGCAAGTCTTACCACTTCATACCGTCTCTCCACCACCTTAAGAAGCACTGGGAGGATTTACATCTATACCATGTTCCAAATGATTATGTAAATTGCTTTTAAGTGTCATATGGTTTGTTTGTTTTTCAATGAAACCCATTGACGGTATTGTCTCAGGGTTCTTTAGATCACTGAAATCAATCTCAGATACCTGTGATAATTAGTTTGTCAGGTGAGCCCAATAAAAGGAAAAATGGATGTTCCACAACATTAAGCAGGCCACAGTTTTCAAGTAACATGGAAAAGAAAAAGGATCTCTCTGCTGCCGAAAAGCAACAAATAGTGCAATGCCTTGGACGAGGGATGAAAACATTAGATATTGCGAAAATTACCTCTGCAAAGTACCGTGTTTCCCCGATAGTAAGACCCCCCCAAAGAAAGACAGGGTGGGGGGGACGGGGGGTCTGCTAATGTAAGACCCCCCCGAATGTAAGGCATGGTAGGGGGGAGGGGGGTCTTACTATCGGGGAAACACGGGGGGGGGGGGGGGGGGTTTACATACATACATACACACGTACAGACACAAGCATACACATATATACACACCATACACACCACACACACACACACACATAGCACCGCTTCTTACCGGGTCCGGTGTGGGGTCCCCGATGGTCCTGTGCCGTCCTCTGTGGTCCGGTCCCCGAGATGATCCGCTGCCGTCTGCCATGTTCCGGTGCCGGTCTTAGGCTCCATGGTCCCTGCTCTTCCGGAGTTCAGGCCTAGCTCCGCCCAGGTCATAGTGTGGGCCAATCAGAATAGCGGCACCGACGTCAGAAGCAAGCGCCCGATGACGCTTGCTTGAGCGCCGCTATGCTGATTGGCCCACACTATGAACTGGGCGGAGCTAGGCCTGAACTCCGGAAGAGCAGGGACCATGGAGCCTAGGACCGGCACCGGAACACGGCGGACGGCAGCGGATCATCTCGGGGACCGGACCGGAGCACAGAGGACGGCACAGGACCATCGGGGACCCCACACCGGACCCGGTAAGAAGCGGTGCTATGTGTGTGTGTGGTGTGTGTGGTGTGTATATATGTGTATGCATGTGTCTGTCTGTATGTGTGGATGGATGGCTGCAGTGTGTGGATGGATAGATGGATGGTGGGGCCTCCAATGTAAGGCCCCCCCGAAAGTAAGACAGGGGGCCACTTTTGGCCACAAAAAGAATGTAAGACCCTGTCTTACTTTCGGGGAAACACGGTATATAGTTTCTGACTCAGAACTTTCTTCCATGGTACAAAAAGCAAAAACATGCCTTCAAGAGAAAAATCATCTTCATGCATGGCAATGCACCATCTCATGCTGCAAAGAATACCTCTGTGTCATTGGCTGCTATGCTCCGTAGGACAATGTATAATTATATATATATATATATATATTTATTATATTATATATCATTCATTCTGTTCGGGTGGGTATCAGAGTGGTGTCTTATTTACAGTGAACCATGGCAAATATAGAATAATGATCCGAAAATTGTGTTCAGAGATGTGTAGATACCATTATCTCGATCTATGTGCCCACTAGGTGGAGTGAGTGCTATGGTCTGCATAATGCGCATCAGTATAGAGGACCTTTGGAGTATAATCAAGCAAAAGATCTATGAGGGTGGGAGGCAGTTCACATCAAAACAGCAGCTCTGGGAGGCTATTCTGACATCATGCAAAGAAATACAAGAAGAAACTCTCCAGAAGCTCACAAGTTTAATGGATGCAAGAATTGTGAAGGTGAGATCAAAGAAAGGTTCCTGGGTTAACATGTAACGTGACCTGTTAGGTTTTGGAGTTAAATAGCTTTTTATTTCAACGAATGTGACCTTCTAATGCTGCAAATTCAACAAATGAGCATTTTTCAGTTCTTTCATACATATCAAATGTTTAGAAACTCTACTGTGCCTAATAATTTGGAACAGTGCATTTAGAGTTTGTTTTAATTTTGAAGATTATACTGTTATCATTGGGAGGTTTCTTCAATAAAATTTGATGTATACTCTAATGAGTGAGGACTTTCATTACACTGACTGTCATTTGCACCGACCATTTAAAAAAATCAGAGAAAAAGAACATTTCCATAAAAATTTGGAACATGGTGTAGTGAATATTTGGCACATATTGCACCTGTCCATCAAAGACTTCACTTTTTGCTCTCCTGTATACTCCTCATATAGCAGAATAGATCGCTTTCATATTTCCCATTCTCTTCTTGATCTGGGAATTGAGGCAGAAATTGGCTCTATTATATGGTCAGATCATGCTCCTGTATACCTCTCACTGCGTTTGGGCCCAGACCTTAGAAAAGAATTTACATGGAGGCTAAATGAAAATCTTCTAAAAGAGCCCACTTGCTATGCAGATCTTGTATCTACAATTTAACATTTCATATCAGATCATACATCTGACCCAACCCATCCCCAGATGAAGTGGGAAGCTTTATAGAGTGTACTATGGGGCGTCCTGATCTCTCATGGGACACATCTGAAACAAATGAGATCCCAAGAAACAAAGGACTTAATCAAATATCCAGTTTAGAATCCTCCCACAAAGAAAACCCGAACCTGCTTTGTTACCCTCAACTACGCGCCATAAATTGCTCTCTCTTTTAGATCAGAAAGATCGCGCTTTTAGAGAGAAGATTAGGTGTCATCACTATTTACTAAGTACCGTATATACTCTTGTATAAGCCGAGTTTTTCAGCACAAAAATTGTGCTGAAAAGTGCCCCCCTCGGCTTATACACGAGTCAGTATACAGCAGCCCGCCCCCCTGTTCTATATACAGGCCCCCCTGTGGCATAATACAGCAGCCCCCCCCCCCATGCTATATACAGGCCCCCCGTTGCTGCTGCCGCACACCTGTAAAAGAAGAGCTTTCATACTTGCCCTCCTGTGACCGCGCGCGCATCACACCGCTCTCCTTCCTGCTTCTATCCGGCGACCATCCACGTGACCGCGCGCCGGTAATGACGTCATTACCGGCGCGCGGTCACGTGGATGGACGCCAGGTAGAAGCAGGAAGGAGAGCGGGGGATGCGCGCGCGGTCATAGGAGGGTAAGTATGAAAGCTCTTCTTTCACAGGTGTGCGGCGGCAGCAGCGGGGGGCCTGTATATAGCACGGGGGGGAGGGGGGGGCTGCTGTATTATACCACAGGGGGCCTGTATATACCACAGGGGGAGGGCTGTTGTATACTACCACAGGGGGCCTGTATATACCACAGGGGGAGGGCTGTTGTATACTACCACAGGGGGCCTGTATATACCACAGGGCGAGGGCTGTTGTATACTACCACAGGGGGCCTGTATATACCACAGGGGGAGGGCTGTTGTATACTACCACAGGGGGCCTGTATATACCACAGGGGGAGGGCTGTTGTATACTACCACAGGGGGCCTGTATATACCACAGGGGGAGGGCTGTTGTATACTACCACAGGGGGCCTGTATACTACCACAGGGGGAAGGGGGGCCTGTATACTACCACAGGGGGAAGGGGGGCCTGTATACTACCACAGGGGGAAGGGGGGCCTGTATACTACCACAGGGGGAAGGGGGGCCTGTATATACCACAGGGGGGAGACTGCTGTCTACCACCACAGGGGGGAGACTGCTGTCTACCACCACAGGGGGGAGACTGCTGTCTACCACCACAGGGGGGAGACTGCTGTCTACCACCACAGGGGGGAGACTGCTGTCTACCACCACAGGGGGGAGACTGCTGTCTACCACCACAGGGGGGAGACTGCTGTCTACCACCACAGGGGGGAGACTGCTGTCTACCACCACAGGGGGGAGACTGCTGTCTACCACCACAGGGGGGAGACTGCTGTCTACCACCACAGGGGGGAGACTGCTGTCTACCACCACAGGGGGGAGACTGCTGTCTACCACCACAGGGGGGAGACTGCTGTCTACCACCACAGGGGGGAGACTGCTGTCTACCACCACAGGGGGGAGACTGCTGTCTACCACCACAGGGGGGAGACTGCTGTCTACCACCACAGGGGGGAGACTGCTGTCTACCACCACAGGGGGGAGACTGCTGTCTACCACCACAGGGGGGAGACTGCTGTCTACCACCACAGGGGGGAGACTGCTGTATACCACCACAGGGGGGAGACTGCTGTCTACCACCACAGGGGGGAGACTGCTGTATACCACCACAGGGGGGAGACTGCTGTATACCACCACAGGGGGGAGACTGCTGTATACCACCACAGGGGGGAGACTGCTGTATACCACCACAGGGGGGAGACTGCTGTATACCACCACAGGGGGGAGACTGCTGTCTACCACCACAGGGGGGAGACTGCTGTATACTACCACAGGGGGGAGACTGCTGTCTACCACCACAGGGGGGAGACTGCTGTATACTACCACAGGGGGGAGACTGCTGTATACTACCACAGGGGGGAGACTGCTGTATACTACCACAGGGGGGAGACTGCTGTATACTACCACAGGGGGAGCCTGCTGTATACTACCACTGGGGGAGACTGCTGTATACTACCACTGGGGGAGACTGCTGTATACTACCACTGCGGAGGCTGCTGTATACTACCACTGCGGAGGCTGCTGTATACTACCAATGGGGAGGCCTGTATACCTGTGCTGGGGTCCACCCTCGGCTTATACAGGTTTTCCCAGGTTTTGGGGGCAAAAGTAGGGGGGTCGGCTTATACACGGGTCGGCTTATACACGAGTATATACGGTAATAAGAGCGGAAAACTCCTGGCCAGAGCCTTGCATCCAAACCCCCCTCAAACCATTATCTCTCAGATATGGGATTACAAAGGGAAACTATTACACAAAACGAGTGACATATTGGCAGGTTTTCGACAATACTACACATCATTATATAATCTCAAGGGGCATAACGAAACTCTTTTGTCAACCCAATTGAAGGAGAAGATTAAACCATACCTCCAGAGGTGTGGACTACCTTCTTTTCCACAATCAGCTTGTGAACAGTTGTCCAGTGATTTCGCTTTACCTGAAGTAGAAGAAGGGAAGGCTGGCAAAAGCCCTGGACCAGATGGGTTTACCGCAGTTTTTTTTAAAGATTTTCTAGTCTTCTGAGTCCATTATTTCTGGAGGTTTGTAATAATATCTCCTATGGTAGTTTATTTCCCCACTCAGGCTCTCATGGCTCATGTGGTGGTTCTGCATAAACCGGGAACGATGCATCACTTTGCAGTAGCTATAGGCCGATATCTTTAATAAATTTAGATGTCAAATTATATGCCAAATTGATTGCGGACAGATTGAAGAGTTTCCTTCCGGGGGAATCAAACATGGATCAGGTGGGTTGTCCCTGGTCGCGAGGCCAGGGACAATACAATCAGATCCATAGCCCTGATCGATGCAGCCAAAAACAGGGGGGTTCCCATGTGCATCCTGTATATTGATGCTGAGAAAGTGTTTGACAGGGTGCACTGGGAGTTCATGTTCACCACCCTCAAGCAACTGGGCCTAAAGGACATCATGATTCACCATATTGGAGCTCTTTATACATGTCCCACTGCCCGATTTAGGATTAAAGGCTCCCTTTCAGAATAATTTGCTCTTAAGAATGGCACACGTCAGGGATGCCCGGTTTTCTCCTTTACTAAATGTACTTTGTATGGAGGCCTTAGCTTGCGCCCTCTGGAGTAACCCATCCATTCAAGGTTTGGAGGTGGGTGACTGGGAGCACAAGCTAGCCCTCATTGCTGATGACCTACTTTTATTTATATCAAATCCTTTGATTAGTATTCCAAACAATATCAGAACTACTTAAATTCGGTCATCTCAGCAACTTCAAAATTAACACCTCAAAATCCGAAATACTAAATATATATCTTTCTAGAGAAGTAACCACTTTGCTTAAACAGAATTTCCCATTTGAAAGGAGGAAGGAATTTTTGAACTATCTGGGGATCAGACTACCGCGAGAACTCTCTGCTCTATACGAGACCAACTTCACTAATCTCCCCTCCCGGGTGGATGCAGACCTCACCAAGTGGCATAAATTATCTCTAACATGGTTAGGCAGGATTCACTCAATCCGTATGGATCTGCTCCCCCACCGTCTGTTTGTGTATCAAACTATACCCATTCTCTTGCCTGCTTCCTTCTTCTCCAGGCTGAAAATCTTGATCACCTGTTTTATTCTCATGGACACCTCAGACTCTTCATTTACTAAGCAGAGGGATCAAGAATGAGAGTATTGGTCTACTTGACCTACAACTATATTATTATTTTATATATAAATATATATAAAAATATATATGCATCGATGGACAAATGTATTTTAGAGCTTTTTCAGCTGGAGGGGAGGAAGAGGTGGGTGGATGTGGAATCTGGTCCTGCTGGCATAAACCCTTCAACGATGATCTGGTCCCCCCAACCATCCCGGGGTCAAATTTCCTCCATTTATTACGAGCCAACTACACGCCCCTTTTAAACGCCAAAGCAGAACCCTTCAATTGACAACTTACCCAGGACCATTGACTCCATATTTATGGAATCTCATTATTCCCAGTGGATGTGGGCAGCCCCTCTATCTTAAACATACCAATATCCTCCTATCCTACATATCAGCTTTTTATTCACTCGTCTCTCCACCCCCAGATGCTTGGTTTGCACATGCAAGGTTCTGCAGCTATTTTAAGTCCTTAAATTCTTCAGACATTATTAGGCTAGGTTTAACTAGGTTTGAGCAAAAATGCAGAGAGAGGGTTCATGTTCCGCACGATATTTTGGTACTGTTTAACATCTTCCAAGATCACCTTGGCACTGACTCGTCTCGTTCCCCCAGATATATGAAGAGATGGGAAATGGATCTGGGAAAAGGCTTATCTGTTTTAGATTGGCACACGATCTTCCTATCCACGTACAAAGCTTCCCTCACGGCAATACCTCAAGAGAGGAACTATAAGGTGATGGCGAGACGGTATAGATGCCCAGTGGATATACATGCTATCTTTTCTTCGGCTTCAGACAGATGCTGTAGATGCTTGATTTACCTACATGTTTGGTGAAGTTGCCCCTCAATTGTCCCGTTATGGAAGGAGGTGGGTGACATATTGTAAAGTTACATCCCATCCAATAGAACTATCAGAAGAACTTGCACTTTTAAATCTTCATAATATGTCCATTTCTAAATTTAAGAAAATGTATTGCACTACTTTTTGACAGCAGCCAGTAGGTTGATCCCCAGATATTGGAAGCAGACCAGGCGTCCGCCTCGCTCTGAACTTGTTGCCGAACTTAATGATATTTGCAGATTAGAAGAACTAGCCTGTCAAAATCTTCCTGATGTTAATAGCATGGAAAGCCATTGTAACATGTGGGCACCCTGGATTATGACAGAGAATCCATAGATTTTAACCATTGGATGTCCCAAGAGGAGTAGTGGCGTATGGCAGTACTGTACCCCTCAAGTCTGCGTAACACTGATGTCCTCTGTCTTAATCTCAAGGGTATCTCATGTCACAGATTATATTTTATTTGTGTGTCATGACATCCCACTAAAGGTACTGTTACACACAGATATCTGTGCAGACATTGCTTACAACTCACTGGTTGCAGTGAAATCATGGACACATTGTTCTATTTTGTTGCCGTGTACAAATGGAACAATGTGTCCATGATTTCACTGCAACCAGTGAGTTGCAAGCAATGTCTGCACAGATATCTCTGTGTGTAACGGTACCTTTAGTCTTTCTATCTATTTCTTATTTCCTTCTTCTTTCTTGTCTTTTTTTATTTTTCCTACCAAAAGTATTTAGTCCACAACGGTTGGGATTCTGACCTCCAACAATGGTCAATTTTACATTCCATTTTATACTTTGTTTTGGGGCCCTCCCGTTAGAAGGTATTTCAATGTTGGGACTTTCAGCCTTCTTTTACTCTTAGTATTGGAGAGAGATATGATAACCCCTTTGGAGATAGTCTTGTATTTCTTTAATATCTCTCCAGGTTGTTTATTGTTAATATTTCCATCATTTTTGACTGGTTCATGTTTTTAATGTAGCATACATGGTGCCTTTATACTTGAAACCTAGACAATTTCTTACCATGTCTGTAATCATTGTTATAGCTTGTTTAATAAAAACTTATTTAACAAAAACCAGGGGTGTCTCCAAAACCCAGAACAGGTGTCAATCTTTCAATTATAGTTTTTCTCTGCAAGTTCCTCTCCTGGTTTTGGCACAAACCTGATGGAACCTGATCAGTGAAAAAACTGCAGTGTGAAACCAGCCTTAAGGGTATTCATTCACATGTCACGCATGGGGCTCTATAGGCCACTATTAGTATGGCACACCAATAACAAGCAGAATAATACAAGTCTTCTAGACACTGCTTAATGGACATTTGGGTTGTGTTGCCTAAATATGCCTTTAACCTATAAAAGCTAAACCAAATCTGATGTGTATTAGTGGGTATTATGTCTCTAACCCTGGGATTACTATTGTTTTAAGGACTTAGTTGGGGTTCACTCCCTTCCCCTTCAACAGACAAAGGAAATACAAGTAATACAAGGGAACGTCCTCAGATCTTAGACATCACATTTCCTCTTTGGAGAAGGTATTCTATGTCTGCTTTTAGAGTTTATAAGGAGACTGAATAAATTAGGAGGAAAAGTTCAACATTCCCTTGAGTACATATTATTTTTCCTGTGCACCAGAAGGCATCTGACTTTCCAGATTAAAATAGAAAATAAACCCAATAACATACAGGAATAATAAATAAAGCCATCCTCATGCTTAAGGCTCTATTCTGACTTGGCGAGTTCTAAAAATATCTTAGAGTGTAATGCAGCTCAATCCTAGCAGTAGAAAGAACTATACGGAGATAAAGCATATGCCACGAGGTAGGTATGTAAGAGGACTGCAGTGCAGACAGTGCACACATTCACAGGCTGCACTCAGGCTGAAGACTGGAGATATGAGCAGAACATTCCATGTGCAGTAATGGGTGGGGTGGCAAAATGCTCGCAGTACAGAAAAGGCATTGAGGTCTCGCTCACAATGCAGGTCCTGTTTAATAGTTCACTAAACTCCAATTGACTGGAATGTAGCTAGGTGGGTCGCAGAAAAACCTGATGTTTTGACAACAGCCAAAATCCTCTGCCCCCACTTGTTCTTTCCGTGATCATTAAAAAGCACTATCAAGAAATAAATGACGGCGCACGGCCATATTAGTTTTATGAGCTCTGTAATGTTCTATTTCAGTTCACTTTTTCCACCAACACAACATGCTGTGACTGCATGTTGTGCAAAAAAAAAAATAATAAAAAATTTACAGGATTTCAGAGACATTGCATAAGGAATATGAATGGGGTTAAAAAAAAAAAATACAGAAAAGGCTACAAATACAGAAAAGGCTAAATATACTATATCAGACTGATTTCTCTACACAAGAGAAAAGTGTGCACAAGACAGGACACAACAGAGTACCGTAACTTATGACTGTAGTCTACTAGTGATTGAGCCTCATCAGGTAAAGTAAAGCCTTATTAATTTACTATTCCATAGAATTATAGAATTGTAGTGTTGGAAGAGACCTTAAGGGCTATTGGGTCCAACACCCTTCGAGTGCAATTTTCCTAAATCATGCCCGCTACATAGTTATACAGCTTCCGCATGAAAGTAAGCCTGTTGGCATTTTTTTGTTGGTTTTTTTTTACATATAAGCTGCGCCCGCCACCGGTAAGTCATTATACACAGTATGCTAGGATGCTGTATATATATCTGCATAATGTAAAAAAAAACTAAACTAATTTTATTATACTTATCTGGAAGGGGGGGGGGGGGGGGGGGGGGGGGCAGTCTGGTCTGATGGGTGTTGCAGGTCTCGGTCCAGCACTTCCTTTCTTCCTCTGAATGCAGCCCTCTTCTCTACTTCATGGGGATGAAGCATCGTACATCATCAACAGTCTCCTCCATCGCGCTCCTGAGCACGTGTAATGTGTAGTAATTGTAAAGTGCCGGCATGGAGAGAGGTCAAAGAACGCATGGGCACTACGTTGGCGTTCTTTGACCTAACCCTACACATTACAATACTTTGTTCCGCCCTCAACAGGCCAGAGCAAAGTATTCATGCTCAGGAGCGGACTAGACTGTGTGTGACGTAGGACACATCTTGCACGAGAAAGGACGGTGATCACAAGCAGAAAGGAGGTACTGGACCAAGGCCCGCGACACCTACAGACCGGACTGCCGTCTTTCTTACATTATAAAGATCGGCCTGGGGTCTTATATACAGTACTCCAGAATGCTGTATATCAGGCCCTATTGGTGGTGGCACAGTTTAAATGCAAAAAAAACAAAAAAACCTGCTGAAAGGTTCACTTTAGGACTTCCATTGATAGAGCTCACAACCTCCTGTGGCAGCTTGTTCCACTCTCTGACTGTCCTCATTGTTAGAAACTTTTTCCCAATGTCTAATCTGCATCTCCTTTCTTTTAGTTTCATCCCATTGCTTCTTTTTCTTCCTTGTGCTAATGAGAATAGGGTTAGCCTCCAAAACGTAGGGACCTACAAGGGGTCCTTGTATTATGGTGCGTGTGAATGTTAATGTTACCTGTGACCTGACTCCGTTGAATGCTCAGCACACGTAGCAATCCCTCTCTGCCATCTCTTGAGGGGTGTCTGGAGGAGGTGCTTTGTGATTTAAGAAACTAGTGTACTTGATTTTATAAGTCACAATTTTTCTTAATATTTCCAGGTTACAATTGTAAATTTTTAAGGCTGGTTTCCTTTTTTGAGTGATAGATTGTTCTTTTGTAATGTTAATGCGTATGCTGTCATTTCCAAGTAATAATTCATAAAACAACTGCTCATAGAGCTGATATTCTAGAAAACTTTAGTCTAGCTCCTGAAACGTGCTCTTGGGCAATAAAACGCATTGACGCTATTGTGTACCAGTTACCGACACCTGCTGTGCACAGCTGGACTATGTTCAGTGTAACAAAGCGGACATTAATGTCTACTCCCAAAAATCAGCAGGATACTGTGATCAACAGCCCTGCATTTTCCATGTCTATTCACTTATTACTTCACTAAATTCCACTACAAATGAATAATATCAACACGTATCTCTGTAAATACCATGGAAAAACACACAACGTAACCAAAATAATGGCCAACGAGTTTTAGTCAAAACCAGCTCAAACCCCACAACAGGACCAAGGAACAAAGTATGCCAGCATACTGGAACCTTCTATCCAAGGTACAGTAAATGTTTGGAAATTCAGATGTAGCAATTACTTAGCTATTTCCACCATTACATTGTTGTATAAATAAAGAAGCACACTGCTGGCGAGCCTGATGATCGCTAGCTCTCTATTTTGGATGGGAGCATAAACCTATATGTGAACACGACACTAACAGGTGATTTGTTAAACATCAAGAAGTTCATTAAAAAAGTATCATTTGTTAAGAAATGCATGGGAGAAAACACAACGTGAAAATGTACTATTTTGTGTCCATGCCGATAATAGTTTACAATGTTCAAAGGGTAGCTAGACATTTGTTTAACCCCATACCGACATACTACACACTGCCAGCTCCCCGGACTTTGATGCGGGTTCACAAGCTAAGCTTGTGAGTCGAGCCGGCAGGGAAGGGGTTACTCGGAAACGGGATGGTGGGGGAGGGAATCACGGCTAGTCGGATCCGGTTCCGTGCCCTGCACTCAATTGGCTGATGGGGATGAGGGGGAACTTGAGGATAGGGGAACGCGACGCCACCTGTGGTACCTGGTAATAGGGTTACCAGTGCTGCAGCCGGCCGCTGAGGTGATGTGAATGCAGCTTTGGTAGTAAAGCTCCCCACAGGTGGAGCTTTTACCTCAGGGCAGCGGGGTGGATGAGGGGAGTCGTAGTCCTTGGCTCTGTGGTGCTGTAGGAGCCTTCCAGGCGATGAGTAATTGATGCAGAGACCAGATTAGCTCAAACAGTTCTTTACTGGTACCAGATAAGGGGACACGCTATAGTCGGATTCACCGGGGATTGTGGCCGCAGATTTTGAAGGTTTTTCTAGAGTCTGTCAGGGTATGTGCCCACATAGTGGTTTAACGTCGGTTTAGCAGCGAAAACCGCCGGCGGTTTAGCATAGGTTTTATTTAAATTTATGTAAATCCTAAGCAGCGTTAGGACTTACAAGTAACCCTATGTAATTTAGAAACCGCTGTGCACACATAGTGTGTTTATGTGAGCGGATCTGCCAGAAGTTGAGCGGTTTCCCAGCGGTTTAGGAGCATACAACATGTCAATTCTTCTCAGCGGTTTTTGGTCGTTTTCATGAACAAAATCCTCCATAGAAAACCGCCGGAAAAAACCGACTGAAAAACGCTGTGCACACGCTGAAAAAAACGCTGGGAAACAGCTGGAGACTTCAGAGCTCAGAACTCTAGGCTCCTGCAAATTTCCACCGGTTTACTGACGGTTTGAACGTCACTAAACCACTATGTGGGCACATACCCTCAGAGGTGTCTCTATAATAGCTTTCTTGGTCAGTGTTTGCTTTAGCTTTCCTGTCAATCACACTAAAGAGCTCGATCGCCGGTCTCCATCTCTGTTACTAAAAGGTACTTCTTAATCCTTTCCAGTACGGATGGGAGCGATGAGTAGACAATACTCCCGCCACCGGTATTTAGTCCTTTCCCTTATTAGTGTCTTGGACCCACTTTGGGACAGAGGTGGGATTTAGCCTTGTGGTGCTGTGGCTCCTAATTTTAGGCTCACAGCCTGCTGGCCTGCGGTTTGGGATGAACCGTAAACTAACCACCTCGGTTCCAGCTTACCGGTGTTGACCTGAACTCTCCAGCTGGCTCCGACCAGTCCTGGAGTGTCCCCTTCTTTGTCTGGGTCACCTCTCTCCTTATAGGTGCCCTCCTGTCACAACCGCAGGGTCCCCTGCGTCCGTCCTCTCTGCTCTTCTGTCACCATTTGACTATTGTTTGTAACCGTCGCTCACGTCTTCCCACTCTTCTAGGCTCCACCCCCTGGGACCTATTTAATACTAGTCCCCTATGTTAAGGTGTCCTATGAGCGTGTTTTAGGTGCAGACTCTGTATTTTCCTCCTTATTCCCGACTACGGAGGCACTACACCACCTGTTTAGGGCGCAGTACCTCCCTGTGGCATCCCGCCAGAGGGGCGCCACACTTGCATCTTTCCTAGTAAAAAAGGCTGTGATATTTAGCCAAAATGTGCCTTCAACAGCGAACCTGGTTTATACCACTGTCAATCAGTGACATTGAGATATATTCCTCATCAGGGAGCCCATCATTCTATGCGCCCATCAGCACAACCTGACAATCACAGGGCACCTATGGGCTACCATGACGGCCAGGGTCCTGCAGAAGATCCATGTGACAATGCCCTTTGTCAAAGTCAGCCTCTAGCTGGCGTTCATAGGAGACTGTTATTTTTGCTATACTGTAATACTGTGGTATTACAGTGTATAGTACAAGAGATTGGATGATCATCACAGGTAATTATTATAGCAGAAAATGGACATTCAAGAAAAAAATATATGTAACGTATTTTTGGTAAAACAAATAAAAAATAATTATATGGAAAAGTTCAAATCGCTCCCTTTAAAATTAAACAAAATTCACATTTGGTGTTAATCTATTCATAATATTACAATGAAAATATGAAATAAAAATTAGTGGTCAGCACTGCTTCTGAAAGGGATGACTGCCGTTGGGATGCACAGGACTGCGGTACCCTGTGTCTGTCTGCAGCAGTCAGGTAGATTAAGCAACCTGACATTAACCCCTTTACCAACCGGCGAGCTTTTGTTTTCGTTTTTTCATTTTTTCCTCCCCTTCTGTACATGAGGCAACGTAGGGGCGATGTCGGCGGTGTCGGGCGGTCGCCTGGTTTCGGAGCAGTGTTCTGAAATAAGGCGACCATCATGGGGCGATGTGCACACATCGCCCCATGTAACCGGGCGCCGGCGACCTGTCAGGAATTGGGAGCCATAGGCTCCCATTGTCCGACATTGCCGCTGGGGTTTCCAGGCGCTGGGTTTGGATCGCGCTGTCAATGAATAACAGCATGATTCAAAGGGTTAACAGCGCTGATCGAATTGCTGATCTGATCGGTGGTGTTCGCTACACATCTGCAGGGGATGATGCGGGCTCACAGCGTGAGCTCGCATCAGAGGGAGGGACACTACCTATAATGAACCGGTATATCATAGGTCATGAAAGGGTTAAATAATGGCAGGCTTCAGCATTTTAGTGACACCTGAATGGCACAGTCATTGTGCCGACCACTCCAAGTGGCAGGCGGTGGAAGAAAATGAGATTGCCATCATTGGTCAAGGATTACAAAGATTAGAAGAAAAAAAAAAACACAACATCCCACTGCCCCTTTATATCCAAAACAGAAGCTTCATGTATGTGAATCACAGTGTGAAGCCAGGTTTATATCAGTTGCGTGTGAACATACAAAGCCTTAATAGGACCAGATAACTTTTGGGGAATGTGAATTGGGACACACCCAGCTCTACAATTTTGCCTCCAAACGGCTATGAGGTGCACAATACCGTCAATGAAATATGACAGAAATTCTCTTTTCAGCTTTATTAAGAGGGTGATATTTAGATGACAATGTCTGTACATATATCTACTGTATATATTGCATATAGATATAACCGTGACCAGTCAAACCCTATGTGCTAGAATAGGGATCAGCCAATTGATTTCCCTGCAGTGGGGAAATGTATTTCTATAGGAGGGTTTTCCTGACAATAACAGCTGATCACCATTGGTATTGATAAAGAGAATTTTGTTTACGTACCGTAAATTCTTTTTTCTTTAATCATCAATGGGAGACCCAGACAATGGGGTTTAGGGCACTGCCCTCCGGAGGTCACACTAGGTACTACAAGTTTGTAGACACCGCCTCCTCCGCTTATAAACCCCTACCGCAGGGAACATCCTCAGTTTGGTCCATAAGCTGCGAGGAGACAAATAAACCACACCCGAAACGTCGGGAGAAAAACTGTGTACAAACGGTTCCACAACCCGGAAAACACTGTCCCAATAGGGAACAGATCAACTGCAAAACATGCAACGGAACAACTGGGTGGGTGCTGGGTCTCCATTGATGATTAAAGAAAAAAGAATTTACGGTAAGTAAACAAAATTCTCTTTTTTCTGGTCATCATAATGGGAGACCCAGACAATGGGGATGTCCTAAAGCAATACCCCAGGGCGGGGAATAGTTCCTCAAAAGACGGATGAAACATGGTCCCCCTCAAAGGTGGGCAACCGCCGCCTGGAGGACCCGCCTGCCCAAACTAGCATCCGCAGAGGCATGGGCATGCACCATATAGTGCTTAGAGAAAGTGTGCAGGCTGGACCATGTGGCTGCCTGACACACCTGTAGAGCCGAAGCTCGATGTCGCAAGGCCCAGGAGGCACCGACAGCTCTAGTAGAGTGAGCCTTCAATCCCACCGGGAGAGGCAAACCAGAAGACTGGTAAGCCTCTTGAATGGGAGCCTTGATCCATCTGGCCAAGGTTGACTTCGATGCCGTGGACCCCTTACAGCGACCTGCCGTAAGGACAAATAATGAATCCGAACTCCGGAAGGAGGCAGTCCTGGACACATAAATGCGTACAGCCCTCACGAGATCCAGAGTATGGAGGTCGCGCTCAACCTGATGAACGGGGAGCGGGACAAAATGATGGGAGAACAATCTCCTGGTTCAGGTGGAAAGTGGAAACCACCTTTGGCAAGAATTCTGGCCGCGGGCGCAACACCACCTTGTCTTGGTGAACCACCAGAAAGGGCGACTTGCACGAAAGTGCAGCCAATTCTGAGACCCTTCTCAGAGACGTAATCGCCACCAGAAAGACCACCTTCTGGGACAAACGAGAGAGGGAAATGTCTCTCAGTGGCTCAAACGGCGGTTTCTGCAGTGTCGCCAGGACCATGTTAAGGTCCAAGGGTCCAGAGGTCGCCTGTAGGGCGGAACCACCCGAGACACCCCCTGCAGAAATTGACGGACCTTCGGAAGGAGCGCCAGGCGCCTGTCAAACAGCACTGAAAGAGCTGATACCTGACCCTTCAGGGAGCTGAGAGATAAGCCCAACTCCAAACCCGACTGCAGAAAAGCCAACAACGTCGGGATGGACAAAGGCCAGGGAGACCTGGCACCCGAGGCACACCAGGTAAAAAAGATTTTCCACGTTCTGTGGTATATCTTCCTGGATACGGGCTTCCTGGCCCGATTCATAGTGGCAACCACTGTAGGAGAGAATCCCCTAGATATTAGTAGCCAGGCCTCAAGAGCCATGCAGTCAATCTGAGGGCCCTGGAATTGAGGTGGAAGAATGGGCCTTGCGCGAGAAGATCTGCGCGTTCTGGGAGAGCCCACCTGTGTCCGCCTGACAGTTGCCACAGGTCCGGATACCAGGACCTCCTGGGCCAATCTGGTGCCACTAGAATGGCTACTCTGCATTCCGTCCTGATTTTCCACAGAACCCTGGGAATCAGAGCCAGAGGCGGGAACACATATGGTAGATGGAAGCTGGACCAACTCAGGATCAGGGCGTCTGCCCCCAGAGACTGAGGATCCCAGGATCTCGCCATGTATTGCGGCACCCGATGATTCAGCCGCGAGGCCATCAGATCCACGTCCGGAGTGCCCCATTTGCTGCAGATGTCCTGGAAGACGTCTGGATGAAGAGACCACTCTCCGGCGTCCATCCCCTGCCGGCTCAGGTAGTCGGCCTCCCAGATCTCGACCCCTGGGATGTGAACTGCGGAGATCAGGCAGTCGTTGTCCTCCACCCAAGATAGAATGCGGTGGACTTCAGCGAGGGCCTGAGCACTTCTGGTCCCTCCCTGATGATTTATATAGGCGACGGCCGTCGCATTGTCGGACTGCACCCGAATGGGCTGTCCTGACAGGAATTTCTGAAACGCCAGGAGCGCCAGATAGACCGCCTTGATCTCCAGGACGTTGATCTGCAACGTCGACTCCGACTGAGTCCAGAGGCCTTGAGCCCTGTGGTGTAAGAACACCGCTCCCCAGCCCTTCAGACTGGCGTCGGTGGTCACCACTAACCATGACGGTTTTAGAAAGGACCGGCCCCGTGACAAGTGACGTGGCTGGAGCCACCACTGCAGGGAATCCCTGGTCGGTTGGGAAAGCACCACCAGCCGATTCAGAGAGATCGTCCTCTTGTCCCATCGGCGGAGGATCTCCAGCTGAAGAGGACGGAGACGAAACTGTGCGAAAGGCACCGCCTCTATCGCAGCTACCATGCGTCCCACCAGCTTCATCAATACCCGTAGGGATGATTGTGGTGACAGGAGGACATTCTGCACTCCTGATTGGATGGCCAGCTGCTTGGCTCGTGGCAGAGACACCAGGGCTGAGTCCGTGTGGAAGTCCATGCCCAGATATGTCAGTGACTGGGTCGGAACCAGGGTCGACTTCTGGATATTGAGAAGCCACCCAAACTGTTCCAGAGACTTCATGGTCACCTCCAGGCTTTGCCGACAAAGGTGTTCCGACGGCAACCTGATCAGTAGGTCGTCCAGATAGGGAATGACGGCGTGCCCCTGCACGTGCAGGAGAGCCATCATGGAGGCCATCACCTTTGTGAACACCCTCGGTGCCGAGGCCAGCCCGAACGGCAGCGCCACAAATTGGAAGTGTTCTTCCCCACTGCGAATCTTAACCAGCGCTGATGAGCCGGTGCAATGGGCACGTGAAGGTAAGCATCTCTGATATCTATGGACGCTAGGAAGTCCCCCTGTGACACCGCTGCGATCACGGAGCGCAGGGATTCCATACGGAACTTCCGAACCAACACGTGATGGTTGAACAACTTTAGGTCCAGAACCGGGCGGAAGGAGCCATCCTTCTTCGGGACAATGAAGAGGTTGGAGTAAAAACCCCGAAACCTCTCTCCGGAAGGCACCGGTACCACCACTCCGTCCCTGCGGAGACCCTCCAACACCAGGTGAAAAGCCTGAGCCTTTTCTGGGGATGGCACCGACCGATGGAATCGGGAAATCGGTTTTGACGTCAGCTCTATCCTGTAACCTCGCGAGACCACATCTCGAACCCACTGATCTTGAACGTGAAGTAGCCACTTGTCCTGAAAACGAGACAGGCGGCCCCCCACCTGTGGGGAGGCAGGAAGGGAGAGCGAGTCATGTAGAGGCGGGTTTGGGGGTGGCAGCCGCTGCCCCCGCCGGCTTCTTTGGGCGACTCTTAGAGCGCCACTGAGAAGCGGGCTTGCCCCCTCGGTCCGTGCGAGCGGAGGGTGCTGATGACTGTGAACTGGAACGAAAGGACCACTGCTTTGGGTTCCTTTTGACAGTATACCGTGGCTTAGGTTTATTCTGCGGGATCTTAGACTCAGCAGAATCCTTTATCAGCTTGTCCAGTTCGGTGCCAAAAAGCCTGTCACCAGCGAACGGAAGATTCTGCAAAATCTTCTTGGATGTGGTATCTGAGTCCCAAAGACGCAGCCACAACAACCTGCGAATCGCAATAGCATTGGCCGAAGCCACAGCTGAGCGAGTGGCAGTTTCCAGAGTCGCCGTCCTGGCGTAGTCCGCATAGGCCCTCGCCCTCTCGGTAAGTGCCAGGACCTCTGGACTGGACCTTGCCAGGTCAGTGATACCATCCAAGCAGGTAGTAATTGCTTGTAAGGTCCAGACCGTGGCAAAATTAGGGGCAAATGAAGACCCCACAGCCTCATAGGAAGACTTGGCGAGTTGCTCGACCTGTCTATCAGTCGCATCCTTCAGCGAGGAGCTATCAGAGGCAGAGAAGAGGGAGCGTGCAGCAATCCTGGTCATGGAAGCATCCACCTTCGGGGACTGCGACCACTCCTGAAGCACCTCCTGGGAGAAGGGAAAGCGATTGTCCTTGGGTTTGCGGACATAACGCCGCCCAGGATGTAACCTGGGAGCTCTAACCACCCTTCCAAAGTTAGTGTGGTCCATGAAGGAGCCACTTGGTCTAGCCTCTGGCCGCAGCCATTGATAGACCTCCTTCGGGTGCACCGTCACCTCCTCAGGGGGTGTCACGAGACGTAAGGTCTCGTTGATAGAGGACACCAGATCCTCCACCCCGTCTGGTGGTTCAGACACAGACACAGACCCGAAAGTTGACCCCCCATCATCGTCCTCACCATCAGAGGAACGCTCCTCCTCAGAGAGAGCCTGGAGCTCGGGTGACTCCTCACGACGAGCCCGCTTAAGGGGTCTCACAGCAGAAGAGGGAGACACCCGGGGGTAACTGGATGGAGTAGCTGGGCTATCCAGCCTCCTATTAAGTGCCTCCAGGGATTGCGACATGGAGGACAGCTGGGACAACAGAGATTCATTGATCTTATTCTGAGTTTCCCATGGCCCTGGGATCACCTGAACCTCAGGGTATAGCACCGGAGCTGCTGTCTCAGCAGTGTCAGTCCGGGCCTCTGGGCGTCCGCAGTTATTGCAGGACCCCTCCACCAGTGTCCCATTGCATGTAGCACAGGTAATGGTGGCCTCTGCCGCCTTAGCAGCACGCTTCCTAGCTGAGGACATCGCCACAGTAGGGGAAAATAAGCCAAATTGCAGACAAAAACCGGGAGTCCCGGTGGCTTACCGACCGCAGCAAGCGGTAGGAGGAAGCGGTGTGTGTGTGTGACCTCCGCGAAGGTTTCCGGTCTCCCCTATGGAG
Organism: Allobates femoralis; assembly: GCA_033576535.1. Classification (NCBI taxonomy): domain Eukaryota; kingdom Metazoa; phylum Chordata; class Amphibia; order Anura; family Aromobatidae; genus Allobates; species Allobates femoralis. The sequence goes on from JARQOC010000002.1 coordinate 503,227,383, forward strand.
TGCAGACGCACGCTGCAGACAGATCCCAGCCGGGAAGTGAGGGGTAAAGATGGCCGCCGACAGTGAAAATGTGGGCGGCGCCGAAAACACGCGGGAAGCACACACACACGCCCATCGATGACGTCACCGCACGGGCTGCTTCCCATCCTCCAAGCAGCCTCAGCATGAAGGCGCCAGAGCCCGCAGCGCGGGAATTAGTGTGAAATACCACACACAGACTGCATACAAACAAACATCCGCAGCCTACAGCCTCAGCCCCTGTGACACACAGGGCGGTCAGCCAGGGTGACCCTAGCACAGGGAACACCACCAGATCCGCGGACCCGAGGGTAACGCGCGGTCTGAGTGTCAGGACACATCAAGTGACCGACACTACCCCCAGGCACACAGGAGACACAGAGTGCCTCAGTGCCGGTCCGGTCTGTAAGCACCATTTAGGGAGGCCTCGGACGGGGGTTGCAGCACCAGTCCGGAGTGTAAGCACCATTTAGGGAGGCCTCAGACTGGGCTGGCTCCAGTCCGGTCTGTAAGCACCATTTAGGGAGGCCTCGGACGGAGCGGAGCTATGCAAGGCTCCTGTCTCCCACTCTCCAGAGCCCCCCAGAGAGGGATGGAAAGGAGCGCGACAGCGTACCGGGAGAACACAAAGTGTCCAGGCTCTAGGCCCTCCGGTACCTCCACCTGCGTGATCCACAAGGGTGAGCGGGGACACTGTCGCCGGTCCCGACCGGAACCATTTTACCTTGTCTTCAGACGCCATCACGTAAGATGTGAGAATGCAGTGAAGTGCAAGCAAAGCGTGATCCTCCGAGCACACTAAGTTTAAAACTGAGGATGTTCCCTGCGGTAGGGGTTTATAAGCGGAGGAGGCGGTGTCTACAAACTTGTAGTACCTAGTGTGACCTCCGGAGGGCAGTGCCCTAAACCCCATTGTCTGGGTCTCCCATTATGATGATCAGAAAATTTAGTTTATTACAATTAAGGCAGTAATATCTCACATGATTCTTCTGAATATACGGTACATACAGTAATGTATTCCTGGCTTCATGACCAAAGCTTGTGGCCATAATAGCAAATTGGACATTTGTTGGGTGACACGAGGAGGAATAAATGATAATTTCTTACCTGCTCTGAAAATTGCTTTACTACTTGTCTTTGTTTCAGGTTGGTTTCCCCATCCAGATTAGCAGTTTCTATGTGACAGAGCCCATCTGGATCACTGGATGAGAGCAGCAGTATGTCAGCAGGGATGATCTCATTGCAGCGCAGCTGGATAAAGTCACCAACTTGCACTTCTTTCCAGATTCTTTCCACATATTTTCTCTCATTCCTAAAGAAGCAAAAATGTACTGATGATGAATACATTTAGATAAGTCATAGACACAAATGATATTAAATCATTCAAAATTTAGATATTAATTCAACTTAAAAGGGACACTGTCGGGTCATTTTTCAGTATGATACTAATATTACCCTTGAATAGGGCCTGGGCAGACCTTTTAAAAACATGTAAAACCATTATTGTGCACTTTCTAGTTTCCATGTTATCAGCATCTTTCATACCCTGCAGGGAGCTGGTGCATTAGTCCTCTCCATTATACTTCCAACCGAATAGTCCAGTTGCTGTATAAGTGTTCTTTAAATATCCGCACCCATCCAGACTTATGTTCACTCCCTCCCCTCTGTGCTCTGGGCTGGGAGGGGGAGGTGTTTTGTGCTGCAGCCTGTAAGATTTCTATGTGTAAATATAAACTTTGGTTTTCCTGCAGATATGTAATGTGTGGATCTGCTGAGCAAATGCTCAAATGTTCTTATAATCACATAGAAATATCTCAGACTGCACGTCTCATACACACAATTACATGAAGAGCTCAAAGCTGCAGCTAAACTCCCCCCTCCTTGCTCTATCTGCTGTGAATGAGTCACACAACAGGCAGAGAGGAGGCAGGACAGTCATGAAGCATGAATATTCAATCATTGAGTGGGAGTGGGCAGCAGAGAAATCGCTGTGAGTGACCGAGGGAATTAATCTTTTATTTTGAAGTTTACACAAGATAGGGAGGATAAATAAATAATAGAAATACATGAATAGAGAGCGCTTTACCAAAGGAATTAGAAAATGATAGCAGTTGCACATTAAATTTTTGGCCTGACTGTTTTCCATTACCCACCACTATGAAATGTAAATGTGTGAGTACTCTTATCGCCACCTCTATTAGCAATTAGACGTTTATATGTAGTGAGTGCATTTAAATAATTACACATTGCTCCTCTGTCCTTGAGCTGACCTGGTCCTCTCCTGGATCATATGACTGCAGTTTTGATCAGCAGACTCAAATCAGCACTTCTTTGTGAGCAAGGAATCACTTTCTCAATGCAAGTCTATGAGAATCAGAGAAAGGCTCCCATGGAATTGCAAGAGGATATGAACTACTGCATGCCAGCAAGTCAAATCTATGACCACATAATGCAGGAGACCAGAGCAGTGCTGGAAAGTGCTTAAGACACATTATACATATAGTACAAACACTTTACATTTATTATAGTTTGCTAACAAATGGGAAAAAACTCATTAGCCTTAATGCATACTCTGGAGTTGAGCTTTTGACACTGCGCATTTTCACTTTGCAAAAAACAATGTCTTAAAAGTTTCAGAAAAACGGATGGGATTTATAGAAATCTCTTGCTTTCTGTTTTACTCTATGTAAAGTGACCTGCGGTGCGCGTTTCAAGTCCACAAGTCAATTTCTCTTGTGGGTACACAGACTTATGTGAAAATTTTGTCAAAGCCAAATACCAGAAAGTATGAAAACCAAAGCAGCTTTATTTGAAGCATGACAATCCAAAAATGAGGAAAACCGCAGTGTCAAAAAAATATACGCACACAAAACACGATGAAAAAAAAACACAAGCAACCTAACTTTAAGTAATAGATGCAGTACCGTATATACTTGTGTATAAGCCGACCCGTGTATAAGCCGACCCCCCTACTTTTGCCCCCAAAATCTATACAGCCCCCAGCAGTGTGGTATACAGGCCCCCCCAGTGGTATACAGGCCTCCCCAGTGGTATACAGGCCTCCCCAGTGGTGGTATACAGCCCCCAGCAGTGTGCTATACAGCAGCCTCCCCAGTGGTATATACAGGCCCCAGCAGTGTTACAGCAGCCTCCCCAGGGGTATATACAGCAGCAGCCCCAGTGGTAGTATACAGCAGCCCCAGTGATAGTATACAGCAGCCCCATTGGTAGTATACAGCAGCCCCAGAGGTATAAACAGCCCCAGTGGTAGTATACAGCAGCCCCAGAGGTATATACAGCCCCAGTGGTAGTATACAGCAGCCCGCCCGCCACCCCCATCAGTATACAGGCCCCCCTATCAGTTTCCAGGGCCCCCCCCCTTGCTCCGCAGAACCTGCAAAGTAAAATCATTATACTTATCACTGTCCTTTCGCCGCCGTCCCCGCCGCTGCCATCGCGCTCCTCCGTCTTCATCCAGCGTCTTCCGGCTTCCTGTGGTCGGCGCAGGCAATGATGTCATTGCCTGCGCCGACCACAGGAAGCCGGAAGAAGACGGATGAAGCCGGGGAGCGCGATGGCAGCGGCGGGGACGGCGGCGACAGGACAGTGATAAGTATAATGATTTTACTTTGCAGGTTTTGCGGAGCAAGGGGGGGCCCTGGATACTGATGGGGGGCCTGTATACTGATGGGGGTGGCAAGCGGGCTGCTGTATACTACCACTGGGGCTGTATATACCTCTGGGGCTGCTGTATACTACCACTGGGGCTGTTTATACCTCTGGGGCTGCTGTATACTACCACTGGGGCTGCTGTATACTGATGGGGGTGGCGGGCGGGCGGCTGTATACTACCACTGGGGCTGTATATGACTCGCGTATAAGCCGAGGGGGGGACTCTTCAGCCCAATTTTTGGCCTGAAAAACTCGGCTTATACGCGAGTATATACGGTAATTCTACCAACATCAAGAACTTCCAAAACCTCATAGTGGCATCATAGCCTAAGACCATGAACACAATCAGTATTTGGAGAGTTGTTTTTTTACCTCAGTATTTGTAAGCTAAACCCAAGAGTGGAAACATCAGCGGAAAAGTATATCATCACCCAATCCTACTTTTAGCTTAGAAATAGAGATAAGCAGACCTGTAGAGGTTCTGATTCTGGGGGTACAACTAGGCTTAATATAAAGTTCTGTTCTGGACAAACCTTTGACTCAGACTCAATTTTCCTGAATCCAACCCCACCAAAACAGACAGACTCCAACTCCACAGCTCTTCACCCACATACAGCCGGTACACACTACATCTAATAACACTGCTTTTACCCCCAGTGTGAGTGTCCCCCAGCACAGCAATGGAGTGCACATAGCCTAAAGGATCTTTAGATACAAATCATCCACTGGTTATTGAAACAGCTAAACCTAACTAATGTAACCAAAAAGCGGTGTGAAAATGACCTTACAGAAGCAAAGTTGCTCTACTCTGCTATCTTAATCTACAACAGGGGCCTCAAACACGCGGCCCAAGGGCCGAAAGCGGCCCTGGGGCTTTACAATGCGGCCCGTGGCACCTTGGACAACTTAATGATGCATCGCCCCAGTGCAGGGGGACGCTGCAGTCCCCGCTGTGTGATGACTTCCGTCCAACAAGCTCTGCCACTCAGCAAGATCAATGCAAGCTGCCAGCCAATGAGAGGCCCACACCTGATGGTGGAATATGATGTCACTCGCGGGCCTCTGGCTGGCAGATTGCATATATCTTGCTGAGCAACAGAGCTTGTCTGAGCGGCGGCTGGAGGAAGTCATAGCACAGCGGAGGCCAGAAGTCATCACAGCAGGGACTGCGGCGGCCCCCTGCACTGGAGCAATGCATCATTAAAGTGAAAAAAGTGTGACTGTGTGAGAGGGTGTGTGTGTGAGGGCGAGTGTGTGAGTACGTGAGGATGTGTGTATAAGAAAGTGTGTGAGGTGTGTATGAGAGTGTGTGTGTGTGTTTGTGTGTGAGTGTGAATGAGAGTGCATGTGAGTGTGTAAAAAGAAGGTAAAACAGGATGGGGGGCATCAGTATAAAAGTAGATCAGGATGGGAGACATACCTAGAAAAGGGGACCAGGATGCGGGACCTCACTACAAAAGGGGTCCAGGATGGGGGACATCACCACTAAAGGGGATTGGGATGGAGGGCATCACTACTAAGGGGGTTCGGGATGAAGGACATCACTACTAAAGGGGATCTGGATGGGGACATTACTAGAAAAGGGGATCAGGATGGGGGATATCACTAGAAAAGGGAATCAGGATGGGGACATCACTACAAGAGTGAACCGGGATGAGGGACATCACTAGAAAAAGCTATCAAAATGGGGGACATCAGTAGAAAAGGGGATCAGGATAGGGGACATCAGTAGAAAAGGGGATCAGAATGGGGGACATTACTAGAAAAAGGGATCAGGATGGGGCACATCACTAGAAAAGGACATTACTACAGGATGGGGACATTACTACAAGAAGGGGATCAGGATTTGTACTTTACTACATTGAGCAAAAAATTCTGGTATTACTAAAAATATCACTTAGTCCTACAAGGAATGCGGCCCCTCGCTATAAATGTTTTTCTATGTGCGGCCCACCAACCCAGCCGAGTTTGAGACCCCTGAGACTTTACATAGTACAAGTTTGGTTGCACAACTGACATCCCCTTCAAACGCCATCTAACTTCAGTTCTGCAGGGGAAGAGTAATGGGGGAGGGTGAATGGTTCCCCATTCAGTTTTCGGTAGGAGCCCGGCCATCAGCCACCTGTGGTATGCTAGCAGTGGCAAAAGAATAGACCAGGAGTACTATAACCTTCTGTGGAGCATAAAGCCGTATGGGTTTACAGGGACCCATGGGATAGTTGATAAATGTTGATTATGGGAATTCCCTCTTAACGTAGCGTTCTCAGAATTACAGTTCCCTTTATTAGGCATGTATTAACTAAGTTTCAGTGTTATAGAAATCTATGGTCTTCTAATAATTTAATGAAAATGAACGTAGCCAAAAAGAATAGGCTATGTTCACACAAACAGGCTCCCAGAGTCTGTCAGACCCTAGTGGAATGGATTGTCTACAGGTAGTGGGTACAGAAGGCACCTGTTATTAGTGAGTGTCATCCTTAATATGACTAATTAGATTTACATTGTGAACAGATAACAGAAGAGGGAGTTGCTAAATATAACCTTCTGTGTTTACATTGGATGAATAATTTCCTCATAAACATATGTGGTGCCACAACATTGAATTCCAAAATCATAAGTAGTCATTCACTGGGAATTTAGAGCATTTTTTTGAATAGCAGTCGCGATTTCTGGTGATGGGTGACACTTGGCCTAAACTTTTCATTGCAATAAATGCCCAAGATTTTTACATGTGAAAGAGCTTTAGAAACAAACAAATCTATGTAATGTGATTATGAATATGATTATGAAGCATTAAAGGAGTGGTCTCAAAAATCACTTGCTAAATGGAAGCCAGCCCCTTCATAGGTTTATGTACACGCGACTGGCTGCTAGAAAAATTAAAATAAATAACATTTCTGAATTGTAATCAAAAGTAAATATATCCAAGTATTGGTCAGGCGGCTCTCTCACAGCCGGTACTCAAATAGGGCATACAGATACGGGACGTCAGCATAAACACAACACCTTAAAGATTTTCATTTATAGAACCCAGTGACCAAGGTTAAACCTCTGAAATCCTAGAGAAAGAAAAAACTAAATAACTCACTATAGACAAATACAGACAGAGGCAGGGGCTGGCTGGAGCCTCTTTCCCTGGGTGGCAGTTAGGTATCCCCGGCCCCGGTTGAGAAGCGGGGGGGGGGGGGGGGGGGGTTGTGCTGTCGGGTCCGGTCCGGCAGCCTTGAGAAGCGGGGGGGGGGGGGTGCTGTCAGGTCCTCACCTCCTCCAGCCGCAAAGCAAGCCCGCCTGCCGCAAAACCGTCGCGCCGGCCGCAAAGCAACGCCCGCGGCCGGCCCGTTTCTGCAGGGGGCGGCCCTAATGGTGGACTATACCACCAGCCCAGGGGGCACTTGCCCCCCTGCCACCTGGGCCAGCCCGCCCCTGGACAGAGGTAATGATGCAAGTCATAGTGCAATAGTGGTATGCTTCCTACATGATGCAATGAATAAGGAGTAACCCAACCTTATATCAGTTCTCACATGAGTTAAATTGGTGTGTTTTTATAGTAAATGAAGGGAAAAAAAAAAAAAAAAAACATACAGATTGCAGAACAAATGGAAACAGGATCAAAATCATACAAATCAAATGCATCACACACTGAAACTGACACACTCACAGGAAACCAAAAACCAACTTATGCCACCTCTGGATTCCAAGCTGTGACATGAATCAGACATTTTTACAGTACAGTACAGATATATTTAATTTATTTTAATCATACATATATTACCGTATTTTTGCTTTATAAGACGCACCTGATTATAAGATGCAACCCCAATTTTGGTGAAGGAAAAGAGAAAAAAAAATATTTTTAATGTTAAATGGGGTCCGTCTTATAATGCCAGTGTCCATCTAACAAATCATATAGCGTATATGTCCCACATAGCCCCCTCATCCTGGTACATGGTCCCTCATCCTAGAATTAGCCCCCTTAATCTGGATATAGCCCCTTGTGCTGGCACACGGGTCCCCCATTGCAGGCACACGGGCCCCCCATTGCAGGCACACGGGTCCCCCATTGCAGGCACACGGGTCCCCCATTGCAGGCACACGTGCCCCCATAGCAGGCACAGGTGCCCCCTTGATGGCACATGTCCCCTACTGCAGGCACACATCCCCCTTGATGGCACACGTCCCCTATTGATGGCCCCCCCACTTAATACACCCACCCCCTCAATATGCTGCCCCCACGTAATATGCTGTTTCCCCCCCCCTCCATTAGAAAGATGGGGGGAGTGCAGGGCAAGGGACTATCTTTCTAATGGAGGGGGAAACAGCATATTATGTGGGGGCAGCATATTGAGGGGGTGGGTGTATTATGTGGGGGATCCATATACAGAACATGGGGGGGGGGGGGCATATGGAGGGGCTGCAGATAAGAGTGGGGGGTGAGTGCAGGCCCATTTAATATGCACTGCTCCCCGCCGTCCATCACTCAGTGCAACTTCAGCACTGAGAGGTGGACAGCGTCAGTGCATATTAATCTCCCCGCTCTACCTGCAGCCCTGCAGCCAGCCTACTCCAGCCCCGGACACGCTCCAGACCTGCCCCCCAGCCTCTGCTGCCGCCACATATTCGGATTATAAGACGCACCTCCCACTTTCTCCCGAAATTTGGGCGAACAAAAGTGCGTCTTATAATCCGAAAAATATAGTATATTTATATTTATATATATATATATATATATATATATATATATATATATATATATATATATTTTTTTTTTTTTTTTCTTTATTTAATATACTATATCTAGATCTCAGGAGTGCACTACGGGTGCTTAAACACCCATACAGTATATGTATGTATATGTATATGTGTAAAGAAAAGTTTACATACCCTGGCAGATTTTTGCTTTCTTTTGGCCTAATAACATACACAGACGTTGATACAAATGGGTTTGAATAGCTAAAATAAAAGTAAAGTAATATCCTCACATGAGACCTGTTTGCTTGTAATCAGTGTGTAGCATAGAAGCTGAGTGAGTTTCTAGGATCCAGACAGACTCTTGCACCTTTCATCAAGCCACTGACGTTTGTGGATTGTGAGACATGGGGAAAGCAAAAGAATTGTCAACGGATCAATGGGAAAAGATAGTTGAACTGTATAAAACAGGAAAGGGATACAAAAAATATCCAAGGAATTGATAATGCCATTCAGCAGTGTTCAAACTGTGATTAACAAATGGAAAATCAGGGGCTCTGTAAAAACCAAACCACGATCAGGTAAAAAACCTAAAATGTTTAGCCATAACTGCAAGAAAAATTGTTCAGGATGCAAAGAAAAACCCAAAGATAACATCAGCTGAAATACAGAGTACACTGAAAACTAACGGTGCACAATAGGAAGGGCACTACATGAAAAATGGGCTGCATGGTCGAGTCCACAGAAGAAAGCCATTACTGCACAAATGCCACAAAATATCTCACTTACAATACGCCAAACAGCACAGAGACAAACCTCCAAACGTCTGGAAAAAGATAATTTGGAGTGATGAGCCCAAAATCAAACTTTTTGGCCACAATCATAAACGTTACATTTAGAGAGGCGTCAACAAGGCCTATGGTGTAAGGGACACCATTCCTGCTGTAAAGCACAGAGGTGGATCGCTGATAATGTGGGGATGTGTGAGCTACAAAGAGACAGGAAAGTTGGTCAAAGTTGAAGGAAAGATTAAAGCAGCATGTTATCAGCAAATACTGGGGGCAAATTTGCACTTGGACGTTCAAACATGACGACAATCCAAAACACAAGGCCAAGTGGACCTGTCATTGGCTACATCAGAACAAACTGAAGGTTCTGGAGTGGCAATCTCAGTCTCCTGACCTAAATATCATTGAGCCACTCTTTGGAGAATTCATGTGAGCAGTTCATGCAAGAAAGCCCAGGAATTTGCAGAAACTGGAGACTTTTTGCCTAGAAGAATGCGCATCTTTACCATCTGAGAAAATAAAGAGCCTCATCAACATACCACAAAAGACTTCAAACTATCAATGAAGTTAGAAGGAGCAATACACGGTAAGAACTGGGGTATGTGAACTTTTGATCAGGTTCATTTGGATGTTTTTGGATGCCATTAGGATTTAAAAAGAGGAAAACATAGTATAAAATTTTACATGTAGAAAGAAAACCGGGCACTGACCTTATATTGCTGCAATTGAAATTGTGACACAAAACCAGGTCCAGCATTGCTCATCCGTAAGATACAGTCAATTTTATCCATGAAAAAAGAAGGCGGCGTCACTCATTGGATCGGTGAAGGCAGATTTCTTTATTCCAGTCACAGTTTTACATCAGGTAGAGGGTGCAGGGAGGGAGATGCCGGGATGACTGAGCCCATTTCGAGTAATGCTTACTCTTCAACAGATCCTGCGTACACAGGATCTGTTGAAGAGTAAGTACTACCCGAAATGGGCTCAGTCATCCCGGCACCTCCCTTCCCACACCCTCTACCTGATGTAAAACTGACTGGAATAAAGAAATCTGCCTTCACCGATCCAATGAGCGACGCCTCCTTTTTTCATGGAAAACATAGTATAGTTTGACAATAAATGGTTTCACCCAACCACTAAACATGAGTGGAAAAAAAAGGTTTTGTGTTATCATTCATATTCTCTCAATAAAGGCCAAGAAACCAAAAATTCTGCTGAGATATGCTAACTTCTGAGTAAAACCGTATGTATAATTATATTATACTATATATAATATATGTACATATATATATATATTATACACATATACACTGTAGAAGATTTTTCTCCAGCTATTCTTCAGATCATTTAATAACATTGGCTTTATTCAAAACTCCATATTACAAGTATACATCCAAAGTTTACAAACACGGACTACACCTTTCAGCACCTGTAGTGCCTTTCTCTCATTTCAGAGATATGTGCAATATTTTATATTATATTATACTAGCTGGGTGCCCGATGCACATGCATCGGGATTCTAGAAGAGCGAGTCTCTGACTCGCAATGGCCGCTTCGCGGCCAATGCTTCGCGCTGCTAAGGCGACTCGCCATGCCCGCTGCGCGGGCATAGCGAGTCGCCTTAGAACTGCTCGCAATGGCCGCTGCGCGGCCAATGCTTCGGGCGTATCCACATGACCACGCTGACTCGCATTGCGAGTGGACTCGGAAGGGGCAAAAAACCCATTCGCAATTATATAATAGATATAAATATAAAATCTCTTGCATCTTTACAAAGTGTTAAGCAAACAGGCAGTCTGCAGCACCAATGAGAAGGTAGAAAGAACAAACGTAAAAAATAAGAAAATATTTATTTTACACTATTGTGACATAAATTGGATGAAGTTAATAAATGTTTCCTAACAATTGGCGGAAAGATTAACAAATGTTGGCTTATTTACCATAGCTACAGATACAGGCTTTTGAACAATGAATTTTGCCTTCATGCTGCTACTCCCTCCCAAAACACAAAACTTAGATCAGAGTAAGAAGCAGATATTTCTTGCTGTGAATTACAATAGAGCGAGGCAGCACCACATACCTGGAAGGGCAGACAACAGCTGTAGGAGTTTGCTTTTTTTCCCTACCACTTTGACCTGCACCAGTTAGGCCCCTTTCACAGAGGTGTTTTGCCCGACCCGGACAAAAAAAACAAAACAAAACGCATCTGCCGCAAGTGCCACCCAACGGCCGCATTTGCAGCACACTTGTGGCAAGCCCCATGCTTGTCTATGGGGCTTGCGGTAAGGTGCGTCAGGTGCTGTTGCAGCCACGAACACGCAGTCAGTGTTTTTTTTTCGTGGCCGCAACTACACTTGCTGCACCTTACCGCAAGCCCCATACACAATGCATGGGGCTTGCCACAAGTGCGACCGTTAGGCGGCAGATGCGGTAAATCTGCCACATTTTGGCAAAAACGCCAGTGTGAAAGCACCCTTAGCTACACATTGTGTGGATTCATCTATATAGTTTAATTGACTATTTCATGATTTTATTTATTTATGGTAGAACTTTAGAACCTTCAAAAACATGGAATGGCTGAAATTTTTTTTTTTTCTAAATCCATTAAGCTGAAATCTGGAATCTTCTTTGATATTTCGAATACTCTAATACACGCAAAAAGTGAAGTACATGGGAAGCTGCACATTGTCACTAGAATTCATGAATACCAAGCACTTCTTGTACACACCATGAATGATGCAAGAAAGTTTTAACATGCACACATTAAAGGCCCCGTTATACGGCACGACGTTGGAATGATGTCAGCAACAATCTCGTGGGAGCGCGGTCGTTTCAGACATCGTTTTGACATCGTTGGCGAGATGTCTCACGTCTAGATATCGTGGATGACTCACCAACGATGTTGTGAGCAAATATCGTTCACACAACCCAGCGAACCACACCTGCTCATTGCTGTGAATGGGCGAAGTCGTAAACGACATAGTTATCATGGTGTCAAACAGAACGATATACCAGGTTGGCTGATCATTGATTGTGTGGTTTGAGAACATGTTCTCAAACCTGCTATCAGCGAGCCAACGATTTAGCATTACAACTTTGCAGAGTCACACGAAACGAGGTCATAACAATGTCGCTGGAATGACTCTAAACCCGTGACGTATCAGCGATGTTAACGATGTTGTGTCGTGTAAAGGGGCCGTAAGCGTTTGGCGAGTTTTCTACCTCAATATTTGTAAGCCAGAAGTGGAACCAGTGGCATGCTGCAGACCACACAGCCGCTATGGAGCCTGCGAGTCAGGGGGGTCTCAGTGTCAGCCCCTGCACTAGTCATCGCAGAAAACAATGATGACTCATAGAATGATTGAGTTGGAAGGAGCTTCTTGGGTCATCTGGTCCAACCCCTTGATCAAAGCAGGATTCACTAAATCATTCCAGACATATGTCTGTCTAGCCTCTGTTTGAAGACTTCCATTGAAGGGCAACTCGCTTCCTCTCTTGGCAGCCTGTTCTACGCATTGATCAGCCTCACTGTCAAAAAAATTTTCTAATATTTAATCTGTGTCTCCTCTCATTTAGTTTCATCCTATTGCTTCCAGTCTTTCCTTGTGCAAGGGAGAATAATGCTGATCCCTCTACAGTGTGACAGCACTTGAGACATTTGTAAACTCTCCTCTCATACTTTTTGTTGCAAGCTACACATTCCCAAATCCTGTAAATGTTCCTCATAGGATATGGTTTGCAGACTGGTCACCATTCTGGTCGCTCTACTGTGATCTAACTCCAGTTTGTTTTTATGTCTTTTTTAAATCGTGGTGCCTAGCTCCCTCCTCTGCCTGCGGAGTGGCGCGTGGTAATGTCACTAGTGCGCTCCCACTGTGATGCGCAGAGAACAGGGAGGGGGCTGCATTGTAATACAGGATGGGATATGAGGCTGTATATATACACAGGTGAATCTCAATGAATTAGAATACCATCAAAAAGTTAATTTTTTTCAGTAATTCAATTAAAAATGTGAAATGCATATATTATAAAAAGTCATTACAAACAGTGATCTATTTCAAGTGTTAATTTATGTTAATGTTGACGATTATGGCTTACAGCCAATGAAAACCCAAGGGTCATGACCACAGAAAACTAAAGTAGGGAGAAAGAAGGGTTAAAAACTGTGCTGCCATATTCTACCTAGAAGGGTGTTGACTAATAAATCAATATTATATTCAGCCTTTGATGTCTCAGAATAACGCAGCAGTTTTTAACCCTTCACTCTCCCTACTCTCTATGCAGCACACTGGTGACTTCAGCAGCCATGATAAGCTCTTATAGTGGTTGTGACTCTCACAACCACATAAGGTGAAGCCTCTGATACCTATTCAGTTAATATTTTATCTCTCAGACCCATCATCCTCCCTACTTTAATTTTCTGAGATAATGACCGTCGGTTTTCATTGGCTGTAAGCCATAATCATCAGCAAACAAAAACAAACACTTAAACCAGATCCCTCTGTTTGTAATGACACACATTATATATATATATATATATATATATATATATATACACACACACACACACATATATATATACATACACACATATACACTGTGTGCGTGTCTGTTTCACTTTATGCATGAAACAAACATTTACTTTTTGATGATATTCTATTTCATTGAGGTACACCTGTATGCGTGCTACATTATAATATATGCAGGGATATGAGGCTGCATATATGGGGGCTATATTACAATATACGGAGGGCTATGTCCCCTGGCAATACCTTGGAATATATTGTCTTCTCAATCTTTTAGAAATAAATCATTATTTGTGGAATATTTTTTCGTCTTATTGAATAAGTTGATGGAATTACTTCTTCATCATTACGGATCCATACCTTTAGCCGACTTAACGTTTTGGCTTCCATTCACTAGTCATGTACTGAATAACCAACCACTAGTGAATTTACAATACAAGGGTGAGCTGAAAAAATATTTTTGGCAGAATTCATCAGGTACATACACAATACAATTGTTTATCTAAAGAAGGATCTGGACATGGAATGTATATGGCTGACCCTTCTGCTAGGCGGTAGATAGGCCCCTGACAGATAATCCTGGCAGCGACTTACTCATACAGAACACAGGAATGCTGTGGAGATGAGTGTATGGCTGAAGATAGTAAGGTGTCATTACAGAATCACTGTGCACCCTATAGGGCAGGGGTGGGGAACTCCAGTCCTCGAGGGCCGCAAACAGTTCAGGTTTTCAGGATTTCCTTAGTATTGCACAGGAATTGGAATCATCACCAGTGCAAGTGATTATGTTATCACCTGTGCAATCCTAAGGAAATCCTGAAAACATGCACTGTTTGCGGCCCTCGAGGACTGGAGTTCCCCACCCCTGATATAGGGACATGCATGGACACATGTATTTGGTCTTAGTCTTATCATATTTGTTTGCTACTATATTTATCTGCAGTTAGACCACCAACAGATGTATTCTGTCCATCATACTTGTATACAAATGTGATACAGTATCTGCATAACTTCTTTCTCAACCCATCCGAAAATTAGGATTCTCTCACTTTTAGAAGGATTAGCAAATTATTTATATTCCAGCAGAATTTTTGTCACAGTGCATGATAAACAAAGCCTGATTTTTGGCAAAAAAAAAAAAAATTACACATTTGACACACATCTGGAATGAAAGAAAAAGAACTGAAAAAAAAATAAGCAACTCCCCATCTCCAAGATGATGCAAGGCCAAAGATCACAGACAAGAACATAAATTTACTGTAAGGCTGTTGATTTCCAAACACGAATCTTGTGGTTAGTGTAGAAACAGGAATTGGATGGCTAGTTGAGCAGTTTTACCAGGGCAAGGCCCCTTTCACATCAGCGTTTTTCGCTGATGTGCGGCCGATCCGGCAGGTGGCGCCACATCTGCCGCCTAACGGTCGCATTTGCAGCCCGGATCCGGCAAGCCCCATGCATTGTCTATGGGGCTTGCGGTCCGATGTAACTGCACTTGCCACAACAGATCACAAGCCCCATAGACAATGCATGGGGCTTGCCGGATCGGCGCCGCAAGTGCGACCGTTAGGCGGCAGATCCGGTAAATCTGCCGAATCTGCCGGCCATCAGCGAAAACCGCTGATGTGAAAGGGGCCTAGTAGAATTATTCTTAAATCACCACTGTAGTATTTTTATTCAGCCTTGGAGTGGTGTCACGAATGCATGTTCCCTGCCCCTAGCAATATACTTACCAGCGGCCGTCTTCTTCTGTTCTTGGCATCTTCTAGAGTCTACAACCTCTCGGATAAATCCAGTGTTTGCGGAGCAAGTCGGAGGTCACATCTCAAAATCTATGAATCATTTCTGCATCTCCAAGCAGGAAAACTAGCAGACAAAAGTGCGCTTGACGCGTTTTTGGCTACATTCAGACGTGTGATATGTTTTGTGAGGATCCGTTTTTGCAGTGGCAGTGCTGTGAAACGGATCAAATTCTGAGATTCCCAGCAAAGTCAATGAGGTTTCAAGATTTGTCACTCAGACACAAAGTTTTGCAGTGGTGTGTTTTTTTGGGGTGAAAAACTGATACTCAAAAAAAAAAAGCATGTCAATTTGCGTGCCATTTTTTCTAATCCACTTTTTCCATTGAAACCATTGTCTATGGGATTAAAAAAGAGAATTTTGTTTACGTACCGTAAATTCTTTTTTCTTTAATCATCAATGGGAGACCCAGACAATGGGGTTTAGGGCACTGCCCTCCGGAGGTCACACTAGGTACTACAAGTTTGTAGACACCGCCTCCTCCGCTTATAAACCCCTACCGCAGGGAACATCCTCAGTTTGGTCCATAAGCTGCGAGGAGGAAATAAACCACACCCGAAACATCGGGAAGAACGCCGTACACAGACGGTTCAACAACCCGGCAAACACTGTCTCAACAGAGAACAGAACAAATGCAAAACATGCAACGGAACAACTGGGTGGGTGCTGGGTCTCCAATTGATGATTAAAGAAAAAAGAATTTACGGTACGTAAACAAAATTCTCTTTTTTCTGGTCATCATAATGGGAGACCCAGACAATGGGGATGTCCTAAAGCAATACCCCAGGGCGGGAAGAGTTCCTCAACAAGACGGATAACACATGGTTCCCTTTAGAAGTGGGCAACCGCCGCCTGGAGAACCCGCCTGCCCAAACTTGCATCCGCAGAGGCATGGGCATGCACCATATAGTGCTTAGAGAAAGTGTGCAGGCTGGACCAAGTGGCCGCCTGACACACCTGTAGAGCAGACGCTCGATGTCGCAAGGCCCAGGAGGCACCTACGGCTCTGGTAGAGTGAGCCTTCAATCCCACAGGGAGAGGCAAACCAGAAGACCGGTAAGCCTCTTGAATGGAAGCCTTAATCCATCTGGCTAAGGTTGACTTCGAAGCCGCGGACCCCTTACAGCGACCTGTCGTAAGAACAAATAAGGAATCCGAACTCCTAAAGGAGGCGGTCCTGGACACATAAATGCGTACAGCTCTCACAAGATCCAGAGTATGGAGGTCGCGCTCAACCTGATGAACGGGAGCGGGGCAAAATGATGGAGAAACATCTCCTGGTTCAGGTGAAAAGTTGAAACCACCTTCGGCAAGAATTCTGGCCGTGGGCGCAACACCACCTTGTCTTGGTGAACCACCAGAAAGGGTGACTTGCACGATAGTGCAGCCAATTCTGAGACCCTCCTCAGAGATGTAATCGCCACCAGAAAGACCACTTTCTGGGACAGACGAGATAGAGAAACATCCCTCAGAGGCTCAAACGGCGGTTTCTGCAATGCCGCCAGGACCATGTTAAGGTCCCAAGGGTCCAGAGGTCTCTTGTAGGGCGGAACCATCCGCGACACCCCCTGCAGAAATTGACGGACCTTCGGGAGGAGCGCCAATCGCCTGTCAAACAGCACAGAAAGTGCTGATACTTGACCTTTCAAAGAGCCAAGGGATAATCCCAACTCCAAACCCGACTGTAGGAAGGCCAACAACGTCGGGATAGACAAGGGCCACGGGGACCGTCCACCAGAGGCACACCAGGTAAAAAAGATTTTCCACGTCCTGTGGTACATCTTCCTGGAAACGGGCTTCCTAGCCCGATTCATAGTGGCCACCACTGTAGGGGAGAAACCCCTGGATGTCAGCAGCCAGGCCTCAAGAGCCATGCAGTCAATCTGAGGGCCTTGGAATTGAGGTGGAAGAATGGGCCTTGCGCGAGTAAATCTGCGCGTTCTGGAAGAGCCCACCTGTGTCCGCCTGACAGTTGCCACAGGTCCGGATACCAGGACCTCCTGGGCCAATCCGGAGCCACTAGAATGGCTACTCTGCACTCCGACCTGATTTTCCACAGAACCCTGGGAATCAGAGCCAGAGGCGGGAACACATATGGCAGCTGGAATCTGGACCAACTCAGGATCAGGGCATCTGCCCCCAGAGACTGAGGATCCCACGATCTCGCCACGTACTGGGGCACCTGATGATTCAGCCGTGAGGCCATCAGATCCACGTCCGGAGTGCCCCACCTGCCGCAGATGTCCCGGAAGACGTCTGGATGTAGAGACCACTCTCCGGCGTCCATCCCCTGCCGGCTCAGGTAGTCGGCCTCCCAGTTCTCGACCCCTGGGATGTGAACTGCGGAGATCAGGCAGTCGTTTTCCTCTACCCACGACAGAATGCGGTGGACTTCGGCGAGGGCCTGAGCGCTTCTGGTCCCTCCCTGATGATTTATGTAGGCGACGGCCGTCGCATTGTCGGACTGTACCCGAATGGGCTGTCCTGTCAGGAATTTCTGAAACGCCAGGAGCGCCAGATAGACCGCCTTGATCTCCAGTACGTTGATCTGCAACGTCGACTCCGACTGAGTCCAGAGGCCTTGAGCCCTGTGGTGTAAGAACACCGCCCCCCAGCCCTTCAGACTGGCGTCGGTGGTCACCACTAACCATGACGGTTTGAGGAATGACCGGCCCCGTGACAAGTGACGTGGCTGGAGCCACCACTGCAGGGAGTCCCTGGTCGGTTGTGACAGTGCCACCAACCGATTCAGAGAGATCGCTCTCTTGTCCCATCGGCGAAGAATCTCCAGCTGGAGAGGACGGAGACGAAACTGTGCAAAGGGCACCGCCTCTATCGCCGCTACCATGCGTCCCACCAGTCTCATCAACGCCCGAAGGGATGAGTGAGGTGACAGGAGAACATTCTGTACTCCTGAGTGGATCGCCAGCTGCTTGGCCTGGGGTAGAGACACCAGGGCCGAGTCCGTGTGGAAGTCCATGCCCAGATATGTCAATGACTGGGTCGGAACCAGGGTCGACTTCTGAGTATTGAGAAGCCACCCGAACTGTTCCAGAGACCTCATGGTCACCTCCAGGCTCACCCGACAAAGGTCTTCCGATGGCGCCCTGACCAATAGGTCGTCCAGATAGGGTATGACGGCGTGACCCTACACATGCAGGAGAGCCATCATAGAGGCCATCACCTTCGTGAATACCCGTGGTGCTGAGGCCAACCCGAAGGGCAGGGCCACAAATTGGAAGTGTTCGTCCCCCACTGCGAATCGTAACCAGCGCTGATGAGCCGGTGCAATGGGCACGTGAAGGTAAGCGTCCTTGATATCGATGGACGCTAGGAAGTCTCCCTGCGACACAGCCGCGATCACGGAGCGCAGGGATTCCATGCGGAATTTCCGAACCAACACGTGACGGTTGAACAATTTGAGGTCCAGAACCGGGCGGAAGGATCCGTCCTTTTTCGGGACAATAAAGAGGTTGGAGTAGAAACCCCTGAACCTCTCTGCCGTGGGCACTGGGACCACTACTCCGTCTCTGCGGAGTCCCTCCAACACCAGGTAAAAAGCCTGAGCCTTTTCTGGGGATGGAACAGACCGATGGAATCGGGATAACGGTCTTGATGTCAGCTCTATCCTGTAACCTCGCGAGACTACGTCTCGAACCCACTGATCTTGAACGTGACGTAGCCACCTGTCCTGGAATCGAGACAGGCGGCCCCCCACCTGTGGGGAGGCAGGATGAGAGAGCGAGTCATGTCGAGGCGGGCTTGGGGGTGGCAGCTGCTGCCCCCGCCGGCTTCTTCTGACGACTCTTGGAGCGCCACTGAGTAGCTGGCTTGCCCCCTCGGTCCGCGCGAGCGGACGTCGTGGATGACTGCGAGCTGGAGCGAAAGGACCACTGTTTAGGGTTTCTTTTAACGGTATACCGTGGCTTAGGCTTATTCTGCGGTATCTTAGACTCAGCAGAATCCTTTATCAGTTTGTCCAGCTCGGTGCCAAAAAGCCTGTCACCGGCGAATGGAAGATTCTGCAAAATCTTCTTAGATGTGGCATCTGAGTCCCAAAGACGTAGCCACAACAACCTGCGGATCGCTATCGCATTGGCCGAAGCCACAGCTGAGCGAGTGGCAGTTTCCAAAGATGCCGTCCTGGCATAGTCCGCATAGGCCCTTGCCCTCTCAGTAAGCGCCAGGACCTCTGGACTGGATCTCGCCAGGTCCGTGATACCATCCAAGCAGGTAGTAATCGCTTGTAAGGTCCAGACCGTGGCAAAGTTAGGGGCAAATGACGACCCCACAGCCTCATAGGAAGACTTGGCGAGTTGCTCGACCTGTCTATCAGTTGCATCCTTCAATGAGGAGCTATCAGAGGCAGAAAACAGGGAGCGTGCAGCAATTCTAGTCATGGAAGCGTCCACCTTTGGAGACTGCGACCATTCCTGAAGCACCTCCTGGGAGAAGGGGAAGCGATTGTCCTTAGGTTTGCGGACATAGCGCCGCCCAGGATGTAACCTGGGTGCTCTAACCACCCTTCCAAAGTTAGTGTGGTCCATGAAAGAGCCACTTGGTCTAGCCTCTGGCCGTAGCCATTGATAGACCTCCTTCGGGTGCACGATAACCTCTTCAGGGGGAGTCACGAGACGTAAGGTCTCATTGATGGAGGACACCAGATCCTCCACCCCATCTGGAGGTTCAGACACAGACCCGAGAGTAGACCCCCCATCATCTTCCTCACCATCAGAGGAACGCTCCTCCTCAGAGAGAGCCTGGAGCTCGGGTGAATCCTCACGACGAGCTCGCTTAAGGGGTCTCACAGCAGAAGAGGGAGACACCCGGGGGTAACTGGAAGGAGTAGCTGGGTTTTCCAGTCTCCTATGAAGTGCCTCCAGTGACTGCGACATGGAGGACATTTGGGACAGCAGGGATTCATTAATCCTATTCTGCGTTTCCCATGGTCCTGGGATCACCTGAATCTCAGGATACAGCGCCGGAGCTGCTGCCTCAGCAGTGCCAGTTCGGGCTTCTGGGCGTCCGCAGTTATTGCAGGACCCCTCCACCAGTGTACCATTGCATGTGGAACAGGTAATGGTGGCATCCGCCGCCTTAGCAGCAAGCTTCCTAACTGAGGACATAGCCACAGTAGGGGAAGTATAAGCCAAGTCGTACAGACAAACAAACCGGGAATCCCGGTGGCTTACCGACCGCAGTAAAGCGGTGGGAGGAAGCGGTGTGTGTGTGTGTGACCTCCGCGAGTTCCGGTCTCCCTCTGAAGTGCAGACACGCGCTGCCGTAGATCCCAGCCGGGAAGTGAGGGAGAAGATGGCCGCCGCCAGTAAAGTCGTGGGCGGCGCCGAGAACACGCGGGAAGCACACACACACGCCCCCCCGGTGACGTCACCGCAAGGGCTGCCTCCTCTCCTCCAGCCAGCCTCATAATGGAGGTGCTGGAGCACGCAGCGCGGGAAAATAGTGTAAAAAACACATTACACACACACAGACTGCAATTACATCCAAAGATCAGCAGTCTACGGCCTCAGCCCCTGTGACACACAGGGCGGTCAGCCAGGGTGACCCCAGCACAGGGTACACCTCCAGATCCGCGGACACGAGGGTAACGCGCGGTCTGAGTGTCAGGACACATAAAGTGACAGACACTACCCCCAGGCACACAGGAGACACACAAGGTGCCTCAGTGCCGGTCCGGTCTGTAAGCACCATTTAGGGAGGCCTCGGACGGGGGTTCAGCCCAGTCCGGAGTGTAAGCACCATTTAGGGAGGCCTCGGACTGGGCTGGCTCCAGTCCGGTCTGTAAGCACCATTTAGGGAGGCCTCGGACGGAGCGGAGCTGTGCAAGGCTCCCATCTCCCACTCTCCAGAGCCCCCCAGAGAGGGATGGAAAGGAGCGCGACAGCGTACCGGGAGAACACCAAGTGTCCAGGCTCTAGGCCCTCCGGTACCTCCACCAGCGTGTGCCACAAGGGTGAGCGGGGAGGCTGACGCAGGTCCCGACCAGGACCATATTACCTTGTCTTCAGACGCCATCACGTAAGTAGTGAGAATGCAGTGAAGTGCAAGCACAGCGTGATCCTCCGAGCACACTAAGTTTAAAACTGAGGATGTTCCCTGCGGTAGGGGTTTATAAGCGGAGGAGGCGGTGTCTACAAACTTGTAGTACCTAGTGTGACCTCCGGAGGGCAGTGCCCTAAACCCCATTGTCTGGGTCTCCCATTATGATGACCAGAAAAAATGAATCTTCACAAAGCACATCAAAAAAGGATCATCCATTTTTTTAACAGCTGATCCGGTTTTGCAGCTGAAAAATGGATCCTCAATAAACGCATCAAAACTGTTGTGTCGGATTTCTTTTACAGCAATGAATGCAATTTGAAGCTTATAAAGCCTAGGAATAGGCATAATAGATAGGATATACCATTAAACAACCCTCAATCTATCTGATATTTTACTAAATTGCACTCTTTATTGCATTACAAAAGGTGAAGCATACAACTGTGAGCTGATATAATCAAGCTTGGAAGGTCCATGGTTTTTGGGCCCTTCAAGGCTGAAAATACCAGCCTGCAGCTGCCCCAGAAGTGGAGCATTTTCTGGTGTTTTGCCTCGGCTCTTCCCGATTCCCTGATGCTTTGGCAATCAGGGTAATGGTTTTCTGCTAATCAAGTGAAGTAGTTTCTAGCTTACCCGCTTTGGTGCAAAGTCCAGTATTTAGGTAAGTATTCAATAAAAAGGTTTAGGCTACCTTCACATTTGCGTTTTTGTGCGCCGCGTATGCTGCTCATGCTCATGCTCTGGTAAAAACGCATGTATAAGCAAGCATGCGGAGGATTTTTCATCAGCATGCGCATACGCATGCGTTCAATGTACGCTGCGTATACCTGCGCTCGTATGCATTTATGGCCATGCGCATGCGTTTTTCATGCGCATGCATTTAATAAATTGGGCAAGATTTCACTTGTCCCACCTACTGGCACGACCATGGGAAGTGACTTTAGGCCCGTACGCATGCGCATCGTACGCACCATACGCAAATCCTCGTGCACGCTTGCGCTCTCATAGGACTTAATGCATTTTTTTATCAGTGAGCGTGCGCAAGCGTGCGCATGCGGATGCGGGGAAATTTTATGCCCGGCAAAAAAATGTAACATGTTGCGTTTCCAGGCGCAACTAGCTTTCCTAAAGCGTACGCATGCGGACAGATACGAAGCCGGGCGCGAGCAAAAGCAGTGTCTTGTGTACGATGCGTATACAATGATAAAGATAGGTGCGCAGTCCGCATGCGCATTTGAATATTGTTATCCGCAGCGTGCGCTGAGGATACATACGCAAATGAGAAGCCAGCCGTAGACCGGACACGATGTCCAAAAGGTAATAAATTTATTACTTCAACTTTTGGACTTGAAGAGTGCCGGTCTAAGGGTATGTGCACATCAGTCGGTTCTGCATCTTTGCAGACCGACCAGGAACCGGTTGAGACTGGCAGAAACTGAGTTTTCTGCACTCGCCAGTGTCCCTGGTTTTGTTAGCGTTTTGCTAACGATTTGCGATCGGGTTACTGGCGGTCGTACAGCGTGTTATTGGCGATTTTCCCGGCGTGTTCCTTAGCGATTTCCAGACTGGTCTTTGCTGCACTTGTTCAGCTGGACCCGCTGGAAAAACGCTGAAAAGAAGTCGCTTGCTCTATCTTTGAGAACCGGTCGGAAACCGGTGAATAAACTAAAATCGTCAAGAAGAAAAACGTTGTAATGTACACAGCGTTTCCTAAACTCCATTGACTAGCATGTTAATCCTACCGGTGGGTAGGATTAACATAAATTAACATAAAACTCAGCGGGAACCGCCGACGGAAAACGTGCAAAACCAGCCCACAAACCGACTGATGTGCACATACCCTAAACCTCTTCATTGAATAATGGTTTTATGGGTTGATATCAGATGTTTAGTGTGCAAAAAAAAACAAAAATAGCCCTTGTGTCTATCAGACACCCCCATTACTAACTCATTAACCCCAAACCTAACACACTCAACCAATAACTCTTTAATGAAATGTACATTGGCCCCAAAAGAAAGAAAGAAAAAAAAAAGAAGTCACAAGACGTTTGTTGTGTGGCATCTTGGTAATAAGACACTTAGGGCCGCTTTACACACACCAACTTCTGTGACCAACTTCTGAACAGATGTCTGGTTGCAGTGAAATCATGGACACATTGTTAAATTTTGTGGCTGTGTACAAATGGAACAATGTGTCCATGATTTCACTGCAACCAGAGATCTGTTCAGAAGTTGGTCACAGAAGTTGGTGTGTGTAAAGCGGCCCTTATACCAGCTGATAGAAAGCAATCCTTCCAATGAGAACCAACTACTGATTAATGATGAGCGAATAGTTTGGACTTTTTTAGCCGAATACTTTTTAGCATTCGGGCTTTCAGCTTGAATACCGAATCCAGTGTCTGCCCACACTGCCAGCCATAAAATAAGCTTTTCCGAGGGAGAGTGGTCTTTTTTGTGTGTACAAAGCATGCAACACAAAGCTTTATCCATTCAAGCAGCTCTGACTAGTGTGCCAGCTCCCACTGTATATTGAAGGGAGCTGGCAATTTGTGTCAGATCATTCATGATCGAGACATCACTCACGAACACCAGCGTTACTCACCGAGTAATAAACATCCTAAACATTGTATTATTTATGCCAGTAACGAAGAGTGACAAATATACTCGCTCATCACTAGTACTGATAGATTTCAGCTGGTGCCATGACTATCCATAGGTTTTTGCATCCCACAGGTTTTCTTTAGAAGAACAAAAAGCTGTCATCACCAACAAAGGCTTTTGTAGAAAGCATTACCATATTTTTCGCTTTATGACACACCTGATTATAAGATGCACCCCCAAATTTGGTGAAGGAAAAAAAAAAAAAAATACATTTTTAATGTTAAATGGGGTCCGTCTGATAATGCCAGTGTCTAACAAATCATATAGGAAATATGTCCCTCATAGCTCCCTCATCTTGGTACATTGTCCCTCATCCTGGGATATAGCCCCCTTGTGCTGGCACACCTGCCCCAGTGCAGGCAGAATTGCCCCCTTGTGCTGGCACACCTGCCCCTGTGCCTGCACTCGCCCCCTGTGCTGGCACACTTGCCTCATCACTGTTTAGAGCCCCCCTGCTGGCGCGCACATAATAAAAAAATCATTACTTCACCTTCTGACAATCGCTCCCTTTTGCCAGCTGAGCAGTGAGTTTCTGCGTTGGTCCCGGCCATCGGGAGCACACAGTGATGACATCCGATCATATGCTGCACTTCAGTCACATGACCCGATGCAGAGACCAAAGCAGGAAGTCACCGCTCAGCTGGCAGGAGGGAGCGATCGTCGGAAGGTGAAGTCATGATTATTTATTTTATTATGTGCATGCCAGCAGGGGGCTCTAAACAGTGATGGGGCATGTGTGTCTGCACAGGGGGGCGAGTGCAGGCACACCTAATATGCGCTGCACCCCTGTCCAGATCTTGGGCTGGTTTCAGCACCAAGGTGATGGACAGCGGCAGTGCAGTGCATATTGGAGGAGGCTAATGAGCGGGAGCACGTGACCTCCCGCTGCCTCCTGCAGTCCGCAGCCAACCCACCCCAGCCACCACTCCAGAGCTGCACCCAGCCTCCCCTGCAGTAAAGGATCGTATATTCCCATTATAAGACGCACCCCCCACTTTCCCCCAAAGTTTAGGGGAAGAAAAGTGCATCTTATAATGCGAAAAATACGATAAAATGCATTTCAGTAAGTGTTTAACACTTTTTCCCTGTGTCATTTCTCATTATATACACAACTTAATTTATGGACATCTATAGTTGGGTTTCTTTGCCTATATGAATTGGATAGTTTGTTACCAACATCTGGTGAGAAATTCATGTCAATAGTAAATCTAGTAATATAGAAAATTGGTGACATGTACAATACTTACCGTATATACTCGTGTATAAGCCGACCCCCCTACTTTTGCCCCAAAAATCTGGAAAAACCTATTGACTCGTGTATAAGCCGAGGGTGGACCCCAGCACAGGTATACAGCCCCCAGCAGTGTGGTATACAGGCCTCCCAGTGGTAGTATACAGCAGCCCCAGTGGTAGTATATAGCATCCCCAGTGGTAGTATACAGCAGCCCCAGTGGTAGTATACAGCAGCCCCAGTGGTAGTATACAGCAGCCCCAGAGGTAGTATACAGCAGCCCCAGCGGTAGTATACAGCAGCCCCAGCGGTAGTATACAGCAGCCCCAGCGGTAGTATACAGCAGCCCCAGCGGTAGTATACAGCAGCCCCAGCGGTAGTATACAGCAGCCCCAGCGGTAGCACACAGCAGCCCCAGCGGTAGCACACAGCAGCCCCAGTAATCCAGGGCCCCCCCAGCCTTGCTCTGGTAACCTGTAAAGTAAAATATAGTCATCACTGTCCCGCTGCCGTCCGCGCCCGCATCTGCCGACATCCCAATCCTCCATCTTCATCCGGTTTCCTCTGTTCGTCGCAGGCAATGACGTCATTGCCGGCGCCGAACACAGGAAGTCGGAAGAAGACGCATGAAGATGGAGGATCGGGATGTCGGCAGATGCGGGCGCGGACGGCAGCGGGACAGTGATAACTATATTTTACTTTACAGGTTACTGGAGCAAGGCTGGGGGGGCCCTGGATTACTGAGGCTGCCGTATTGACTCGCGTATAAGCCGAGGGGGGTACTTTTCAGTCCAATTTTTGGGCTGAAAAACTCGGCTTATACGCGAGTATATACGGTATTTTACCCGCTATATGTATGTATGAATATGTAAGTATTACACACATATACGTAGCCATTTTCAGAAGCAGTGATCAGTCCATGTAAAACGCAGCATAGGATGCTGACCCTTTTTACATGCAGTGCAAAGTATTTGGACCCCTTGAACCTTTCAACCTTTTGCCATATTTCAGGCTTCAATCATAAAGATGTAAATTCTAATTTGTTTGTGAAGAATTAACAAGTGGGACACAATCGTGAAGTGGAATGAAATTTATTGGATATTTTACACTTTGTTAACAAATAAAAAAAAAACTGAAAAGTGGGGCGTGCAATATTATTCGGCCCCCTTGAGTTAATACTTTGTAGAGCCACCTTTTGCTGCGATTACAGCTGCAAGTCACTTGAGGTATGTCTATCAGTTTCGTACACAAAGAGACTCAAATTCTTACCCATTTTTCCTTGCAAAACAGCTGGAGCTCAGTGAGGTTGGATGGAGAGTGTTTGTGAACAGCAGTTTTCAGCTCTTTCCGCAGATTCTAAATTGGATTCAGGTCTTGACTGTGACTTGGCCATTCTAACACCTGGATACGTTTATTTTTTAACCATTCCATTGTAGATTTTGCTTTATGTTTGGGATTATTGTGTTGTTGGAAGATAAATCTCCGTCCCAGTCTCAGGTCTTTTGCAGACTCCAACAGGTTTTCTTCCAGAATGGTCCAGTATTTGGCTATGTCCATCTTCCCATCAATTTTAACCATCTTCCCTGTCCCTGCTGAAGAAAAGCAGGTCCCAACCTTGATGGTGCCACCACCATGTTTGACAGTGGGGATGGTGTTTTTGAGGGTGATGAGCTGTGTTGCTTTTACACCAAACATATTGTTTTGCATTGTGGTCAAAAAGTTTGATTTTGGTTTCATTTGACCAGAGCACCTTATTCCACATGTTTGGTGTGTCTCCCAGGTGGCTTGTGGCAAACTTCAAACGAGACTTTTTATGGATATCTTTGAGAAATGGCTTTCTTCTTGTCACTCTTCCATAAAGGCCAGATTTGTGAAGTGTATGACTGATTGTTGTCCCTATGGACAGACTCTACCACCTCAGCTGTAGATCTCTGCAGTTCATCCAGAGTGATCATGGGCCTTTTGGCTGCATCTCTGATCAGTCTTCTCCTTGTTCGAGATGAAAGTTTAGAAGGACAACCGGGTGTTGGTAGATTTGCAGTGGTCTGATACTCCTTCCATTTCAATATGATCGCTTGAGATGTTTAAAACTTGGGCAATCTTTTTGTATCCTAATCCAGCTTTAAACTTCACCACAACAGTATCTCGGACCTGCCTGGTGTGTTCCTTGGTCTTCATGATGCTCTCTGCACTTGAAACAGAACCCGAGACTATCACAGAGCAGGTGCATTTATACGGAGACTTGATTACACACAGGTGGATTCTTTTTATAATTACCAGTCATTTAGGACAACATTGGATCATTCAGAGATCCTCACTGAACTTCTGGAGTGAGTTTGCTGCATTGAAAGTAAACGGGCCGAATGATATTGCACGCCCCACTTTTCAGTTTTTTATTTGTTAAAAAAGTTTAAAATATCCAATAAATTATGTTACACTTCACGATTGTGTCCCACTTGTTGATTCTTCACAAAAAAATTAGAATTTATATCTTTATGTGAAGCCTGAAATGTGGCAAAAGGTTGAAAAGTTCAAGGGGGCCAAATACTTTCACAAGGCACTGTACCATGATTTGGGGAGTTTTTATTTTTTGTTTTGTGTAAACAATACAGAGGTAATTTAATATATGAAGGCTAGAAAAAAAAAATGATCAGAAGGCCCAAAATGTATCAAAATTGAAAAAAAAAAAAAAACAATTTAAAGATATGCGGTACAAAATGTGAAGATAATCATAAAAGGTACATGAATGAGACAATTTTTTAAGCTCTTATAATGACTTCACAGCTACTGCAAAACAACAATATTGTCTGTGCAGATATCAATTTCAATGCATGCATATGTAAATCCTAAAATGTCGTTACTGAGTAGTGGTAGATCCAGAGATGATATAGAATCTTATATTAAATTGTATGCAATTACAGAAAAAATTATAGTACTTAACCACAACTGGATATTGCTTTTGAGATATAGATAGATAATGTAAAATCACAATTTATGCAAGTTTAATGGAATACTTGTATTAAAAAATCTCAGTATATTGCATAAGAGGTATACAGCAATTTAAGGGCTATACATTTGTTAAATGCTGGTATGAATCACAGTAAATATATACTAGTATACTAATATTAAGGCGTATCAGTATATTGCAGGAAAGTATACAACAAATTAAGGGTTAATAGATTTAATTATTGGTGCAGCTGTTATAGATTTGTTAAATGCTGGTATATATCACAGTGTAAAGTACTGCTGCTTAAGAAAATCACTCATAGGGAAAACAACCATTAACCCTTATGTATAAATGTACCCAGTATACTATTTGACATTTTAACCAATCTGCACAGAAATCATAATGGACACACCATAGTATCTTAAGTTGTTTTACCTGTGTTGAGCAGGGAGCGGTGTAGGTTACACGTGCGTGCCGATGCACATTTCAACAAAAGCCTTTATCAGACGACCCCTGACGTGTAACCTACAAGAGCTTAAAAAATTGTCTCATTCATGTACTTTTTATGATTATCTTCACATTCTGTACCGAACATCTTTAAATAAAGTTTTGTTCAATTTTGATACATTTTGGGCCTTTTGATTATTTTTTTTATAACCTTCTTCTAATTATTCACGATTGGCCCTATAAATATAGATATCCACATTTCCACACTATGCAGTATTTACTATGCACATATCGGACTAAAAATGGGGTCATTGTGTGGATTTTTTTCTGTGTTGCTTATTAATTTAATATATGTATACATCAGAACCCATATAGACGCTCTTCATTTTTGGAAAAAGCTCGATTGTCTATTTATCTAAGCATGCTATCACCCACTCAATGAGAT
Organism: Allobates femoralis; assembly: GCA_033576535.1. NCBI lineage: Eukaryota > Metazoa > Chordata > Amphibia > Anura > Aromobatidae > Allobates > Allobates femoralis. The sequence goes on from JARQOC010000002.1 coordinate 503,256,661, forward strand.
TACAGATTGTTAGATTAAATTGTTTTTAAACCCATTTAAAAAAATTAATCCGTGTCTGCAGCACATGGTCCTACATAGAAGACGTGCTGCCGATGAGGGCGACATTTTATACGTAGGGAAAAATTTCAATAACAATCATCTAGGAGCTATATACTGAGCTTCAACTGAGATTGAGATCAGGATTAACAAAGGAGACAGGGATTAACACTATATAGTGCAATATTTTTCTATTGCCATAAATAATAATAAATAATTAACCCTGCTGTTCTGTTCGGGTCTACTATACACTTAGAATGTTTCAGTAATTTTTGACTGGACCTATTAAAGTCTTGATTTTAGCTAATTTAAGTGTTTTATTTGAATACATGTTGCATTATTATGGTGAATGTGAACATGATTGTTCATGAACAAATGAAAATGAAACAAAAAAACTTCAAATTCGATCATTTTGGACCGAGCAGAACAGCAGGGTTAGGCAATCAGACAATTGCAGTTTGAAGTCAACCAAGGGACAAGAAATAAAATAAATTATTATATATATATTATACATCTAATCAAAATATAACACTAATCAAAATGTCATAACTATCCCTAGCCTACATCAATAAAACAGCTTGTTATGCAAAACAATCCTGCTCAATCCATAGTAGAATAAAAGGTTATGGGTCTCTGAAATTTTCTACACAATCTTTTTTTTTTTTTTTTTTTTTTTTTTTACATTGAAATGGAAAAATAAAAAAAAGTTGTACAAGATTCGTAACATCATAATTGCACTGACTTGGAGAAGGACGATTCAAGCATCATATGCAGTACGGTAAATAGATGATTAGTCAAAGGAATCTTGAAGGAAGCAGCCAGGAAACAACTTGACAGCAGTGTCTGAGAATATTGGAATGCTACCAAGTCAGGAGCATAAACCACTCTAGTACTATGCTATTTAGTAAGTATTTTGCCACAAATTCAATGACATATACACATGCATAATATAATTCTACAGGCAATGGCAGGTTCACCCTTAAAAAGGAAGCCATCATCAGAAACTGATCTATCATTTTTTTTTTTTTTGTAAATATATCTTTATTGAAAGGTTTTCAAATAAAAGGTGTACATTACAATACAGTTAAACATACAAAACAATATGATTCCAGAAGAGAATAATATAAATAAAATCGAAGGATTACAAGTCTAACAGTTCAAATCCAAGTACCGTATATACTCGCGTATAAGCCGAGTTTTTCAGCCCAAAAATTGGGCTGAAAAGTCCCCCCCTCGGCTTATATGCGATTCCCTGTATACTGTATACATTGTATACAGTATACAGCAGCCCCCCCCCCCCATATCAGTATACAGGGCCCCCCCCCCCTTGGGTAGCAATCCTGTAAAGGAAGAGATTAGTATACTTATCCTGCCGCTGTCCCGCCGCCACCATCGCGCTCCTCCGTCTTCATCCGGCTTCTTCCGGCTTCCTCCGATGGGCGCAGGCAATGAAGTCATTGCCTGCGCCGACCAGAGGAAGCCGGAAGACGCTGGATGAAGACGGAGGAGCGCGATGGCGGCGGGACAGCGGCAGGGATAAGTATACTAATCTCTTCCTTTACAGGATTGCTACCCAAGGGGGGGGGCCTGTATACTGATATGGGGGGGCTGCCTCTGGGGCACTACCTCTGGGGCTGCTGTATACTAACACTGGGGCTGCTGCTGTATACTACCACTGGGGCTGCTGCTGTATACTACCACTGGGGCTGCTGCTGTATACTACCACTGGGGCTGCTGCTGTATACTACCACTGGGGCTGCTGCTGTATACTACCACTGGGGCTGCTGCTGTATACTACCACTGGGGAGGCTGCTGTATACCTGTGCTGGGGTCCACCCTCGGCTTATACACGAGTCAATAGGTTTTCCCAGGTTTTGGGGGCAAAAATAGGGGGGGGGGTCGGCTTACACACGAGTATATACGGTAATTGTGGTCTCGAAAAATCTCTCGAGTATATGGAGAGGAGTCCTCTCCTCCAACAAGGAACCAAAGATTTGTCTCCATCTCTTGGCAAAATAGACATAGAATAAAAAGAACTTATGCATAGGGTCATACACAACCAATTTGTGACCAGAGTCAGTCCAACAGGGGGAAAGAAGGGGGGGGGGTGTAACAGAGTGATCGTTCAAGATAACTAGAAGAGGGAACAAGAAGAAGAGGGAAGAAATAGTATGAGGGGGGAAGGAGCTAAAAGAGGGAATCATAAGAAGAGAAAGGGAAATAAAGAAGAGACAAAGATGTCTGAGGTGTTATTGAATGTTGAATAAAAGGTGGCAACAGATAGATGGTGGAGCGCCTGTGCCGTTCTCTATCATTTTAAACAGGATTTGTGTTACATGTAAAAAAAAAAACAAAATATCCTGCAATTTTCACAATGGTCTCTGATGCTTTTTTAAACTCAGACTTGACCTTCTGGAAGCAGTAAAGTAAGGACTTATCGGAGATAGGATTACAACCAGGGCTGGGGAGTCGGAGTCATGAAGTCAAAGCCCATTTTGGTGGAGTCGGAATAAAAGGGACCGACTCCAAAAATATATAATAAATTGGGTACAGCAGATCAATGCAATACATGCTAAATATTATTGCCGTATGTTGTATCTAAATATCTCTTATTGTATCATGATAATAATTAAAAGCATGTTTAAGTGATAAAATTATTTTAGTGCAAAGTGAACATGATCCATTTATGAAGGAGTCGGAGTTAAGGTACCGTTACACGCTTCAATGTCTTTAAGATATCACTAACGATCTTGGTCATTAGGACATCTTTTTGACATCATTGGTGAAATGTCACACGTATAGATATTGTGGATGACGCACCAACGATCCAGCGAGCAGGTATCTTTCGCACCCAAGCGAACGATACTTGTTCAGTTGTGAATAGGGGAAGTCGTTAACGACATCGTTATGACGGTGTCACACAGAATGATACAGCAGGTTGGCTGATCGAGGATCATTTGATTTGAGAACATGCTCTGAAATCTGCGATAAACGATCCAACGATTTATCGTAGTCGTATCGCGGCGTTACACGCAACGATGTCCTAATGATATAGTTTCAACGACTCCAAACCCGTGATGTTTGTACGATATCGTTCATGATATCATACCATGTAACGAGGCCTTAAGGAGAATTGAGGAGTCTGAGTCGGTGATTAGGTTTGCGACTCCACAGCCCTAATTACAGCAACAGGTAACACCTATATACAAAGGACCCACCAATCACAATAGATGATGTCACACCTGACCCAGCTCCTCACCTTTACAGTATCATTTGCACATGCTCATTAGATGCTTCAATGAAGAGAGGCTCCTTCACACTGTTTAATGGGGACGTCACACAATATCACGTGCAATATCGCTGATGCGACCAAGATTTTTCATCGCACAAACGACACTCAATCCACATCGTGGCGACAGCGCGATCTGACCAGCGATCAGTCACATGATCGCAGATTTTTGAACCAGACCAAAAACCTAGAGACAATAGTCCAGTGTTTTTAGCACATCGTCACATGTGACATCTGTGTAACGACCGGTTTCATGATTGCGTGCAACGCAGCTAATCTTTTAATAGGCGTGGCGAGGGATTTGCCTGTGCGCGCATCGTAAAACCGATTGGAGGTTTCATCTGCGTTTCTATTGGTGCAGTGCTCAATATTGTGAATTTAATATAGTGTTTGCCATATAGTGTATTGCTTCACATTACAGCCTTCTTTACAACATACACACAGGCCGACATAATAATGAGCACAGATGCGCACAAATAAAGACGCTACAGTGTGACACTTGTCTATTGCACAAGGGACATGGTGCAACAAATTAGTTCAGCGCAATGAGTGACCGTGCGGAATATATATATTATGGTAGGAGCACAGGGAGAACCAATAGCAATGCATTAACGAACACCAATCATAGCATGAGGAGGTGTCACCCACACAACTGTGGAACACCTATTTTCCATGGTTCTGATTGTTTACGCCCATATTGACTCAACAGATAGTTGCAAAAGCTGCAGTGTGATGCTAGATAGAAGACTGAAATAATCGGTCGCTGGATCGCACTTGCGATCGTCCCATCGCCTGATCGGACAGTCGCTTGGAAAAAAAATCTTCTCGTCTGACAACTCCGTTGCGATAATTGGGTTGCAATCAAGCGATATGCTAAAATTACATCGCTCGTACAATTGCACGCAATATTGCCGCGCGTGATGTCCCCATAAGGCTCCATTCACACTGTGCGTTTTTACTCTGTTTTTGCTCATCAGATTTTGTAGCCAAAACCAGGAGTGGGTGAGAAATACAGAAGTGGTGCCCTTGTTTCTATTAGTGTGGAAACACACTGGCGTGAAAAAAAATCGGTCCGATTCTCATCCAAGAGTTGGACGAGTGACATCCGTTTTTTGATCTGTGTGGCATCCGAGTGGTGTCTGTGTACAATCCGTTTTTATTCTCAGCAGCTATTTACTGTATAATCATGTACAGGAACATTTTACAGTGTTCTCAGCTGCAGAATGATAATGTATCAGTGAAAAAAATGGATGTCACTCAAATGGTCCGTGTGCGGTCCGTGATTTTGTCGGACCCATAGACTTGCATTGGTGAGTCTCGCACGTGAATCGCATACTGTCACAGCATGTTGCAATTTGTTTCTTGTCAATGAAGCTGATGAGAAAAAAAAATGCTCGACAATCGCAAATGTGCTCTCGGACATTGAATATCATTGGTCCGACTGCAATGCAAGAAAATCACGCATTGCAGTCGTTCATGTTTCACGCCAGTGCGTCCGTACCCTTATACTTTTCCTCTGATTGCTCCACTCCTGGTTTTGGCTACAAAAACGGAGGAGCAAAAACAAACCAAAAATGCAGTGTGAATGGAGCCCAAATCAGTTTCTCGCGCTTATTTGTGTATATTAGATGTGAATACAACGCTATCGCATCAGGAGGGCGATGACATAACGATGGCGGCAGGCTTTGTGGCGCTAGGTGCAGCAGCTATCTATCCACTTCCCCCCCCCCCCATGTGCCCTCTCATTTGAGCGGTCTTTCCTCTATGTGCTCTCCATACTGTATGGGGTCTCTCTTCCCCCTGTGCGCTCACCCCTCACCCAGTACGCTGTCTGCCCCTTGTGCTTTTTTCCCCGGAGGTGTCCAAAGATGGTGGCGGCGTAAGTGCCCATGCACACACTGGGTACACGCATGCACACTTACTCTGGTGGTGAGGAGTTAGCGGAGGCTAAGGTGGCGGCACAGCTGGCGATACTGCGAAATGTGCCAGTACTGCCAGTGGGCGCCATATTTGCGCAACCATAACTCTCTGCCCCCCCCCCTTTCACCCTCTGTTCCCCCCCTTGTGCAAAAAAGATGTCAGCCACATTAGGAACTGCGCCTGAGTTTCTTATTCAACGGTGGGTTCCTTGCATCATTTTCAGCGGTACCGCTGGTGCCAAGGGGCTAGTGTGGCCAGCAGGCATCATATTTGCAGACCCATCATTTGGGTGTAAAAATATGGCTGCCGCCAGTGTGTGATGTGCGGACAACCTGACACTGGAAGAGATGACGGACAGGACAGCACAGTAAATAGCAAATGCCAGCATCAGAGCATGTGTACCGCACATGATGAAGTTGGCAAAATACACCTAAAAGAAGAGCGCAATGCGAAGGACTAGAATGAAACCGGGCAGGGAGGAGACAGAGGTGGAGAAAGCACGTGGATATTAGGCCATCACACTCATTGGGGCGCGATAACCACGGAAGGAAGGTGGCCGTAGAAACCATCAAAACGCCCAGAGTGTTTAGACACTGCCGATTAACATCCAAACAAGTTAAAAAAATGAATATTAACTATTACACTACAGTATTAGCTCAAACAGGGATGAATAGTACTATAAAGCTGCATGGACAGATAGTGTTAGCTTTGGTGGTATAAGGGGGTTCCCTTTAACCCCTTCACCAGCCAGCGATTTTCCGTTTTTTTTTTTTTTTTCCTCTCCTTCTTCCAAGAGCCAAAACTTTTTTTTTTCCATCAATATAGACATATTAGGTCTTGTTTTTTGCAGTACGAGTTGTACTTTTGAATGACATTATTAATTTTACCATAGAAAGTACAGGTAAAGTAGAAAAAAAAAAAATCCGAGTGCGGTGAAATTCCCCCCCAAAAAGTGCAGCTTCATGATTGTGTTTTTTTTTCTTTAACGTACCATGTACACTATACAGTGAAACCAGTCATATAATTATATACAGTCAAGAGTGTGCAAAGCAGTAATGAAAGCAAAAGGTGGCTACTTTGAAGAACCTAGAATAGAAGACATATTTTCAGTTGTTTCACACTTTTTTGTTATGTATATAATTCCACGTTTTAATTCATAGCACGTTTTTCTCCATTAAACAGAGTCCGGCAGTTTATTAAAGGGGTTGTCCGGGCTTTTGCAACAATATGTACAGTATCTAGGCTGCAAAATGTTGACAATTTGCAATATACTTGCTGTCAAGATTTTGCAGGGTTTTCTAGATAACAAATATTTGCAGCTGGCAGGGAACGTCCAGGGGGTGCGATTGTGCATGTAAATTGAGAACTGGTCGTTATCTCCCAGTCTCCTACAATCACACCCCCTCACCTATTCCCAGCATGGCCAACCACTGCCAGGATGGTACAGGCCCACCCCCTCCCTAATCTCACTATACCCAGCTCCCCCAGCCCCTAATGTCACCACCCACCCCCATTGTCCCCACTGCACTCACACACAGTACCGAATATGCAGCTGTGCAGGAGATTCGGCACAGTGTAACAGTGCAGAAGGGACCGCTGCACATTGTGCTTTTACCCTGTCTGTGGTGCCTGGGTGCTACAGCCCCGATGCCTGTGTGCTGCAGCCCCGAAACTAGTTCTCTCCAGTCCTCCCGGTACAATAGAGTCGGCGGCGGTATATTGAGGACCGCTTCACCGGCTCCTGTACCATAGAGTGCGCAGGCACAGAGCCAGTGGAGCGGTCCTCACTATACCGCCGCCAGCTCTATTGTACCGGGAGCACCGGAGAGAACTAGCTTCGGGGCTGCTGCACACAGTCATCGGGGCTGCTGCACACAGTTATTGTTTGATCACTTGCATCCCCTTTATGTGGTCACATGGTTCCAGCATCCTTTGCTGGTGAATGAACTTCATTCCTGAAACCTGGCTACCTGAGGAGATGGAGCTATTCTTGAGAGCCGACTATTGCCAAGCCGTCTGCTGCCAAGGAACATGGCAGCAGCTGTGAAGTTGATTTTTGTTTCCCTGTCTGTCTCCCCTTCCCTCTTATTAGTGCAGTGGTTGGGACTAATGCTCCTGCATCGGTCGCCAGGGCCAGGGTACTCTGACAATCCGTGGTATCATTCTGATGAGAGTTACAGTGGAAATCTTAGTAGCCATGGCCTTGATCAAGAATGTTAAAGGGGTAGAATTAAGGGAAATAAAGTTTATCGTGACGCCATCTGAGCTGTCTGGTCAGATTGGACCAGCACTGCTTGTTGTGATTCCCCAGGTGATAGATGTTGTGGCCGCTTGATGGTGCACTCCCCTCAGACGAAGCAGGCCCCTGGGGTATAGTAAAGGTGGTAATGTGAATGATGGTAGTAGTAGTTGCAGATGCAGGCAGGAAGGCAAAGGAAAAAATGGACAGACACAGAGTTGCAGTTCTTACAGGTCACCTTTACTTGCAGCTTAGTGCAGAGCGAACCCAGGCGGGGTACTGTATTCTGCAAGGTTGCAGCTTGGCCTGCCCACAAGTAGTCCATGTCCACCTTGCTGAGGAACGGAGTATAAGCCTTTCCTTGCTGCCCTTTCCTGTCTGACAAGTTGCTACTTCTTTCTTTCCTTTTGGTTACAAGTCCCAAAGCAGGTGACTGCGGGACCTTCTGAGCAACTGCCTTGTAAGTCCTCTTGACCATTTGTAGTCCCTTCGCCTGGGAGAGTCCACGGCGGTGGCCACTGCACTTGCAGTACAGTGGCCTCCAGCTTCTCGACTGGTCCTGCAGATCCCAGACCGAATTGGGGGCGGTACCCCTGTGCAGCTAGTTCCTCTACCCGACCTCGACAACTGGCAGTAGATTCGGGTCCCCAGGCCTGGAGATTAGCAGCCACACCTATTGCTTGGGTTCACACTCTCCAGCTGCCTGACTTCTCTAGAACTCACTGCATCTTCTTTTCCATGTTGTTTTCCCTTCACTAACTCCTCCCACCTGCTCAACTTAACTCTTCCCTCCAGCCAACAGATGGAGACTGCTCTATCAGCGAGCCTCTTCTGCCAAGCATCTCCTTGGCCTGGAGTTTAGGCAAGTCTTGGGTGTGTATTGGTATATCTCAGCAGGGTTTCCCCATCTTATCTGAGAGCATGATCCTACACCTATTGGATAGGTTAAGTACCACTGTGGTGACCGAACCGCAGAGGCGCCACACTCCTATTGGCCATTTCTCTATTGAGGGGATCGCGAGTATGCACCCTCAAAGTAGCAGTAGTAATAAAATGGAACATTGTAAGTACAAAAAGTGGTCGCTTTATACCTGGTGACAGGCCCTCCTTAAGCCTACAGCATAAGTGAACACCATGGTGCTTTTCAAAGCCTTGGTAATTTAGACAAGTGGTTAGGGATAGGCGCTAACTCTTTGCTAGGTGTGAATGCAATAGAATGAACGGACCAGGCTTGTCTATTTAACCCTTCTTTGGGATGTTTATTTAAAATGCATAGATTCTATACTTATTACAATTTCTGATTCTAGCGGTTATGTGTACAATCTCTTATTTTATACACTATGCAATAATTAAGGTAATATAAAACAATGATACTTTTTTTTACTTTAAAAGGTGCGTAAAGACCACACTGATTAATAAAAACCGCTATAAAATACATCTGAAGTGGACTCACAGAGCAAACAAAACCATAATCACCTGCAGAGGAAGCATACCAACCAGAACTGTTGTGCCTCATACGACCTCACACAAAACCAACATCCAAATTAACACACCATCACCTACAGAAGACCTATATCTACCAGAATCAATGCACCCTATAGGAGATCAACTGTACTAATAATACCATCCCAGAAGGAGTTTCATTACCATTTTAATTGCTCCTTTCAGGCATATAGACTATTTGAAAAACCATTTATTGGTGGTCTATACCACTTACTTGTAATGTTATATGTATATTTTTAATTAATTGATTGCACTTCAGATGTTACGGTATTTATTTATAGAGCACCATTGATTCCATGGTGCTGTACATGAGAAAGGGTTATATACAAACAAGTTAAAAATACAATGAACAAACTAACAGTGACAAACTGATACAGAGGGGAGAGAGGATCCTGCACTTGCGGGCTTACATTCTACAGGGCAGTGGGAAGGGAGACAGTAGGTTGGGTCTGCTCTGGCGGTGGTGGAGCGCCAGGTCCAGCAGTGGAGGAGCGCCAGGTCCAGCAGTGGAGGAGCGCCAGGTCCAGCAGTGGAGGAGCGCCAGGTCCAGCAGTGGAGGAGCGCCAGGTCCAGCAGTGGAGGACGCCAGGGCCAGCAGTGGAGGAAACGCCGGTCCAAACAGTGGGGGGAGCGCCAGGTCCAGCGGTGGTTTAGGTTTTTGGGACTGTTTGGGCATTGCAGGTTTGTAGGGTGTTTTCCCAAGAGATTGTTTTCAGGTTCCCCCTTGAAGATTCCAAGTGTAAAAAGACAGTCGGATGTTTTTGGGGGGGGAGAATTCCAGAGAATGGGGGATGCTCAGGGGGAAGTCTTGCAGGTTGTTAGATTTAGGGCGTACAGGTGTGGAGGAAAGAAGGAGGTCTTGGGAGGTCGAAGATGACATTTGGATGATATCAGGAGACCTCGTTCAAGATTAAAGGGGGGGGGGGGGGGGGGGGGGG